>PVJO010000498.1:0-234605 GCA_004026905.1 Hystrix cristata | reverse complement strand
CTAAATCCCCAGCCCCACTCTTAAGTACTTTTACCTCAAGTCGGGTTAATTTTATAAAGATGACAGGGATAGACTGTGAGTTTCTAGGGGCAGTCATCAGCCTCAGATCTGTTTCCAGCATTCTCACACCTCTTCTGGAGCGCCACTTCTGTCTTCATGAAGCCTACCAAAATTTCTGGCCTAGTCCCCCTTTTACCTGTTTGCGAGGTGCCATGAGCTGCAATGTTTCTGAAGTTCGTAGATACGTTCTGCCTCAGGAATGAGTCCCAGAAAGATGGAAAGCCCCAGCTTTTTGTCCCCAGCCTCCCATCCTTCTCTGTCCTCATTATTGTGGGTGAAAACTAACTCCTTTTGGAAGAATACTGTAGTACCATTTTTGCTCCAGACAGAATGAAGCATTAAGCCCCACACAGTATCTCACATCCACTAAGCAATGGAAATACTGGGCCAGTTGTCCTGGGTTCAGTCTGTCCCTCGCTCCTGGCCTTTCACTAACACTCACTGAACAGCTCCCATGAGCCCTACGCTGGGCTTTGGGATACAAAGATGAGTCACTAATGATTTCTGCCCTTCAATCTAGGAGGAGAGAGGTAATCCTAGAACAATGCGACAGGTACCATCAAAGAAGTGTGCTCCAACAGTTCCTGGAATGAAGAAAAGAATTCACCAACAGTATTGCAGTGTCAAAAAAGGCTACTCATAAAAGGTAAATGTGGGTTCCTTTACCTTTTATGAAAAAGATGTTTCAGATTGAGGAGGGAAGGGCAGGCCAAGCAGAGAGGGCAACACATACAAAAATGAAGAGGGAAGGAAGGGCAAGGTCTGGACTTGGAATAAGAGGTGTAGTTTGGAGTGGGCATCCTGGCTGAGGTCATACTGTGTTCACGTAAAGGAGACAGACCTATGCTGTAGGTAATGGAGAGTCACTGAAGGCTCAAGTTACTTTGAAGGCTAACTTTCAGGGGTGCTATATCTGACTGAAGGAAGGGAAAATAGGAGGCAAGAAGAGCAAGAAAAGGAAAATGCTGAAAGAATCCAACATAGAAAAGAATGAATGTGACAAGGTTGAAAAGACATTTAGGAGGTAGAATCACAGGACTTGGTGATTAGTTGGATGAGCAAAAGAGCAGCTATAGATGCTAATTCCTAATTTGAGGGCTTGAGTAGAAGCCAAGGCATTCACCGAAATGAATAGAAGAGGGGAAAAGAGATTGCAGAAGAATCTAATGAGTTCATTTCAGGTATTTTCTGCTTTGCTACTGATACATAGTGTGCCCCTATGCAATACATTTAATCTTTCCAGACTTCAGTTTCATCAGTGAAAATAGTCAATAAAGATATCTACCTCACAGGTTTATCTTTAGAATTGCATGTGCGTGTGTATGTCTGTGTGTTTTATCTTCACCAGATCCTTATGAATGTCCTATATAAGCTCAAACCTACAGAAAACATCCTCTTGCCTCCATCATGCTGATCAATACTTAGATCCTGGGTGGCTGGAGAAAAGGAAAGCTCAGGGAAATTAAAAACTACAACATCCAATGCTTCCTCGATATTGAATCCAAACTAATATGGATGACAAGTTAGATCAGATTGCTAATCACAGCCCTTCCGCTTCCAGAGGGGTACTCTCAGGAGGATTCACACAGCAATGTGGTCTTGGTATCCAACCACTAAAGAAGAGGCCTCTTAGCAAATGTCAAAAAGCTTCTGAGCTTTTAAAAAAAACATTGTGTGTCTTTCAGGGACTGCCAGATGCCACCTCCTCTTTTGAACCTCCTTAAGTTCAGTGTGGAACAGCATAGCACAGGAAAGGGTATTGGCTATCTGACCTCAGCATTTACATCGCATATGACTACAAGCTCTTTATCTTTTCTGCATCAATGTTATCATTTGTAAAACAGAATTACTGAAGGTCAAATAAAATAAGAAAGAGTAATGTTATAAAGGTAAATTATCACTCGTCAGATTATCAGAAGCAAAAAACTTTAATATTCCACTGATCTGGCAAGAGTGTGAACATAAACTCTCCTAAATTACTGGTAGAAATGTAAATTGATTCACTTTGACGGAGAACAGTTTGGCAAAATATATTGAAGTTGTCAGTCATATACCCTTTGACTTAATAATTTTACTTCTAGAAATTTTTTTAATAGGTAAAAGCTTGAACACCTGTTTGTAACAGCAAAAGGTTGAAAACGAGCCTACCAACAGGGCCTGGGTATATATATTGTAGCAGGTGTATAAAGTGGAGGTTTTTAAACTTAGCTGGAAGTTATGTATGTATTTATATGGGAATGATCTTCAAGGTATGATGAGGGAAAAAATATGGATCAGTAGCACCTATCTAGCATGCTAACATTGTGTAAAAAAACATGGGGAGATATGAATTATTAAGGTATCTCTGGAAAAATTCATGGAATAAAATTAGTCACCTATGAGAAGGGAAACTTGATGGCAGCATATCCCTTTGGAATCTTGAACCATGTAAGTATAAATTTATTACCTAGTTTGACAATAAAGGAACAAATTGTAATTGGCCAATACAAGTATAGTCAACCTGAGTATGCCCGTGTGTGTTCAGACATGTCCTTTTTTGGCATTTCCTCTATCCAGTGCAATCAATCTAGGGACCCCTCTTGTTTTGGCCTTCCAGGGCCTGATGCTACTCAACCTCAAATGGAATGAGGGGATCTTTTATCCAGGTCCACCTCTGCCTTCTCCTGTCGAAGCCTCAAGGTGGAGGTACTAGGGGGTTAGCAAACAAATCCCAAAGGGAGAGCATTAGGCCTCTCAGTCAAGCCCTATAACTATGTGGTCTCTTAGGAACAAAGGTGCCTCTTGGAACGCTGCTCTGCTTCCTCAACGTTGAGGCCCGTCACAGTGGACAGGAATGGTGGCCATACTTCTTCCTCTCTGAAGACTGGAAAGTCAATAGACTGTGGAGAGTCAGAGTTCCTTTATTTTTTCCAGAGTGCCACTGCCTTTTAACTTCTCTAAAATTAAGAGTCTGATGTAGCTTATCTCTAAGGTACCATCTAGTTTTGTCGTAGGCTGAGAGGTCAGTCTTCAGCCAGAGGAAGAGTCATAGTTTAGGCTAAGGGACATTTTGCCTACTTGGGATCCCTAAGGCTCCAAAGTGCCTTCCAGATAAATTGGGAAAGATGAAAGAAAATGTGAGTTGAGATTCCCATTCTCACTACTATCCTTTCATTGCTTCAGAACCATTATAAATTTTCTCAGAAAAGACTGGAAGAGGCAAATCTTACCTTCGTACCCCATTGGCATCAAGAAAGCCAAGCTAGGGGAGCTGCAAGATGCACAAGTGAACCCAGTCTCCGCCAAGTGCTTTTTGGCCAGCAAAACTTGGGATATTCCTACTGATCACTGCTTGAGGATATTTCCCAGAACTCTGGCTCTCTGGACTTAAGTTTGACCTTGATATTTGACCCATTTGCTCTGCTGCTCAACAACAGGCTTCTGGATACCTCAGGTATACTCATGTACCAGCCAGCCATGACCTCTCCCTGTTCATGGTCCCTCCTACAAAAACATCTCCTTTCTTCCCATACTGCCCTCTCATCCCAATTCCCAAGCAGAAATTTCAAAGTATGGTTCTGGAGAACCTTGCTGTAAGATCATTCAAGGGGTTGGTTAACAATCATTCTGAGCCAGACCTATCAGATTAAAATTTCTGGGAATGGGCCAAGGGTCCGGTACTTTAAAATAAGCTTTTATGGTGAGGCCTACCCATACTGAGTGGTTTTGGGAGTCAGTAGTCCAAGGATATCCTTTAGCCAGTACTAGTCACAATGTAGCCCAACACTGTTCATTATTTCTGTCCAACAAACATTTATTGTATACCTACCATATATCAAGCATTTACAGACTCCCAGGGAAAGGCACAGTACTTTAAACTGTTTTCCTCAAGGAGGGCCATGTTATCAGACCTGTAAGAAGGTTAGAATTCCTATTCTCAGGACTACTTTACTCCTACTTCCTTCCTAGAATAATAGGAAGATGCTACTGGGCACTGCCTATTAATCTCATTATCTTTTAATCTAGTATAAAAGACCCCCCTCCCCATTAGAGACCTATGCTTCCCAGTTGTGGATCTAAGAGTTTGAATGTGGTCAAGTGTCTCCAAGGGGCAGCCCAGTGGGGCCTGTAGAATGGGGTTACCAGGGACTTCCTAGGAACAGCTTTAAATGCAGAAGATCGGACTGCCACCTTTCACCGCTTGTCTTCAGAAAAGAAGCTCCTTACTAGACAGGGAGAGAAAGTTCTGGGGGCAGAGCTAGGAGTGAGTAGGGGGTGGCTGCTGTGGTGAGCAGGCTAGGAGAGATTTCAAAGCATTCCTACATCAAACACAACCTGGTTATCAGGCCCCTCTGCTGTCACCTCCCATGGAGAATTCACAGCACCAGGAATCCTGCAGGGCAAGTGACCCTTGGGAATTCATGGTTTGAAGAATAAAATAAGACATTTCTCTCATGTTCTGCGAATATGATACAAACGTAAAGTCACTCAAAATGTCCTATATTTACACATTTCCCTCATTAACTTCCTCTCATCTCTCCTTTGAGAATTACAGATTAAGGTATAGCTCAGAACAACAACAACAAAATTCTTCTGGACTATATTTCTAGCACAACTAAGAACCCAGTCATAAATGAATCCCTCATTCCTTTGGTTTGAGAGTGTTCTTTTCCCTTGGTCTAGCCTTCCTCTAACAAAATGTCCTTACACAGAAGAGAGTTGGCAAACATCTGTTGAATCTGGGTATGAGATGATCAGTGTTTTGGCTTCCAACCTGAGTAAGTCAAGAACCAGCAGGAATGGAGACAGAAATCCTGATGCCAGAAGTGTGGGATCTGCCAGAGGCTGGAAGATTAAAGGGAATGAAAGATGGACAGAATATAGCTGTCTGTGTGGGATTATCAGTGGCCTGTAATTGGGTCTGAACAGATACTGACATCTATCCCAAATCCTACTCCCTACTCCCGCTCACAGGATGGTTGTGAAAACAAAACACAACCCCAGAAATCTCATTCTTTTACTATATATTCTACTCTGAGCAAAGGCTAAATCTCCAAAAACTTGCTTCAGGCAAACAGTGTGGCTAGTTCAAGGCTAGAGCGCTGATTCCATTTCCCAGTCAAATTCAAGAACTCCAGCCATGCAGCCACCCCATACTCTTTATTCTTGAGCCGCTTCCCTCACAGGTGACCACACACAACCTCTCCTTAACCTGGAGGCCTTCAGCCTCACCATCAGGCCAGGCTTTGTTTATTCACAGTCCACATCCCTGTAAGGAGCTGGCTCCCTGGACTGCGATGGCTCCTATTCTCCAGACTGCCACGGAGTGGAATTTTAGGCAAGGGTTCAATCACTTTTTCATGACAAGTGCATCCGTAAGATAATAATAAAACCTCGGTCGCCATAACTTAGAGGCTGTCATAGATCAAGTTTTCAAGGGGACTTGAGTAAGCTAAGAAGAGACTCTAGAGCCGTCATTCACACAAGGTTTTAGGAAGCTCCCCTTTTTCATTACTACTGCGTGCAAATAACCTCTATTTAATTTCCTTCAGCCCCGCGGAAAGAAAGGCTCAAGGAATTTGGAAAGTTTGTCAGTGTAAAGCTTGTCTTTGTAACCTTTCTACTCTTCAGCTTCCTGTGCCAACTGCACTTTTATTTCCCGTCTCTCTACACTCAATAAACAAAACCATATTATCAAGGGAAAGACGTGAGCCCATTAACATTGTGAGCCCAGATTTCACTCGCAAGAGACGACGCAGCACTTATCTGATGGAACAGAAGCTTAATTGCTTCAAGGTACGAGCAGTCCAAACCTCTGAGATCTGACCGGTCCCTGGGAAGCCTCTGCCTCCTCGAGCCAAGAGCCTCATTGAAACGCGCCGCAGCACGGTCTCAAGGGCCACCATCGCAAAGAGGCGCCCCAGGGGCGCTCCTTCATCCCGATGACCTGGTCACGGGGGAAATCTGCTAAGTTTCCCTCCAAGGCAGAAATTTATTTTCTGTCCAAATCAACCTGGCACTTACAACACTCCCTCATCATGCCGCCACAAATTGGAAGGGACGCAGGAAACTGAAGGGGCCCGGGCGGTATCGGAAAGTCCTAGGTGCACCGCCTTAAAACAGAAAATGTAGTCCCGGGAATGGACGGGAAGGCGGGAAAGAGGAAAAGGCAAACATCTGCTCCAGGTTGAGAAGCGGGTTGACACTAGTGCCAAGAAAACCAAAAGTGCGCAAGAAAAAGGGAAGAAGAGTAACTTTAGTCGAAGGGCTGAGTGACAGCTCGCTCCCGTTTAACCGCTTCTACACCGCGGCGTCTGGCGGCTGCAATCCGCACCCACGAGGCAGCCACCCGCGATTCAAGCACGGTGTCCGCGCCCCAGCCCGCGCCCTCGGCTCTGCCTTTCTCCCCCACCTCGTCCCATACCTGTCCGGGTTGCGAGCGTCCTGCGCCCTCGCCCGCCTTCCCAGCGGCCCCGGCCCGCGCCGACCGGGCCTCCCCGGGCTGGGGGCGCTGGGCGCGGCCCCGGCTGCTCCGGCCAAGTTGGCGGCGGGGCAGGGGCGAGGAGCGCGCGCCCGGCGGACCCGAGCCGCGCGGAGGCGGCGCCCATTGGCCGCCCGGCGCCACGTGGCCGCGCCCGCCCGTATATTAGGCCACTATTTACCTCCGGCTCGCTCGCCATGGCTCGGCGGGGGCGGCTCGGGTAGGCGAGGGCGGTCGTCCCAGCGCCAGCCGGGCTCCGAACTCTGGCCCTGGCCTGTGCCCTCGGGACGGGGCCCGAGCCATGAGCTCCTACCTGGAATACGTGTCGTGTGCCGGCGGCGCGGCCGGCGGGGACGTGCTCAGCTTCGCGCCCAAGTTCTGCCGCTCCGACGCCCGACCCGTGGCCCTGCAGCCCACCTTCCCCCTGGGCAGCGGCGACGGCGCCTTCGTCAGCTGCCTGCCCCTGGCCGCGCCCTCGCCCCCGGCCGCCTCGGCACAGCCGCCCGCGCCGCCCCCGACCGCGCCCCGCTACGCCGCGTGCACGCTCGAGGGCGCCTACGAGCCGGCCGCCGCACCTGCCGGGGCCGCGGACTTAGGCTTCCTGGGGCCCGGGGCCGCCTACGACTTCGCGGGCGCTCTTGGGCGCCCGGCCGACGACAGTGGGGCGCACGTCCACTACGCCACCTCCGCTGTCTTCTCAGGAGGCGGCTCCTTCCTCCTGAGCGGCCAGGTGGACCTCGCGGCCTTTGGCGAGACTGGCTCCTTTCCGGCGTGTCTCAAAGAGCCTGCCGATGGCCACCTCGGGGCCTTTCAGACTGCGTCCCCGGCCCCCGGCGCCTACCCCAAGTCCGTCTCTCCCACGTCCGGCCTCCCCGCCGCCTTCAGTACATTCGAGTGGATGAAAGTAAAGAGGAACGCCCCTAAGAAAAGTAAGTACGTGGGCGCTGGGTGCAGGCACCTGGGGTTGCAGAAGGAGCCTCCCCGGCGGAAATGCGCTGGGACCGCCCTGTCACGGCCCTCTAGAGACAGCGGTTTAGGTTTTATGGAGGCAACACCTTCTTCGGGTGCCTTATTAAAAGAGGCCAAGTCCATCAGTCGTCCCTGAGTCCAGGCTCAGAAAATGGGCCAGGCTCTGCGAATAGTAAGAGGAGGGAGCTCTCAGTGCAGCATGTTCCTAGCACGACTGTGTTCATAGAGAGCCCCTGTTACTTTGGTTCTAAGGCTTCCCCGCACTGATCGGCTGCCTTCTGTCTCTGCGATCTCTCACCCCGCTGACGCTCTGTCTTCACGTTGCAGGCAAACTCGCAGAGTATGGAGCCGCTAGCCCCTCCAGCGCGATCCGCACGAATTTCAGCACCAAGCAACTGACAGAACTGGAGAAGGAATTTCATTTCAATAAGTACTTAACTCGAGCCCGACGCATCGAGATAGCCAACTGCTTGCAGCTGAATGACACCCAAGTCAAAATCTGGTTTCAGAACCGCAGGATGAAGCAGAAGAAAAGGGAACGAGAAGGGCTTCTGGTTACAGCCACCTCGGTGGCCTCCCTCCAACTTCCTCTCTCAGGAATGAGCCCCACCAAGTCTGGCAGGAACCCGGGCAGCCCTTCTCAGGCCCAAGAGCCTTCCTGAGGTCCAAGGTGGAAGAACCTTGGCCTGCAGAAGTCACTCCCACCCCTCTATAGACTTGGGAGCTCAGTTTGGGATGGAGGTGGGCGTGAGCAGAAATTAATAGGCATTTCACTTGGAAAGGAACTACAGTAATCTTATTTGGCTTCTGGGTTCCAGGCTTTGTGTGTGTATGTGCAGATACTAATTTGACATCTTTTAAGCCATTTCTTTGTATTTTATTTGAGTCTTATCAGGGAAAAGGTGCCCCCACCTGCTAGCCCAGCTCCGCTGCTATATTGCCCAACTTAGTCATATGCAATTCTTGGATGCAGAGTGGAAGATCATTTGGTTGAGTTCTGTCAACCCTGTAACACGCTCAGAAAAGCACTTGCCCACAAGTTTTCTGGTTTTAATTTAAAGGACAGGCTACATATATTCAGCTTCTTGAGATGACCAAAGTTAGTTAGGGCCCCTTGATGTAGCTAAGCTACTTCAATGATGATCTGTTTACACATTTGCACTCCAGTTTTGTTTTGTTTTCTTTACAAAGCAGTTTCTACCTCTCTATGTGCCTGAGTGAAGATACAATCGCTGTTTAGTTAGTAGCTGAATAAATTCACAGGTTGGGTAAAGAGTAGAACCTGAACTACACCTTGGCATCAGTTACTCGAACTTGAATGTAAATACATACAGTATGTATATTTTTAAAAAGGTTTGCTTGCAATGAACTTATATATGACATTTAATGTCATAGCATGTAAAGGATTTGAACTGTTTTATAATAAAATGACCGAATCTACTATACATTTTGTACACTTTTCATCTTTATTCTTTTTCTTTAAAGTTGATTTAGCATTTCCTCTATTTGGAACTTCTTGATTCTGCTTTGGGAATTCGTTTACATTGGTATCTTTTTAACATAGTATTTTTATAGGTTGCACATACATAGCAAGTTAGGGACAATTATATAAGCAATTTAAGAGAAAAAACTTTGTCAAATATCCAAGTAACTAAGGAAATGCTTTCCTTACCGTAAGCACTCTAGTTTTATGGTGGGTGTAGTGACTACACATTAACTGAAGGGTTAGGGACCCATGGTGGGAACGTTGTAAAGCCAAGGGGGTGCTTTGGGGAGAGCTACTTGTTCTTTTGTCTTCTGTCCTCACAAAGGGGAGAGGAAAGGCAACCTGAAGACTTTGTTTCTTGGTTAGGGTTCTCTGAGAAGGGTACTGCACATCAAAAAGTTCTCAGGAACTGAATTCTCATTTCCAAAGTCAAGCATTACAAAGGAGCCTGGGAAAGGCCATAATCAGAGCTTCGGACTTCCTGTAACCCGGACTGAGCATCTAGCTTGAGAGAGCGCATAGAATGTCTTTCTGTTTTTAAAATGTTTTCAAATGAATTTCTTGGAAGAGGTACAAATACAGAAATGAAGTTGGCAAGAGGTGTACAATTTTTTAAAATCTCACAAAGCTTTCTCTAATTTTCTTTCCACTTGGCTCCCCATAGATGACCAGGCTTCTAGGTAACCTCACAGCAATATGAAAAAAACAAAAAAAGACCCACATACACAAAAGTAAGTGGGTATTTGAGGCAATTGTCAGGTTGGTCATTTCCCTCACTTTATTGCTACATCTTTAAATTCTCTATAGTTCAATAGAAAGGCTGAGTCCCAATTAAGCAAATAAGAACTCCAACTCTTTAAGCTAGATTTCAGTACACTACTTCAAATCTAATAATTTAGAAGAATAAACAATAGTGGATTACTTTCCCTGTAAAACAGCAATGTAATTGGTTGTCCTGGAAGTTTCAAATTATACTTTGCACCTACATTTTAATGGAGTTGAAGAAATAAAATTAGCTCTAACAAATTCAGCTGATCAGAGAGAAAAATAATCACTTAAAAGGTGGGTTTGTCAATATTATTCTTATGTTTCATCGTCTGTCCTTCAATAACCTGATGCTAAGTGGACTATGTTTAAAACAACAGCCCCCCCCCCCAGCTCTGCAGCAAGTCAAAAAGTCTTGTGGTCTGCTCCTTTCCAGCCACTCCAGCACCCTCACCCAGTGGTCTTTAACAGGGCGCTGTTTCCTTTTTGATAAGCATTCAAAAGTACACCTAAACAAAATACCAATATGCTTGGTCATTTCCTTAATATACCACCCTTTCTCTGAGAAAATAAAGCTTTTCTTTTTGAAGCCAGTACTAGCATTTAACAGCCCTGATGGATGCCTTCCTTGATGAAGGTGGCTATTTTGACATATGTATTATGCTGTTCCATGAATCAAGCCAATGTTAGCTATTTTTTGACCAGCCCCAGGGATCTTTAAAAGCTTCCTTAATGCAGATCACTATACAGCTATATTCAGTGTTAAAAAGAATCCTGGCTGGAGATCTGGGCAACTAGGTGACCGCCGGAAGACCCTTCCAGCAATGAAAATGCTACGGAAACAATGACTTTTAGGCCAATGATTTTGTTTTAGGCCTAACATTAGAAGAGAGTTTGGTTCTAAGAAAGCAAACACAGCCTCTAGGATTACAGTGATACTGTGTAATACAGGAAAAGTGGACTTCAGACATTGTCAAATTCATCTTGTCATGTGGATCATTTACAGGGCAGTTCTCTTTCCCACTGTTCAGAGCCTTGTGTTATTTTGTATTAGATCTCCACACAGTGTGAGGTTACTATGAAAACTGCTAAATAAATCCCATTTCTTTTGTACAAGATTTCAAACTAAATATGCTAATTCACCCTCCAGTGATCTGTTACAAGAATGAATACACAATGGACAGTTCTGGCTATTGTATAATTAACTATTCAATGTTCCTTTGTCTTCACATAATGACTGTGTGTCTTCTGGATTCAGGATAATTGGGAATGAGGAAAATGAAAGCTTTTAAAAGCATAAAATTTCCACAACTGGAACACTAGCAAATGAAGGCCTTGCTGATGTAAAAAATCCTAAAGCAGTATCATCTAGATTTTGATAAGTTTGTGTGTGATTTACTCTGCATCAAATTGAAATGTGGGTGAAGCCCACCACCAGAAGAGGTTTTGTCTGATTATCTTGTCATTAGAAAAAAGGAACAGGCTCAGGTGAGTTGTGTTAGCTCTGAACTCTTAATTATTTCTGATGGCCAAAGAAATGTTCTATATTTGCTGAATATTGAATTTGAAAACCTCAAGATCTAATCAGTTCAGAGAGATGTTTAGTCTAACCACAGGCCTCTCAAAAAGAAAAATGCCCATTGTTAAAACTTTATTTGTGGTTTTAAAGCAAAACCATGGTGGACATATCTCACAAATAATGATAAATCTCCATCTAAATTCAAATCTTGGTTTTTACCTCTATCATGTTTCTAAGCAATGACAAGACAAGGAACATGCAAAATCGCTCTATTCAACATTTCCTTTGTGATTGCTTTTCATTTGTTATTCAGAAATATATTTCAATAGAAGTCATTTAACTAAATTCAGTAACAAATTAAGAGGAGAGAAATCATCAAAACTGGGTGGAGGGACTGGAGATTTAGCTCAGTGGTTTGAGTGCTTGCCTAGCAAGTGCAAGGCCCTGAGTTAAATCCCCAACACCAAACAAAAACAAAACACAAAAAATAAAAACCAAACCAAAACAAAAAAATTGGGCGGAGATGGAGTGGGTGAGTGTAATTCAATGGGGAAGCGCTTGCCTAGCTTGCTTGTGAAGCCCCGGGTTCCATTTCCAGCACCACAAGAAAATTAAAATCTTGCTTCAAGAGATCTGAATAATGGTATCCTTTACTTGAAAAGGTTTCAACATTATGTCTTGAACTTTTTTACTTTTTTTGTGGCACCAGGGATTGAACCCAGGGCCTGATAGCCATGTTAGGCAAGTGCTCTACCATTGAACGTATACTCCAAGCCCTATCTCTTTTACTTCTGATAATATTATTGATATAATTTGAAAAGACAGGCCAAAGCGTAGACTTGTGACAGCTAATAAAACAGGCCACTGACACTTTTAAGGCATTTCTAGAGGATCCTGGGTCAACTATCTAGCATATCATAGTGATATAGGGGTAAAATATAACTCCTGACCTGCTAGATATCAGATAAGCTGAGTTCCTGTCCCCCAAAATTGAAGAATGAATTCTAAGGAACAATAGAAGTTAAGAGTAGGAAAAATTTATTGAGAGAGATAGCTCCTGAGAGATAGCAGGGGACTCCAAAGTGGGTTGCCAAGAAACCCAGTTCTTAGAGGAATTTTTTTAGAGCAAAATCATGAGATGGCTACAATGTGGGTTAAAACCATGATCGCCCAATAAGATTACAAATATAGCCATTAGGTAATATTGATTGAATAGAGAAGTAGATCAAGTAGCAAATGTACATATAAAGAACAAAGACATTTCCAGGCATGGATGGATCTGGGGGTCTTGGTCGCCCACCTGGGTGACTGATATCTAGGTAGACTTTTTTGGACCAGGTGAGTATAATCTTCAACTTATCACCTGTCCCTTGGGGAGGAGTGTAGTTCTGGTCTTTCCATCCTTATTTTGAGGCCTAGCCTTCAACAGATGCGCCTCCTGCCACAGCTGTAATGTCTTCTCATCTTCTGCACTGACTTCCTCAAGGTCCCAGCCCTGTCTGATTGTCTATGATATTTCTATCTAACTTAGCTGCCTGTAATACTAGTTTTAGGAATTTGTAGAGCCTAAGCCTATACAATTCGGGAGGACCCCTTCAAGAAAAATAAAACAAAAACAAAATTATGAATATCGAATTGCTAAGGAATCTGCTTGGACTTGGAAGGGCCCAAATTAGTGACGATTAAGTTTGATTGGGTTCATTGTAGATCCATCTCAGTTCCTTCCTTGAAGTTACTGCTTAATTTCTACCACACAGTCATTGCCTATGAGATGATAGCAGTGATTGATTTCCCATATCTTGGAGCCAGAGTCACTGTTTCTCTCTGAATGTACAAAATAGCAAACAATGGGGCTGAGGATAGCTTGGTGCTCTGTGGTACTCCCCTCTAGCATCTCAATCTCATTGACTCTTCTGGGCTCCTGGCCAGCTAACTGGGCTGCCTAAGAGTGGGACTGCCAACTCACCCTGCCTGTCCCCTGTTGTATTTCTCTCTCAGAGATACAAACAGAAGAGAACAGTATGGTGGAGAGAGTGGAGCTACACTGTTGGCTTCTAAGTATTTCCCAGAGGATGGAATCACTGAGGCTCAGATGAAGGAGCTAAAGAAAAAAAAAAAAAAGAGGATATCACTATACAGGAAAGGGACCTGAATTTTGGCATCAGATGTGTTTTCTAATAATTTTCTTGGCCTCAGTTTCTCCTGTAAGCAGGCTGGTCTGGAGGGTCACTAAAGGCCCTTATCACTTTCATGTCCCTCTACAGTCTTTGACTTTGCTGGTTCTTACTGAAAATTTAATAATACTCTAGTTCTGCAATACTACTATCAACAAAACCTGTTATAATATATGAGACTAAAAAAATTACATTGTCTGGCTTTAGAATGTGTGTGTAATATGTGTGTGAGAACTAGGTGATGTTTCCCATTGGTCTTGACTTGGTGAGTGAAAACTACCAAAGGCGATAGCTCCTGCCAAAGTTACCACTTCTCCTTGAACAAATTAACCAGGGTCTAATAAGAGATTTTTGAAATGGCTGTAAGCACCCCATGTTCAAATTTCTTGTCATTAATTTCATACTTCAAAGTTGACAACTTTCCGAGCAGAGAAATAACTATGAATTCTTTCTCTTCCTTTAATATATATGAGATTCCAAAGTGAATGTCCTGTTCTCTTTGAAGAAAAGCAATATGGATAATCAAATCTCTCTTCTTTTCCACTAGTCACTGAGTCCTGTCTATGTTTCCTCCATAATGTCTCGCACTGTTTTTCTCCATTGGCTCAGGCTTTATCATCTCTCACTCAGCACTACAGCTAATGCCTTAGCAGGTGTCCTTGCCTCCACTTTCCCTCCCAGTCAATGCATTCAAAGTCCTGTGTTTATTGTATTGTTACACTTTACCTTTTCGGTAGCTCCTGATTTCAGTAGGAAACTCAAATGTTTTCAACTTGGAATTCAAGTCCCTCAGCATCTGTATCAACCCATCTTTTCCTTGTTAATCTCCCACCATGGCCTGGCATAAAACCTTTACTCCAGTTATTGGGGTCTGTTCATTCTTTTGCCGAAGAACTCCAGGCTTCTCTGTTTCAGAACTTTTTTCATGTCATTCATCTCTCTCATAATTATTTCCACCCTCTTTCTGCCCATTCAGAGTCATACTTTAAGACGCAGCTCTAATCCCACACTTCTGGGAAACCTTTTTATACTATCCAAATTGAAATAGACGCTGAGCTTCTGTAGCCTCTACTGTTTGTGTTACTTGTTCAACACTTAGAATCTCCCACCGTGTCATGAGATCTCTTTTGCTCTTTCCTTCTTCCTTCTGTCATTAGTTTTCTACCAGGGATATACAACTGATCTCTCGCTGACTACCTTATACATAATTGTGGTCCTACACTAGTCTCTGAATGTTGAATATGGTTTTATTAGATGAAAGCTTACAGTGCAAAAAGGGTCTCTTCTAATAAGCACAGAACTTTATTAAGGACTTATTTGCTAAGCATTCTCTACACTTTGTTATTTATACTAGAACAGAAGTGATCCTTGACCACATAATAATATATAAATGAGAGTTTAGGAGGCTGAAGGAAGAACTATAGATTTCTCCTTGTGCTTCAGGCATATTCTTTTGATTGAATATGCTGTAAATCAACAAAGGATGTGAACATTATCTAAAACAACCAACCTCTTTTATCCTTACAGACTATACTTCATAATGCACTTTGATTGTTGTGTGTAGCTTTTAATATATCGAATTCGTTACTTGCTACAGTTGCTGGAGTAGTTTATGGGAATAGAACCTTTGGAGGAAGAATCGTTGAAACCAAATGAGGTCCAGTAAAAGGTTTCTTAAGAGAGATTTGGAGACAACAAGACATATTGTGTAGAAGAGTGAACACTGGAAGCAGACAGGTTTGGTCCCAAATAATGGGAGAAATGACTCAATGTAATTCACATCTGCATTCTTCCCTTAAAAATGGGAATAACAGCCAGCTGTGATGGCAGGAGGATTGCAAGTTGGAGCCCAGTTTAATGACTTACTGAGATGCCATCTCAAAATAAAAAACGACAAAGTCTGGGGATGTACTTCAGTGTGAGGGCCCTGGGTTTAATCCTCAGTCTTGAAAGAAAAAAAAAAAAGGAATTAACACATCTATTTCATTGATATTTGACATATGAGGATGAGCAGAGAAAAGTCTTGTGATTGCTTAAGACAGGATAGATTACAAACACTGCAACAGGCACCTAGGATGAGAGGACAGGGGCTGAAGGAGCGACAACGTATTTATATATGCCATGCAACAAATATTTATAAGTTCCCAGGTTCTATGCAAGACCATTAACAGATAGGAGTGAAGAGACACTGAGAGAGGAATAAGAATTACAGGAAACAGGACTTGAGAGAATAAAATGTAGGATTATTTATTTTGTGGCACTGGGGATTGAACCTAGGGCCTCACACATGCCAGGAAAGTGCCCCACCACCAAACTACTTCCTTAGCCCGATCTGTGATTATTGATAAATTTAGCAAACTATTAAAGGTACATGATAGCACAGGGAAGTAAACGACAGTGGGTACTTCCTATGGTTTGGATAAGTGAAGGCCTGTATGTCAAAGCCACGATGGTCAGCCTGTGGCTCTACTGGGAAGCAGTAGAACTTTTAGGAGGTGGGACCTCATAGAAGGAAGTTAAGACTTTGGGGTTGAGCTCCTAAAGGGGATTGTGGACTCCTGTGGTCCTTCTCCTCTCTCTTTTCAGTACTAGGGATTGAATCCAGGGAACACTGAGCTTCAGCCCTAGTACTTTTTCAAAAAATTCCACTTTTGAGACAGAGTCTTGCTAAGTTGCCCAGGTTGGCCCAAACTTGCTATCTTCTTGCTTTGAATAAAAATATTAAACTTACATTTATTCAAATTTAACAAGAGATAGAAGCAGATGAAACTAGCAAATAAAGATTCTTTCTTCAGTAAGAAAGAACCCACTAATAAAGTCTTCTACTACTGCTCTGGAGTAGTACTTGGGATTACAAGTGTGTGAACCATGCCTGCTCTTCCTTGTCTCTCTTTCCTGTCCTAAAAAGGAGATGAGCAGTTTTTCTCTACCACATGCTCCTCTCTATATGCACTGCCTGGCCACAGCCCCAAAGGAACAGGACCAACCAACCATAGATTGAAACCTCTGAAACTGCAAAACAAAACAAACTTTTCCTTTTTTGAAGTTCATTGCCTCACCTATTTTGTTATGGTAATGGAAAGCTGACTAACACAAAGCTTGGTGAGCACCAAGTCTAAGACCTCTGAGGAAGCCTGGGAGAAATACAGGACAAAACGGATGTCAGACTATTAAATATTGCTTCTCGTGTACTGGGTCATTCTAGGCAATGCAGAAAAGATAAATCCATCACATTCTTTTCAATTTTCTCCTACCCAAAGGACATGTGAATTTACATACATGGTATTCGGGGGTCAGGTGTCAAAAATTAGAATGCAGTGATGATATACATGAATTTCCTATATTGTGGCACTCCCAAGGGCTGAATTCATCATCCTTAAAAACAGAGACTGGGGTTGCTACATTCTGTGGCCATCAAAGTTAAAAGAGGAACAGTCAACCACATTCTTGACTCTATTGCTGCAGGAAAAAAGAATTCCCCCTTCTACCTACGCTGACAGTGGGAAATTGTGAATTTCCTCAATTGTGCACAAAACTATTTCTATTGCAAGTTTATGAAAACCTGTCCTCAAACTGAAGTAAATAAAGAAGCTTAGAGAAAAAAAGGACACTATGAGGGGTAATGAATAGCTAAAGGACAGTTCGATGTTAATAAAAATATTTTATTTTCCCTATCTGTCAAGTAGTGTTAGTATTCAACTGACTATTACACATATACAAATGTTTACACTTCCTCTTTCACTTGAAACCTGAGCCATGTTTCAACTACATGAATCACGCTGGTATTATACAGAGAACAAGAATAGAAACTACTAGCTTATGAAATATTTGTAAAAAAGATAGATTCTGTGTAAATAAATAAAATGAGCTCCAAAGGACAAATTAAAACTATAATATTTCTCCTTCAGACTAGGAGAGCATACTATTTGTTCTTAAATATCTTAAACTGACTTATAAAGCATCTTAAATTTCTTTGAGTTAACCTGCCAAGAAGTCCAATTTGTTCTTCTGTTTTGACTACAAATAAAAGCACACATGCAACCAGAATAATATATTTTTCTAGCAGCATATGGTTCCTTTGTGAATTTCAAAAACAGCTGTATTTGTGTCTCTGAAGATGCTTTGGAATTCATTGCATAGGGAAGCTATCTGAGAACTGTTGAAGTGTGTACTTTTATGGAAAGTTTGTAATTTTTGGCTTGGCTTTTGATTTTTTTTAAATTATGTATTTTATAAGAAAATATTACAGATTTCTTAACTGCTTCCATATAATCACGAACAACTGCAACTTACAGATTTTATCATACCAATGAACTGCATGAATTTTGTTCTGAGGGAACAAAGACGAATAAATGTATTGCTTTGTATCTGTCTCTTACCCGATATGTATCTCAGTGACAAAAGGTAGCTCCAGGTTATTCTTTTTTTCTGAAAAAAAGAGTAAAGTTTTCACATTTTCCTATTCTGCTCCCTTCAATTTTAGTTACAAGATATAATTATCCTTTGAAACACAGGGTGAACAGAGTTAGCTTAAAGCTTCCTCAGTTAAGATTATGTACTATGAAGGATACTTATATTAAATTCTTAAATATATTTGAGTTGCTGAAAAGTTCAAACTTTTAAATAATTTTCCCTTTTAATCTCAGAAAGTGTTTTTAGTGGCTGCTTTCTTAGTGAGGGAGGAGTCTTTACTTGCTAGTTTCATCTGCTTCTATCTCTTCTTAAATTTGAGTCAGTATAAGTTTAATATTTTTATTTAAAAATAGCATACATGGCAAGTACCTAGTTTTATAAAATTATTTCTGTGTACTGTCACTCCATGTGTTGACCACCACTCCTCATATCTGAGAGTCTACATAGAGAGAGAAGTCAAGAAAGATATTCACCTGATGTTACCAATGGTTTCTCCCATGTAGTAGGATTTTGTTGGTCTTTTCTTCTTTGTTGTGCCTTTCTGTTTTGCTCAAAAGTTCAAAAAGAGTGAATCATTAAATACAGATATAATAAGAATATATAATAAAATATATAAGAAAAATATAAGGAATGTAAGAAAAATGAAAAAATGCATCCAATAGCCATAGTCTTTGCATTTATTTTTGCCAATGGAAGGCCCCAGAACAATTAGATAATGCATCTCACGTGCCGATTCTTAAATAATTAAATAAAAATGTCTGTAATATACATGGGTATACACATGAGTCAAATAAATGATAGATAAGGTCTATCCTTCATTTCTTCAACAGGGAATTCAGCATTTGGGGGTCACATATGTTCAATTTTCATCTTAGCAGTTGGAAACAAGTTCTAAATTGTGCTGATAAAAGCAGAATTCATGATTAGCAAGGGAATAAGAAAAATGTACCTTTAGCTTAAGTAGAATGGAGAAACCAAAAAAATAAAGGGAGAAAATTATACATCTGATGATCATTTTTCTTCTGTAGCAAAACTAAAGAAATGCAAATTTTAATGTTAAAAGAAAATTTAAAAAAATAAAGGTAAACTTTCCATAAGGTTGCATATATCTAATAAGCTTTGCATTTTTCTAGAGGGCAATATCAAAATACTGTGGTACCTTGGTTTATGAACTTAATTTGTTTTATGATTTTGAGGAAGATGACTGCATTTGTGTTTGTATGGGGAAGATGGCCAGCAGTGTTGGTCACTCCATGCGCAGTTTGGGAACAGAAGCAAATTGTTGCCCAACGCTTTTGTCTGTGAACCAAATTGTTTGCAAACAGAAGCGCTTGTTAACCGAGGCATTACTTTCTTTCATTTTGCTGGTGCAGCTTCATGGCGGTCTATGAATTAATCCTCCCAGAGGCCAATAAGGATCCTGTAACTGTAAAGAGAAACTGCTAATCCTTTTCCTGCCTTCACTCTGGTTTTTTGACAGGTTCTTGCTCTGTAGCCCAGGCTGGCCTTGAACTCACTATCTCCTCTTGAGTGCTGGGGTCACAGGTGTGCGGCAAGCTCCTGCTGGCTTCATATTCAAGCTGGCTTATTTTATTAGCAGCTTGGTACCTCTAGGTATGTATGAGAAGACTTAAAAGATATACTTAATTTTTCTAACTTTATTAGGTATTTTAAAACAATTTTTTTGGAGATAGGGTCTCACTAAATCACTAAATTGTCCAGGCTGGGCTCAAACCTGTGATCCTCCTGTCCCAGGCTTCTGAGTGCTGGGATTACAGGTGTGTGCCACCGTGCCCAGCTTGTACAAGGTAGCTTTATCTGGGTGAATTATTTAAATTTTGTGGAGGATCTACTGCATGGCTGCCATTGTTTTAGCTTGAACAGTATTCACTCCTTTTTCTTCTAACTGCCCCTCACTTCTTCAGTGGGGAAAAGAACACCTCCCCCTCCCTGCGGTGAAAGTAGTTCCAGGCCTGTGACAAGTCATATTCCAGGTGCTGTTGGCTGCTGGCCATGGAGTCTTCCCATAGTTCAGCTCTCTGGCCTCTCCAGGAGATTGAAGTTGTTCACTGCTCCCCCCACACTGAAATGAGCTCAAGTGGCCCAGTGTTTGCACTCAGAACCCAGGCAAAGCATTGCCCTCAAGGAACTCATAAACTTAGTAGTAAGAAGATTGGGCAAGTCCAAAAATAACGTTAAGTGCTGTATAGGAGCTTCACATGCTTAGGACTATGTCTACACAGCACAAACAGAGTGGAAGTCTGGCCAGCAGCCAGTGGCTTTAACAAATCTGGCCGCCCATTAAATACACAAGGCTTCAAAGTCGATCTCGAAACCTCTGGAAAAGGGAATCTTGCAACCTCCACCCGTAGTTCATTGGTAGATGCTTCACAGATTCTGGAAAAGGAGAAATGGAATCAATTTCTCTCCTCCATCTTTCTGGTACCCCTAAAACATTCTAAGCTCTATGTGGGAATTTTGGACTAAGTGACGACAAAGATCCCAATACCCATTGCTTCTGGCTTCGTTTCATGGTTTGATTAATTTTAATTCCTTCTGTTTCCAAACCCTTCCATGCTCCACATTACATCTCATACACAGCTTCATTGTAGAAAGATTGTTGTTTATTGCAATTATCTGCATCCATGTCTGTCTCCTCCAGGGCAAGAGCTGTAACACATTCATTTCCCTAGCTCCGAAGTCTCTCACATAGTCCTTCCGGGCATGTTTAGTATTATGCTGATTTTCTGTACCAGAACTACTGAAGAGATTTTTTTTCTTAAGGAATTGTCTATGTGCCCTACTGTGGTCCTGCATCTCTTGTTTGGGTTAAAATATGAAGTAAGAAAGTGTATCTCCATTTCTTCTTTTTTGGAGGTTCTTTGTGTCACTGCTCCCCTACAGGCCTACAGACCTTCCAGTTGGTGGTGGGTTAAGTCAACTGGAAGCACCAATTAGCTAACTTCTGTCTTCCCCCAGTTATGCGGGTGGTAGCTTGTGATGGTTTTTAACTGAACACAAAAATTTAATTCATTTTCTTATGTGCATTCTCTATTTCAGAATCAAAAGAAGTGAAATAATGCACATGTGAAAAATAGATCCCCCCTAAATATATTGGGTTTCCCTCTGAACGAGAGAGAACCCTGTTTTAACATGTGTTAACCTTCTTCTAGAGGTAAAAGTGAGACACTGAGAACAATAAACAGCAAGATGGCATAGGATGTACTGGTGTAAGATGGATTAGCAGGGAAGAGACAGAAGTCAGCGAGGCATTTAGGCCCTTGGTGAGAGATGACGAAGGCTGGAGGTAATGAAGACAGAAAAACATAAAACAGGCATTTTGGAGAAAAAATGGGAAGGATTTAGTGGCTAATGCAAAAGAGGATGGATAAGACCAAATATGGATGTTAGAGTTCTTGAAGAGAAATATTAAACAAAAATTTTTTTAGCATGGGAAAATATACATAAAATAAAACATTATTTTAGCCATTTTAAGTGTACAATTTAATGGCATTAAGTACCATGCAGTGTGGGCTGGTGAGCCAGAGGGCCAGGGCTCAGATTATTGTTTGACCTTGGGGAGGTCATTTAACCTCTTCAGTACTTCAGTTTCCTTGTGGGGAAGTGGGCAAAATGGCATCTACCTCACAGGGTTGTTAGTATTAAATAAAGTGAGATATAAGAAGTATTTAAAGGTAGTGTTTTCATTCTTTTGGTTTTTTTTTTTTGCAGGGGTTGCTGGGGATTGAACTTAGGGCCTTGTGTTTGCTAGGCTAGTGCTCTACCACTTGAGCTAAATCCCCACTCCCTTAAAGATAGTTTTTAACAGATAGTACTGTATAAGCACTAAATCCGTGTGAGTCACTTTTCATTTTAGTTCTGAAAAAAATATGAGATTCCAAGACATCATCCTGCAGGCTCAACACAGTGTGGGGATTGAAAGTGCAGCAATCAGAAATTGTGTGTGGCACTAGTTTTCTGGGTGTGTTAGAGCCAGAAAGGGGGAGAGTACCAGATTACAAGCCCCAATGTCTCCATCCCAGGAGAGATGGGGGAGAAAGTGTCACCCAGTGCTGAAAGCACACAGGAAGTGTGCTTCCTTCCACAACAAGAAGAAGGATGTACTTAATGAGAAAGTAGAGCAGGGGATGGTGTCTGGGGAGAGCAGACTTCCAGCGGGCCTTCCGTCCCACATCTACACTCTACCTGTCATTCCACCATTTTTGTTTTTGCTTATTTTAATAAAAGATTCTGGTTAAAGTATAAATGTCCCGCTAGGGTTTATGTATTTACCTCCTGTGTTAGTTATCCATTGCTAGGTAACAAGTCACCCCAAAATTTAGTGGCTTAAAACAACAATAATTATGTGTTACACCTCACATTTTCTGTGGCTCAAAATTCTGGAGTGATGGCAGGGTGGTTCTGCCTCAGAATCTCATGAGGGCGTAGTCAGACATCGGCTGGGCTGCATTCATCTGGAAGCTTGACTGGATCTAGAGGATTCACTCCAGGTCTCCTGGCTGGCAGGTCAGTTCTGCCCGGGGGGCATCTCTGTGGGGCTGCTTGAGTATCCTCATGACACAGCCACCTTGTTCTTCCAAAGTGAGAAAACAAGGTTGCGGCTGCAATGCTTTTGTGGTCTAGCCTCTGTGCTCACTATCACTTCAGGATGTTTTATCAGTCCACACAGGCAGGGCAGCTCTGATTCATTGTAGGAAGGGTCAGCGGTGGCAAACCTGTGGCACACAGCAGGCTGTTTGTATCATTGAAAGCTCTAAAAGGTTTGCCATCATTGGTTAAGACAAAGGTCTAGAGGACATGGGTGTAGAGAAGACAAGGGTCTAGACAAAAGCATGAAGAGCAGGAACGGAATATCATCAAGCGCCATCTTGGAGACAGGCCACCACACCCACCTGTGCTCCAACCTGTTTTCTTCAGCAACAGGCAAAACATGGGCTGAAAAGGGCATGGAGAGAGACTGTAAAAGTGGCCCTGATAGAGGAGGCAAGAAGACATGAAAATGAGGTTCATTGCCCTCTCCTTGCAGCATGAATAAGGAAGAAGCAGCCTTTGAAAAAAGCTATAGGTCTCAGAAGCACACCCTTGCCTATAACGTACAGATAGCATGACTTCTCTTTCAGATAAATTTAATGCAACTTTGAAATTCTTAACAGGTTTCCCACTCATCACTGTCACTTGGCCGAACCAGAGAGTGGGTGCTGCTGCTGCTGCTGCTTCTATTGGTTTACAGTGTGCGATAGCAAGTTGGTCTCTTCACGCCGTCTCCATCTTTGGAACGGGTTAGGTGGTATTAATTCTAGTGGTTGTTTTGAAAAGCAGGTTATCATTACAAATACACAGTATGTTTATTTTCATGCTATTATTTAGTCTTAAAATGTTCATTAGTCTGTTTAAAAGATAGTGTAAGTTCCTCATAGATGCATTAATCAACACATTTACTTGCTCATTTTTCTTTTAATTTTAGTTTTCAAAAATACCCAAAGGCTACATTCATTACAGGGTAATGGACTGCGAAATCTTATTTAATTGCAAAGAACATATTTACTGGAGTTACAGGAAAGAAAAAATACATAGTTCTGAGAACTTCTATCAATTAAAAATAAATCAAAACAACCTCTGGTAATGGGCGAAAGTTCTTCCTGCACTCTGACACACACACTCTATCTTCACTTCAGCTTTGAAGATTTTGAGAAAACAGAAGTTCCTGGGCCAGAGCATGTCTGTACCGAGAGGCCTTGGAGATCCATAGCTGAGAACTTGCAGCTCAGAACCCTCAGGAGATGGATGCATCTAACTTGCTCCTGGTTTGATAGAAGCAAAAGATAAAGCTCTGTATTGTGACAGAGCTTCAGAGTGACTCACCAATAGTAATTTCCAGAGCTTTCCTCCTCTTCAGATTGAGAATGCTTAACAACTAGATTATACTGGGGTCTCCTTTGGCCATGACCACTTTCCATGAGTTAGTCCCACTTGCTATGAGTTATTTGGGTGCATTCCCTACTCATCTGGAAGATGGTCTGAGAAATTTTGAGGATGCTAACTATGGCCTTAGTCAAGCCAATGGTCATATTTGTGATTCTTGATTATAAAATATATTAATGAAATGTCATCTTTATAAAGTGAGAAATGATAATTAAGAGTAGATGATAAAATATACAAATTCAGGAACACTTAATTCACCTAAAATTTTCTAGGAGAGCTTGATACTATTACAGATATGACTATATTTAATTCAATCTAAGATACTTACTTCAGACTGAATTCTCTTGCTGTCTATTTCTGGTTCCTCAGGGATCCTATGAAAAATACAAGGAAATTCCTTGCTGATTGGGGAGATATTTGACTGCAACATATGGTCCACACATGTCATTAGTATTCCTCCAAGGAAAAAGGAAAAGATTATATTTAGAATACTGGGTATGTGTTCAGTGGTTGGGATGACCCAGGGGATTATTAGATTCTTCTCGTGGAATTCTCTATAGTTAGAAGATGAATCTAGAATTGTGACTGTGTGGTGAATGCTGGAGCCCGTCTGCAAGTTTTCACAGGTACGAGGGTTGCCAAGATTTCAGTATTGTGTGGCATCTTGGAAGCTATTTATACTGTTCTTCAGAGAAGATTTTTATGAGTTTCAGGTTCTTTTAGATATGTTTTAGAGGACTCCTTTGACACAGGTACCTTCTGAAGTAGAAAATTAACCATCCACGATGGATACGTCATTGGCCTCCGAAGAAAATGAATTGAGTTTGTAATAGCACTGTCAATTTTACCTATACCTTAGATAATTCTAAATCTTATTTCTTCTTGTCCTGATGTTTCACAATTGTGTTTTAGCATGTATTTGTTGGTGGAACTACACAATGCATGTCTTAGTCTATTCAGGCTGTGTAACAAAAATACGATAAACTCAGGGGCTTTAAACAAGAAAAACCTTATTCCAACAGTTTCGGAGTCTGGGAAGTCCAAGATCAAGGTGCCAGTAGATGTCTGGTAAGGCACCTCTAGGGCCTCATAGATGACAACTTCTAGCTCTGCCCTTACATGGTAGAAGAGCAAAATCTCCCGTGCCTCTTTATAAGGGCATGGAGCCCATTCAGGAGGACTTTTCTGTCATGACTTAAAGCACCTCCCAAAGGTCCTGTCTCTTAAAGTGATTACACTGGGGATTACTTTTGAACATATGAGCTTTGGGAAACCCGAACATTCAGAATATAACAATTGGTCATAATTTCTAATGACATTCTGTTGCTGATGTGTTGGTCCAAGAGGCCAGAGGCCTCTGACCACCTCACAAATTCTATGGTCCCTTCCCCATTGTCTGATATCCTCCTTAAATCATTACAGTCCAGGAAAAGGTAAGCTTTTCCAACACAACTTGGACTTTCTATCTGATATTCTATACTTAATTCAAACTATCTCCTGCCCATTTCATCCCTTTAGTAAACTTTTTCCCTGTCCCAGCTACCTGGCTGCTGCTGTTACTTGAGTGGCACCTACTTCTAATTTCTGTCCCTCAGGGAACAACTGTAGGGAAGTACACTTTTTTCATTCTCTTACATCAACTTTTAAGTTCTTTTATTTATTTTTCTCTTGTGTCTGAATTGCTTTCCATTTCAAGTGCTCAAACACTTGAATGGCTTGATTAGGATGCAACCCATTCTCAAACTCAGACAGAAGACTGAGTTCTACCAGTTTTCTGAAGACCACAATTCAGATTGGTACTTTCTGAAACTTTAGTTTCAAGTAATTGTTGAGCTCCATAGGAAGTTGCTTCTCCAGACTAAGGTCTGTTCCTGGAGTAGCAGAGGATTCTACAGCTATGGCTCGAGTATAATGAGTAAGAAGCTATAAAGTTTGGGCAATTTTTGGCTGCAAGTAACCCTTTGATCTGCAGAATCTTTTAAACAAAATGTTGCCAATCAGCTAATTTTACTGAACTCATACAACTGGTAGCTATCTGGAAAAGACGATTTCAGAGATGTCTGGTGAGGCCTCTCTTGCTCATAGATCATTCATTTTGTTTGGGGATTTAAAAGCATGGACTCCCAATTCATGATTCATTTGGTTCTGGGATTTAAAAGCATGGATTCCCAATGGAAGAGAACAGGTAAAATACTGTCGAGATCTTTCCATGCAACTCAAACTGTAAGGGGTGGATTTAGGCACCATGAAGTAAGTACTAGTGAGAATTTGGATCTTACACTAATTTAGTAAGTCAGTATTTGTCTCTACCTAAACTATACTGTATTTTCCAAAGCCTACTGACAATTCCATTAATCAAAAAGAGGGGCTGGGCATGTGGCTCTGAGTAGAGCACATGCTTAGCACATGTTGGGCCCTGGGTTCAATCCCTAGCAACAACAGAACAAAACAAAACAAATTGTTCATGCCTAAGAGAACTCAAAATTTTTTTTTTTTTTTTTTTTTTTTTTTTTTTTTTTTTTTTGGTGCTGGGGATTGAACTCGGGTCCTTGTGCTTGCAAAGCAAGCACTTTAACCACTGAGCTAAATCCCCAGCCCCAAAAATGTTTTCACATTACAGTGGGAAGAAAAAAGTTTGGTGCTCAATCTGGTTTCACACCAAACACCCAGAAATTTCTCACAACAGTACATGGGGAAAGAATGAATTGGAGTAGTCATTCTTGGAGAGCCCTTGGTTGTTGGAGTGACCATGATGGGCAGAGAGGGAATGGGTGCCTGTCGTGTAGGAGGGTCAAGCTTCCCTTGAGGACGGTGGTGCTGAGGCTCATAATTAACCAACTCTTATCAAGTAAAGAGGAAAGGAGCCATTGCTTCCCTACCCCTGTTCACTTTGTTTGTTTTGAAAGTGTCTATATTTTTATTAAAAATGAATGAGATTTATAAATAAGTTAATAATATTTCTAAATTAAATTTAAGGCTTAAAATTATATTTTTACAGGGCCAGGCGTGGATGGAGCATGCCTGTAATCCCAGCATTTGGGAGGCTGAAGCTGAGAGTTCAAGACCAGCCTGGGCTACATAGTGAGAACCTGTCTCAAAAAAAAAAAAAAATACAATTTTACATTTGCAACTACTTTGCTTAATGATAAACAAGCTAAACATGTCAATTGTCAGTTTTCTTTTTTATACCTCTTATTTTACTCCCAGGACTTTCACTATTTCCTCCATGTTCAATGATTCTCAAAATTATGAATTAAACTTCAACTTTCCCCTCGAATTTCGATTCTTGATTTTCAAGTTTGTAGATTTCCTTTCTTTCTTTTTTTGGGTGGGGTGGTGGTGCTGGAGCTCGAACTCAGGCCCTTGTGCTTGCTAGGCAAGTTCTCTACCACTTGAGCTAAATCCTCAACCCCCAAGTTAGTAGATTTTCTATTTGAATATATATCAATAGTTTAGATTCAACATGTTTAAAACTTAATTAATTTCTCTCCATACTTGTCACCAACAACCCAATTACCGCATTTTTGTTAAAGATTTTATTATTTTAATGTGTCTAAGTAGCAAATTTCAAATGTTGCATTGTTTTCACATCATCTGCCTGCACTATTTTTTGTTTCGTTTTGTTTTGCTGGAGATTGGACCCAGGGACTTCACACTGTGCTATATCCCCAGTCCTTCCACCTTCAAATTTTTTTTCTTTTCTTTTTTCTTTTTACTTTTCTTTTACTGTGAGACAAGGTGTCACTGAGTCACTAAGTTGCACAGGCTGGGTTTGAACTTGGGATCTTTGCTCCCAGAGTGCTGAGATTACAGGTATGTGCCATCCACGCCTGGCTCCTGTACTGCATATTTTGACTTGCTATCCACTGTACAAAAGCTCTGGGGTGGGGAGGTAGTAGGGAAACCATGACTTCTCAGAAATGCTTGTGGATTTTGTATCACCCTTTGTGGGCAGCAAGGAGGGAGGCCACACATCAGTTAAAGTTGGCAGCTTTGTAAAACCCTTTCCTAGGAGCAGAGCAACAGATCTAAGGTTTGGGCATACCTCATGTCCACCAGCACCATCTCAGTTTATCTCTCTTAAATAATTCATTGTGTGGTATTTGCTAATGTGATATTAAAGTTCTCAACAATTTTAGAAATTAAGGCTCTTACTGTGAGCAGCTTCAGAGGACAAGAAACACTGAACTGAGTGAAGGCGCATGAATGGACTGAGGGTGTCCACCAATCGTTCTGTCAGAAAGTCCCTCCACGGCAGAGAAGAGGGGCCCATTGGATCTCTCGGTTTGTTACAAATGTTTTGAAGCTTGCCTAAGTCTCTTTCCTGTGGAAAAATTTAAAACAAACGTGGATTTTAAATTTATCTTGAGATAGGGTCTTGCTATGTAGTTCAGGCTGGCCTTGAACTCATGATGTAGTCCAGGCTGGCCTCAAACTCATGGTCATCTTCCTACCTCAGCCTCTCGAGTGCTGGAATTACAGGCATGCACCACCATCCCTGGTGGATTTAAAATTTATTTTAAGAGTTCTACTCATTTGGCTGATCAAACTAGGGAACTAGTGATTCAATTTGGGTGTTTTGGTTAGTTTATGTCTTCTCAGAAGTAATTTAATATTAAATAGTTTATTTTTTTGTGTCTGTTTCTGGAGATTGAACCCAGGGCTTTTGCACTGAACTATATCTCCAGTCCTTAAAAAAACTGTTTTATTTTGAGTCAGGTTCTGACTAAATTGCTATGTAGTCCACGTTAGGCTCAAATTTGTGATCCTCCTGCCTCACCCTCTCAGAGTGCTGGATCATAGGCATGTGCCACTATGCCTGGCTAATATCTTACTTTCGACATACTTCAGACGAATACAGTACAGATGATATACCTAAGTATGCTATTTAGAGATTTTGTTAAGGAGCAATTTTGGTTTGCCTATCCGGCTGGTTGTAACATTGAGTGGTGTTATTTTTAATAAAAGGATGACTTTGGACCACTATTTTATCATACCCTCCCTGGGACATGAGCACCATCAGATGATTTTCTTAAGACTGTAAGGAAAATGCCCTATTATTCTATCTGTGACCTTTCCCTTGAACTGCTTTCGTCTCTAGAGTGTTTGACTAAGGTTTCTTCCGGTCAAGCTGTCGGCAATCCAAATGTCAAACAACAGTGTGGCCATTTTTCATCTCAAGATAAGTGTTTCTCCAATAAGATGATCTATTAGTCTTATTCACATTACAACACATCTCCCCGTGTATTTTTATACTACAAAGATCTCTACAGTCCTATTACATTCTTAGTAAAAAACCTCTTCATTTAAATTTCAGGCTATTAGAACACATAATCAATCAAAACACACCTCATACATGACCTAAGTGTATTGACATTTTCATTATTTCAATACATTCACCAAAGGTAATACTGTATTATGGGAGAAAAATCTCTAGCTCAAGAACATGAACTGAAGGCCTTCACAGAAGTCTCACACTTCACAAAAACAACATTCTAAGAAAGGTTTTTTTACTGAAGCAAACATATTACAATTTTGTAAAGAACTTTTTTTCCTTTTACTTGCAAACAGGCATTTTGTGGAATGCTATGTAAGAAAAATTGCAAACTTTCCTTTCTTTCTTTCTTTTTTTCTTTCTTTCTTTTTTTTTTTTAGACAGACTTACAGACTTTGCTACGTACTTCATGCTGGCCTTCGGCTCACTATGTAGCCCAGGCTGGCCTTGAACTTACAGCCATCTTCCTCCCTCAACCTCCCAAGTGTTGGAATTACAGGTGTGCATCACCATGCCCCGTGCAAACTTTCCTTTTTGTTAGATGCCTTATTATTATTATTATTTTTTGCCTGGCATGGTGGATTACCCTTGCAGTCCCAGAACTCTAGGAGGCTGAGGAAGGAGGATCTCAAGTTTGAGCCCAGCCTGCTGAGATCTTGCATCAAGATAAAAAATAAGAAGACCTGGAGATGTAGCTCAATGTGAAGGCCTGAGGTTCAATCCCTGGTATCAAAACAAACAAACAAACAAACAAACAAAAACAAACCCCACTTTTTCTCCTAAAGAAAACACAACATGGGAAACATTTACTGTACATTTTGAGAATTCTCGGTGCATCACTATATATTACATTTGGAGAGTTTTGAATGGTCTCTGATGATGTCTAGCTATAGTTACAACATTGCTTCAAATGCAGCCAGATTTTACATATGAACTACTATTCTTTAAAGAAAAATTCTTGCTAATGATGACAGCATACACATCTATCCGAGCTTTTGAAATTGTTTTTCATTATAGTTAGACAATTTATAAACCTGTCTGGGAAGTACCTATGTTTTAGAGACCTATGAATGTCACCATTTTAAGAGGTCTGTTTATTTTAAATGAAGAGAATTTGGGGTAGAGTGTAGCTCAGTGGTAGGGCATGTGTGTAGTGTATCCTAGAACAACAACAATAAAATTAATGGAATGTAAAAGATCCCTTCTGAGGATGTGACTTGGGAGCTCAGAGTTCTTACACTTCTGGATACAGATTGTTTCAAATCATTTTTGGGAAGTATGGTGAAAATATAGCACAAAATGTGTGCAAAAATGCAGTAGTATATATGTGTGAATATATATGTGTGTGCATGTGTATAGTGAGAGGGAAAAATAGTTCCATATCCGTGTCTTTTGTAACACCAGTCAGGAATTTGAAATATTTAATAGGTATTTAAGTAGGCTGGCTTAAAATAAGAGCAAAGTAGTTTCTTATATTTGAAAGTGAAACAGCATTTCCAATGGGCATAAATAGAACAAGTTTCACTGATTCATTGGTTCATTAATTTAGTCTCTCTCCTATGATGAGGCAGTGACAAGCACCTATTCTGGGCCAGGTATTGTACCAGGCACTGGAGATACAAAGATAAATGACAATCTGTGCCCTCCTGGAGATCTTTTTCCTCCTGGAGTTTTAAAGTTTAATTTAACCAGTGCTTTTCTTAGGTAGGAAAGGCAAGAGAGGAGAGGAAGAAAATGATGATTTAAAAAAAGGGATGGATGGTTGAGTCAGAAACTATTCAGCTTTTTTTCCTTTTTTGAGAGGTTCTGAACCCACTCCATTATTGTAATGGTCTCACTTCCTTACTTTTCCAAGTACATCATACTCGGGCCTTTTCTCTCTGGCTGAAATAAGGTTAGCAGGAAAGAGAGAAGTGTGTGGGGTCTGGAATTAGGTAGGGGTAGCTGGAATACTGATCCTGCTTCCAACTCAATTGTATCTTTCTGTAAATTTTCTTCCTTAGCTTCTATGTGTATTGGTTTCTTTATCTTTGTGGGGGTTGGGGCTCTCGTGTTACCCCTTAATGAAATGTGAGAGGAATTTGTGTCTCTCAGATCAGCTGAGACCTTCAAAGCGTTAATGCAGAATGAGAATAAATATATCAGTTGGTCCTTGCTAAAGGCTGGTTCTTTTCGCTTGGGTCCCTTCCCTTCAAACACTAAATATCATTGATCCAAAAAGGAGACTCCAAACAAAAAATTTAAGATAATTTGAAACCTGAGAATTATATCTTTCAAGTGCTGTAGCATAATTGCTAACCTTGATGTTTTATAAGATGCCAGAATAAAACTGTCAGAACCCCCTAATCCCTAGTTCTGGCTATGCATTTTTGGCACTGATTCCAGACTGAATATAGCAAATCTTGCCTCATAGAGCAACATAATTTCTAATCCCTAAGTTGGATGAGCAAACCTTCCTAGACGAGGTTTAATTCACAAATGCATTTAGGTAGACATTGGGTATATCTAACAGGGCATCATCAAGTGAACGCAGGCCATCAACATTAGCTCGGCTAACTGGAAAGAAACTTGCATTAGGAAGCCAGCAACCTCCCCAACAAACCCTGCTGGGGATTGACTAAACATGATTGTTAATTGAAAAAAAATTAAAAATAGAGTATTAGGGATATATTCTCCCACCAATAGTTGCACGTAATTCCACTAAGTGTTAATGGAAGCTCAACAAGTGCATCATCGGGAGAATATGGCTCCTGACATCCACACACATCTATCAATCTTCCATTTCATGGACGCTTGAAGAGGGGGTGGGAAAGGAAGGAAAATCCCACGGAATTTTCAAGGCTTTTTAAAAAGAGGGGTCTATCTCTCTACACCAGTTCAGCACACCACTGCCTTGGCTTTAAAAAGGCTAAGCTGTTTGAAATCGCAGATTCCCACCACAGGAGGATGGCTACGCTCTTTATCTTTCTAGAATAGATTAATGGGATTTCATCTAACTTACCTATGAAAAATAAGCTTAAAAATATCAGGCTCCTGTGATTTATGTGGATATTAAAGGACTCCTCTTCTTTTTTTTGGCACTGGCCAAAATGTTTCTGAATTCTTGGATGTAAAACTGAGAACAGGTTTTGTGCTCTTAGCATATGAGTAGAGATGCCATGTCTTTATTTTTCCATTCATTTTGATTGAAATAAACAAACCTGTGTTTTCCAATTTCTCTACTTGCTGAAATCAATTTCTGCAGCGGATGAACGTTACTATCACAACTCGGTGTGAAAAGTCGATGGGAGACTGCTGTTTCTACGACTACTTCTAATGATTGCAATTGCAGGCTTAGCCTCCTCTCACGGTATTCCTATACTCCAGGGTGAACCAATCCTGAGACTTCTGTGCAGCCTCTTCCAGTAAGACATTCAGTGTGAGACTGGCTGAGGTATAGGTTACCAATGTGTTTGGCTTATGTTAGCTTTTGTTTTGTTTTGTCTTATAACACTAGAGATCGAATCCAGGGCCTTATGTATACTAGGCAAGCGCTTCACCAGTGAGCTGCACCCCAAAGCCTCTACATTTATTTTCTGCAACTGTATTATAAATCACCACACATTCAGTATTTAAAACAATGCAGATTTATGGTCTTTTGGTTCTGGAGGTCCAAAGTCTGACTTGGATCTCACTGGACTACAATTGAGGTGTTGGCAGGGCTCCATTCTTTTCCAGAGGTTCTGGGCAGAGCCCATCTCCTCGCCTCCCAGTTTCCTGGCTTGAATCTTCAAAGCCAGGTGATTTTTTCTCATATCATACCATATTGCTTGAACATTAGTTCTTCTGCCTCTTGCTTCCACTTTTAAAGATTCTTGCAATTACTAGATAATCCAGGATCATCTGCTTGTTTTAAAATGAGCTGATTAGCAACTATAATTCCACCTGCATCTTGAATTCCCCTTTGCCCTATTATGCTATGTATCCACAAATTCTGGAGATTAGGATGTGGACATCTTTGCCTACCACAAGCTGGAAAACATCTCCCCACTTTCCCATTAAAGAATAAAACAAGTGAAACAGGTGGCAACAGCAACAAAAAAGAAAGTACAGTTCTCTTTTTCAGGAGAGTAAAATAAAAGCCCTCCTCAGAGAGATTTGTCACTTGGTTTGAAGATTAGGAGCAACTGTTTTGGAATTACAAGCTCCAAGAGAGCCTTGTCCAGAGAGGGAGAGCTCCTGGACTTGTGGCGGCCAGAGCGGCTGCTGAGATGGGGCTCTAAGTCCTCTGGGAGGTCACCTCATGTTTCAGACAGTAAACTGGGGTGCATGATTACTGTACTGCAGGTGTCTGCAGGGAATAGCCTAGAGACATACCATTCTAATGTGATGCTGACACTGTGATGACCTGTTCATGATGGAACATGAGTACCGGCAAACTCAGGGTGGGCAACTTTGCTGGAAGTGGCTTTCATTGATAACTGGAGCATAATTAGAGGCGATCAGCCCATAATCAATGCATTCTTTTCTTTCTCTTTCTCATCATCTGGTGAGGAGAGGTCATCTTTATTACATCTTCTTTCTCTCCCCCACCATCTCTACCCATATCTTTGGTCTGCTAGGGATGCCCAGTACCTTCCAGTGGAAAGGAATATGGTAACATTCTGCAAACAGCAGGCTGTGGCTATAGTACAATCTTACTTAGCCATGATAATCTACCAGGTTGCAGTTGGTTGGGCCAGTTTTTCTCTATTATCTTTTCATTCTCCCTTTGATCCTTTAAAAAATTTAATATAAGGGGGCTTTCTCAAGTCAAAAGACTCAAAGCCTTCTTGGTCAAGAACAGAACATAAAGAAATCCCATATGTTTTGGGAAGGAAGGGGAAGAAATTATTCATTCTTTGGTTCTGGTAGCAGCCAGACCTGCAGTCTTCTACTGCCCAGTCTCCACCTGTACTCCAGCTCGTTCGGAAACAGCCCCAAGGGGCCTCTCTACGTGCCCAGAAGCGTAAACTTCTCAATCTACTTCTGATTAGGTATTCCTGATACTTGTGTGAATAGGAATTGTTGAAGACTAGTCTCACAGAATAATGGATGATGGGGCTGATTTAAAACCCTGCTGGATTTTAAAAGAAGAGCTCTTATTTCAGTAGTGTTTTGTTTTAGCAACAATTATAGTAGGCATCCTTCAAAATGCCACCTGTAAGCCCCAATTTCTTGAGTACGGGCTGGACCAAGAAACTTGCTCCTACCCCACTGAATAAAGGAAAAGCAATGAAATTTCCCCGCAGAGATTAGCACTCTGGCTTCCATCACGCTTGCTCTTGATTGCGCTCTCGAGTTTGCCCTGATGAAAAGCAGCTGTCATGTTTTGCGCTGGCCCGTGGAGAGGCCCCGTGACAAGGGATGGAGGTAGGCTTCTGGACGCCAGGCAGGGAGGAACCTGGCCCCCAACCTGACGCCTCTCGAGAACTGAGTCCTGTCAACCTCTCAGAGTGAGCCTGGATGTGAATCCTCCTCAGCCTCGCCCCAGAAGGACTGCTGTCTAGAGGCTGGGGTTGCTGGCAAAGCCGTGCCTGGACTCTACCCAAAAACTGTGAGAAAATAAATGCTTATTGTATAAGCCTCAAAGTTTTGGGGCAATTTGTTTTGCAATAATAGATGACACTATTACAACAGTGAAATGATCTTCTCAAAAGCTTAGAAAATAGAGGGAAGAAACACGACCCATAATTCTGCCACTCAATCACAACCACCACTTTAGATTTTATGTATTTTATTTCAGTCAGCACACATATATTTATATTGCTGACAAACGTAATATGAATAAAATTTTGCATTCTATTTTTATTTAACATTAAGCTATAAGTGTTTCTACGTTGCTATAAAAACCTTCGTTACTATAATTTTTAAGGGCTATACAATATTCTCTCAAGTGAAAGTACTATAAAATTGCTAACTTCCTCATTCTTTCTGGGCATTTCAGTTACTTGTTTTATTTGCAAATAAAAATAATGTAGCAACCAATATCTTTGCTTATGAGATACTGTTCTTTTTTTCCTTAATATTTTAATTTTTTTCCATATCATTCTCTTCCTTGAGTACATTTCTGAATTGCTATAGTAACTCCTCAGATAATTCTCCACGCTTGGTGGATGGCAAAATTTAAGTTGCTTCATGTTCAAAGCTATCTTTGTTTTTCTCTCTCTCTCTCTTTTTTTTTTTTTTTTGGCACTAGGGATCGAACTTGGGCCCTTGTGCTTGCAAGGCAAGCACTTTTACCACCGAGCTAAATCTCCAGTCCTCTGTTTTTAAAATATTACCTTAGATAGTGACTTTTGTTTGTCTTTGTTTTCTTGGTGCTACTGGGGGTTGAACTCAGGGCCCTGCACATGCTAGGAAAGCCTTTCTTTCCCCTGAAAATTGCCTGTGAGGCCCTGGGTTTGATCCCTACCACCAAAAATGAAAAACAAAACAAAATAAAAACTAGAATATTTCCATGCCCAAATATATGACAATATAAAACTTAAGAAAAATTCCACCTCCTCAGTAAGAAGAGAGTTTAGAAGTTTGTAGGCAACTTGAATATCAATTGCATACATGGAAACAAAAGAGCTAATGTATATTTACAATGTTTAATATTGTTGTTAATTTTGTAACATAAGTATTTAAAGCAATTCCTTTTTTTTTGAAATACTGCTTTATTTTTTGCACTTGAATTCAAAAAGAATTTTTATTGTGGTAATGTATACATAACATAAAATTTGCTATTTCGACCATTTTGAAGTATGTGTATATATATATATTTATTTATATATATATTAAAGTGTGTGTATATATACGTATGTTTTTTATTTATTAATTAATTTATTTTTTGCAGTGCTGGCACTTGAACCCAGAGCCTGTGGATTCTCTGTCACTGAGGTATGCCCTCCCCCGTGCCAGTGTATTTATTTGTTATATAATCATCATCACTGTCCAGTTTTAGAATGTACTGTCTTTCTTTTGAATTAGGAAAAATTTTTGCAAGTGTGATTACTGGATCAGAAGTTTTGAATCACATACCTTTTCAATACTTGAATTTCAATAAAACTGTAGTGCTTAAGAATGTGAGCTAGGTTTGGGGGTATGGCTTAGAGCTAGAGTGCCTGTCTAGCATTTGTAAGGCCCTGGGTTTGATTCCCAGCATCGCAAAAAAAAAAAACCAAACCAACAACAATAGACTTAGATGAACTGGGTTTGAGTCCTGAATCTGAGTGTGAGTAATTTAGTCTCAGGGAAGTTAGCTAATCTCTTGAAGCCTCATATTCCTCTTCTACAAATGGAAAATAATGATGGCAGCTAATAATACCTAATATTAATGATATGATAGTACATGTGTAGAACATTTGGTATGGTGCAGGGCACATGGTAAACCTCATTATTTAATAATGTGTAAACATATGTAATATGTAAACACCTATTATTCATTGCCATCATAGTGTTAGCTTTCCATTACCGTGACAAAATACCTGAGACAAACAACTTAAAGGAAGGATAGGCTTATTTTGGCTCACAGTTTCATAAATTTCAGTCCATGGTCACTTGGACCTGTTGCTTTGGGCCTGTGATGAAACAGAGACCATTGTGGGAAGATCATGGTGGATCACAGATTTTTTCCTCACGGCAGCTGGGAAACAGAAAGAAAAGAAGATGCCAAGTCCTCAGTATCTCCTTTAGGGTCATGTCCTGAGTCCCCTAATTTCCTTTCACTAGGTCTCACTTCCTAAAGTGTCCACCTTACCTGCCAACAATGACTATCCACTCATCTCTCTTCACTTCCCCAGTTGCTTCCAGCTTTAATGCTCTACTCTTGTTTGGTACATGCTTTTCATTGTGACTTCACTGATTTCTATTCATATACTTGTGGAGTGGGCAGAGACTGGGTTATAAAGGGCAGCTGGCGAATGTGATGAACATTGACCCCAGGGCCACAAAGCTTACAGTCTAATAGAGGATTCAGATGCATGAAAAGATCTTTACAAGTGTTCACGACTGACTTTGCCAGCTTCACTGTGTGCAGAGGACAGAATACATATCTACTGTTTTGTACCCACTGAGTACCAGGGACATAAACCAGTAAAAGTTTTTCACAAGTCCTGCTAACATGGTTGGGGATTTAGGTTAGCAGTCAGAGTGCTTGCCTAGCAAGCACAAGGCCCTGAGTTCAATCCCCAGTACAAAAAAAAAAAAAAAAAGTCCTGCTAATGGATCAGATTTTCTTACTCTGTCTGCCTTCATGTCAAAGGCACCAGGGCTGATCTTCAGGCAAAGAAGCAGAGCAAATTGGAAATGAGGATGGCTCAGCTCTCCCCGCAGACTCTGGCATGGCCATCAACAAACTCAGTAGCTCCTGGTGTTCCATAGACAGATGGGGTCTGCTCCTGCATCCTAGTGCCTTTTCCTGGAGACTTGGTGTCCCTTTCCTAGGAACTCTCCCTACCCCACTCTGAAGGACTCTTCCATGACAAAAAAGACCAAAGAGTGATGAGCAGGGAGCTCTGAGGCTAACCCAGTGCAAACTCTCAAGGATAAGAAACTGTGCTCCAAACCACCCTGTGAAGGGATCCAGAAAGGAAAGGCTCTGAGGCACCCTGGAGTTCAGAAACAAGCTGGTATTTTAGTTTTTCTGCTAAATTCTAGGTATTTATTGCCGCTAGCTGGTTGGAACCAAAGTACCCAGTTATTCTAATATATCCTGCGATCATTCAGGAATGGTTCTCCCATTCCAGCTATTCCTTCAATGGCTGCTGTGGGAAATACTCTCCTGGCTCTACTTGAGAAGAAAATGGTGCTCCCATCAGACACAGGCCAGGCCTAAGGTAGAACTCTGATGCTGTTTCCTTTTTCTTTCTTTGCTATTTAAATGTTGAATTGTAGAAGCTGGTGGGAAGGGTAAGACCAGAAACCAAACTAGAGGTGGGCTTAGTGCTGAATGCTTTAGATAAGTAAGTCTTTGCAGAATTAGAATATGCTTTGACAGAAAAACAGTAACTGATATTTGAACTTTTATGTTAATATTTGTGCTTTTCTTTATAACTAAGACAAACTGAAACAGTGGAAAATATATAATGTTCTCTAGCAGAGAAGCAACACTCTCTAAGGGAGAAAAAAAGTGTTAAGTACCAATATTGGGTTCATTCAGGTAAGATGAACCAGGAACCTATAATAACCTGTTATTAGCTAGCATTAGGCCTGGCTGCAAGTGACAGAGATACAAAATAATACTGACTTACCAAGATGAAATTTTACTTTTCTTTCATGGAAAGGCCTCAAAGTAGGCAGTCTTTAAAATCACCAATGAGTTGGGTTTCTCCTTTCTGTTTTACAATGCTTAGCGTTCCATCTCATGGTCCAAAACGGCTTACTGTTCCATCTCATGGTCCAAAATGGCTTAGCGTTCCATCTCATGGTCCAAAACGGCTTAGTGTTCCATCTCATGGTCCAAAACGGCTTAGCGTTCCATCTCATGGTCCAAAATGGCTGCTGAAGTTCCAGTTGTCATTTTTGCATTTCAGTCAACAAGAAAGAAGGTTATTCTACACATATTTTTGGCTTATATCACATTAGATAAGACCTAGTTATATGGCCAATACCTAGTTGGTAGGGAAGCTGGGAAATATCTTTACACCAGGTGGCTACATCCTGAATTAGAGCTCAGGAGTACTATTGTTACAAAGCGGGAGAGAATAGATGTTAAGGAATAGACGAATATGATGTAACTGGGGACTGCTGGGGGTAAAGTGTCTGCGAGCATTTTACGAAAAGAAGTCTTCAAAGTTTCTATCTTCTAACATTAAATAATTAATTTAAAAACATAGTAAATCATTTAAGGAACATTTTTTGTGATAGAACCAAAAGCACAGCTCCCAGGAGCCTGGCTCTGGAAGCACATGGCGAGTTGTTACCTTGCGTGTAGGTATCGAGGTGAAGAAGCATGAGTGAATGCAGAGGACAAAAGGCCTCAGAGACTTGTGGATAAATGGACTCTGGAAGTGGAGCAGCAGCCTGCCACAATTGAGGAATGATTTTGATCACTGTCGGTGGAGTTACACTGAATCGCAGATTTGGGACTTGGGGAATTTTATGTCAGTCAGAGTCTTCTAAGCAGCATTTCTATACCTGGCGTCACAAATCAGGGAAACTGAAATTTCAACTCAAGTGGACAACAGGTTTTGTTATTTTTTTTTCCAAAGTAGCATTTTTTTTTCCTCACAAATGAGTCAGTTTCAGTCCCGACTTACCATTTCCTGCAGCAATAATATATTTACCCAGTGGTACTCTATGTTAGCTTAATATGCTTAACTTGCTACTGGGGAGTGATTTATGTACCAAGAAAAATAGAGTTTGCTAGGCTGTGTGAAAAGACACAAAAGAGCTTTCCCCCCGAACACCCGATCACCCGCATCCCATTTGGCCTTCTTCATTCTTCCCAAGGGCCTTGAGACTTAAACGGGGGAGGGGGGGCTCTTTCTATTTCACCATGTCCCAAGTGTCTAGCACTGTGGTTTCCATCAACCTGGCTCCCCAAAATACTTGTTGAAATCATCTGAAGATGGTTCATCAGAGACAATGACAGAAAAGCACATAATAAAAATTAATCTCATTGCTTTTGCTTAGTCCCGGGTCATTCCTAGTAGGTCTAAGAGAAAGAAAGTTCTCAGTAAGACAACACTGGGAAGTCTTGAGCTTTTGTAAAGAAGTGATGAAGGAAAAATATTTACTGTACTTGACAACTGCTTTCAGTGTGAAAAATCCACAGCTGTAAACCACAACGGAGCTAAGAAAACCTAATCTATCGGAACCTAAGAATTTTAGCATACTCGATTTTAGGACACGTGATTATTCCTTTTGCTACTTCTGTTTGCCAGCTCTGCCCATTTGCCAAAATAAAGATGTTCTTTCTCCAGCCAAACCTCAGCTGTGAGGGTGAACTAATGACTTTAGAATGGAAGACAGATGCTTCCTGCAGAAGGATTCCTGGGGCCAACAAAGAACATGTAACCAGAACTGGGTACAGAACTTGTGAGGCCTGGTGCAGAATGAAAACATGGGGCCCCTTGTTTAAAATTCAGGCAGAAAGTATTATTAAAGTTACTAAATTATAAAGCTTTTTTTCTTTCTTCCATAGTCTCTCTCTTGACTTCTTATGGTATTCTTTTTGTTGCTGTTTTCTTATTTTTGTTATTTAGTGCTGCTGTAAGCAAAGAAAAATGAAAACAGTCTATTGACACAATGTTTTCAACATTCAGCTTTATGTTGTGAGATATTAATTTTAAGGGCAAATACAATATTTAAGTTGTGTGGAGAATCACTGAAATGGTACAATTTGTATTTGTAGTTTGTGTGCGCATAGGCATTTCGTTCTTACCAGAAGCTGCAAAGGATGCAAGAAAGTAGCAATGGGTTTGTCTTTCACGTCCTGCTACGTGCCCAGACTACTGGTACTTGGCGGGAGGCAATGGCCCTCTTAAAATGCTTACGTTGGCCCTGCCTCGAGCCTTGCCGAGCCCCGTGCTGGGTCCCTGGGATCTTGGGCTTGCGCAGCCTCAGGAATGGCTATACGCAAGGAAGGACGGACACACAGACCACAGGTTTCTGCTCGTGAGCCTGCACCGTTGCCTCTTCCAACTACGCTTGCGAAACGCATGATGAAATTATTAGGAATTTCAAGACGGTGACCGTAGAGCAGTAAACCATGTCTGGTCCCTTTGGAACACGGGTCGGGTCCTGCGCGACAGTGCAGGTTACATGCCTGTGACGCCAGCCCTGCCGAACCAAAGTAAGAGTTACTTGTTTAACTTTTCAGTAATTGAAAAATCAGTAATCATTGGAAGAACACAGACAAAATAACCACATGTCAGTAGAAAAAGTATTTTTAAAATGGTAATGGGTAATTTAAGCTTTAGATGAACCTTCAATTTTAAGAGTTAATAAGAAAAAAAAAAGGAATTTGCAGTTTGTTCAATTGAGAGCCATTTAAAAAGAGCTCCATATTCACATTGCCATGTAGAAAATTAGCGAATTAAATTCTTTAGAGAATGAAACTTTATTGCTATGAAATCTTACAACTTTAAAGAAGATTAAAAATTACCAAGCGTGGGTTGGGGATTTAGCTCAGCGGTTGGAGTGCTTGCCTTGCAAGCACAAGACCCCGAGTTCGATCCCCAGCACCAATAAATTAAAAAAAAAAATTACCAAGAGGTAATATTAAAAACCTACTGCCATAATTTTAATGCATTTTGAAAATTTTGTTGCATATATTTGTAACTATTTTTACTCCTATTTCAGGCAGATGATGTAAGAATAAGCAAAGATACCGTAGTTATTTGTTTCCTTTCATACCCTAATATTTTGCATTACTCTCTTGTATAGCTCCATAATTAGCCCCAAAGAAAAATCTAACAATTTCAATTTCAAAGATTTAGAGAAACAATAATAAATAAGCCATTACCGTGTTTTCATTTGAGTATATCTTTTTATATTAGCATGAAAAATTCAGCTATATTTTCAAATGATTAATAAAAGTATAAACTATTAGAATGATATGGAAAATCATAACAAAAGGGCTGTGATTAAGCTCTATGTCTTGAGAATATGTTGGAACAAAATAGAGATGTATTGTATAGTCACTAATAATTGTTTATAACAAAATAACCAAAACCAGATTGCCCTTGTGCTTCATCAAATATTCTTTAAAAACAACTTTGGAGTGCACACACCACACACTCTCACGATTATGCATTGAAGAGTTCTGAGAGTATGCTCAGTGACATGTAAACAAAGTGGTTTCACATCTCCAGGAGTGAGACTGGGTATCCAGAGGGAGAGCTTTTGCTTTTTGCCTTTCCCCATCTTCTGTATTATTTGAACATTTTTTTTTTTTGCCATGAACATGATTTTATTTTAATAATTTAAAATATCTGGCTAGCTGAAAACAGAAGTCATTCAGTGAGTATACATTAACACATACTAGTGTACAGAACACATCGCATGTGCGTCTCTACCATGTTTTCCTATCTTTTTATTTTTTATTTATTTATTATTTATTTATTTATTTATTTATTTATTTTTTTGTGGTGCTGGGGATTGAACTCAGGGCCTTATGCTTACAAGGCAAGCACTCTAATCACTGAGCTAAATCCCTAGCCCCTATTTTTTATTTTTTTATTTTATTTTATTTTATTTTAAACCAAGAACATGTATTGATACATTTTACATATAATGGTTACATTCATCACATTTATTTTGTACCTGTACATGATGCATCTTGATTCTTTTCCTATCTTTTTAAACATTAAAAAATTTATTGTGAATTGGCAAATTAAGTTGTATATATTTATGGAGTGGAAAGTGATGTTATGCTTTATTAATATATTGTGGATTAACTAAAGCAAGCTAATTATCATAACAATCACTTCAAATATTTATTTTTTGTAATAAGAACATTTGAAATTTACTCTTCTAGTGATTTTGCAAGTTATAACACTGTTACTAGCTGTATTCACCATGCTGTGCCACATTTCTAGGATAACCTCTTCTTATTTCTTCTATCTAACTGGGGCTTTGTACCATTTGACATCATCTCCCCATTTCCCCTACTTCTGGCCTCTGATTTCTGCCATTCTATTATCTGCTTTTTTAAGTTCTATTGTTTTTATGCTTTTCAGTTATTTATTAAAATTTTAAATTGACTTCTAATAGTCTTATACATTTATGGAGTACAGTGTAATAATTTGATACATATATATGTGCAATAATCAAATCAGGGTAATTAGCATTTATGCTCTTTAATCATTTATTGTTTCTTTGCGTTGGGAACCTTTGATGAATTCTTTTAATGTCCACATAGACTTTAGAACACAAAAGTATTTGTCTTTCTGTGCTTGGTTTATTTCACTTAGCACATTGTCCTCCATTTGTATATTGAAAAAGACAGGACTTCTCTGTTTTTAAAGACCGGGCAGTATTCCACTGCATACACATGCATTACATTTTCATTCATCTCTGGCTAGACATTTAGGTTGTGTCCATACCTTGGCTGTTGTGAACAGTGCTGCAAAGAACATGGGAGTGCAGATGTTTCTTCTGTATGCTGATTTCAAATATTTGGGGAAATACCCAGAAATAAGGTTGCTGAATCTTATTTTTTTCAGTTGGTTTAGACCACTGTCTAGCCCAGGAGTCTTTCCCCATTGATAACATCGCTGGGGGGCAAAGGGAAAAGGGCGTTTTGAAATCGCAGGACTCAACTGTCATTCCTGAGGAAGAGCAGCGTCCATGCACCTTTGCCTGTCTTGTATCATATGTAAATGTATTTTCCATACTCCTGAAACATTTTTAATGGAAGAGTTCAAACACAGACTACAAATTCAAACACAAAGACTTAACCTCACATATTCATCAACCAACTTCAGATCAGGAATTCCTGTCCAATTTGGTTTTGTTCATACTCCCAACTACTACTTCCCAAGTGAGTATTTTGGAACAAATCTAAATATATCTTTTCATCTACAAATGTTTTACTATGTGTTTTTATAAGAATTGAAAAAACCCTGCAATACTAATATCACATTAAAAAAAGTAATATCTTAACATTGTTAAAATAATTATTCAAATTTCCCTAATTGTATCATAAATGTATTTTAAACTAATCTTTCAGTAAACTACAGTCTGTTTTTTAATTCTATAAATTACCCCCTACTCCAGCCCTGTAGGGTTTTCCCATCTGGATTTTGTTGACTGCTACCCTCTGTTATTGTTTAACATGTTTTCTGTCCCATGATTCTTATACATTAATAGTTAGATATGGATGCTCGATTGAAGCAGGTTCTCTTTGGGGAAAGACCCCCTTCCCAGGACTTTCTTCCACTTCACCCCCAGGGCAGGTTGAGGCCTTGCTCTTTGCGGTGCTGATACTGATCAGCAGTACAGGGGTCAGCCCACTGTATGGCAGCGGTCTCATTGGTCTCCTGCTGTGCGCTTATTCTGCCCCATATAGAAAAGGGTGTTCTTTGTGGAGGAACTAAGTTGTGTGCTGCTGATGGACTCTTCTGCTGATCTTGGCTGGATGCAGCTGTGTGGTTTTTCTGGTCCCAGCTAGGACACAGACACCAGCTGGCCAGCTGTTGTCTAGTGTCAGATGGCTTCCCCTGAGACAGCTCATCTGCTCCTGCATCTCATCCTACAGCAGGCCACCCCAGATGTGATTTGTGGCCATCACAGGGATCCAAGGTCCTTTGATATTTTAAAGCATCTGACTCATAAGATTGCGCCTTCTTAGAGAGGCAAATTCTTCATTAGACTTCCAATTAGTTTTCAGTATGAGCATTCAATAGAGATACAATATGTGATAGATCTGACCTTTCTGAAGTTTTGGCAGTTCATTTTGTCTCTTATGTAATAGGATAAGGTTTATTATTAACATTTTCTAGTCCTCGTACTTACACAGTTTTATAGACTTTCTGACGTGATTAAAGGTCTTTATCATTTTGTTCTTGAGCTTGTCAGTTCAATCCACACCAGAATTCTTTATTTCCTCTAATTTGTCTCATTGACTCTTTTACTTCCTGCACAATTCTTCTTCTCTTCTTCTTTCTTTTGACAGCCCAAGTGGCTTTATAGACAGTCCTATTCTAGCTTGTCTTTGGGACTTCAGGAAAAGCCCCAGGAAGTTAGTGTTTGTAAGCCTCTGTGATATTATCTTAACAAATGTGGCTGTTAACAGACGAGGGTAGTCACTGACAGAGTTGAGAAATAAGAAAAAGGAGGGCTGGTCACCTCAGACCCTGGTAGATGGGACCATTCTGGTCACGGTAGTGTGAGACAGGGAATATTTTCCCCAGTGTGGGAAAAATCCTGGCTGAATCAGTCACCTCTGCAATAACTTACAGTGTCTGTAGTCTCTTAAACTATACAAACTATAAGTTTTACCTTGATTTGATCAAACATAACATTATGTATTTTATTTTATATTCTACAGATTATTTAAAAATATTAATTACTTCATACTAATAACACATGTAGGATATTTTGGGGTGTATTAAATTTTATTTATAAATAAGAAACCTAATGTCAGGAGATGACTTTCCTTTAATTAGTAGTGAGGCAGAGGTGGGCTGGAGCACACGAGCCGAAGGCCATCCCCAAAGGTGATGCTCGTGCAGATTCTACTCAGGCAAGGTGGCTCACTGCCTGCACTTGAAGGATGTTATGTAATATTTTCCTTGGAAATTACAAAGCGAAAGCATTGAATGAATTTGCCTAAGCAACACAGTGATCTCTGGATGTCAAAGAAGTAGAAACTAAAAGGCAGGGGCTGGGGATTTAGCTCAGTGATTAGAGTGCTTGCCTTGTAAGTACAAGGGCCTGAGTTCAATCCCCGGCACCACCAAAAAAAAAAAAAAAAAAAAAGAAACTAAAAGGCAAAAAATTCTTTTTCAGAATGTGAAACAAAACTTACACGGGATAAGTTCAAAGATAATTAACTCTAAAGATCTTGAGGGTTTTCTATTACATCTTTACAGTGTATTTTGGAACTATAAAATCTTTTTTAATACCATTATCAGTGATCAGCTTAAAATATCAGTGTAACACTGGCTATCCATAAGACACAATCAGTTTTCAAATATTTCTTAAATGTTTTAACAGTGTACTCAGTACTTTCAAGGAATGTGGGTGGAAAGAAAATTTGTCCCAGGAACTTTTTAAAGAAGTGAGAATCTCTTTCAAATAAGAGACCACTTAAAATTCTTTTGAGAGCTTTGCATTTTCTCCTTAGAATATGCACATTTGAACATTTTTTGTGGGGGCCTTGCACTTGCTAGACTAGTGCTCTACCATTTGAGCTAAATCCCCAGCCCGCACATTTGTTTGTTTGTTTTTTTTTGTGGTGCTGGGGATAGAACTCAGGGCCTTGTGCTTGCAAGGCAAGCACTCTAATCGCTGAGCTAAATCCCCAGCTACATTTAAACCTATTATGCAAACTTTTACGTTGAATTTTTGGGATTTTAAGGGCTTTCTAGAAACCTTTCCTTATATCCTTTAGGGGTGAGTTTTGGATTTCAGTAGCCTCTAGTGGAATAGAAAGAAAATAAATATTGAGTCAAATATGCTCCTAAATTGCCATTTGAAGTCATTCAACATCTTTAGGACTCAGTTTCCTTTTCTGTGAAACAGGAAATGTGGGTTATATAACCTTCCAGATGTAATTGCCTCTGTCCTTCTGCAGGTAATAATCTAGCTGGAAAGGGAAAAATGAAGGGTCACAAAAATTTTCAAGGCACTATTTTCTCTGACTTTTATTATGAAAAGCGTTAAAGAGCAAAACAGAAGGAATTTTATAGTGATTGTCTATATATCTACCACTTAAATGCTATCATTTTTATCATATATTTATCCATTTAATCATTTCTGTATCCATTCATCAATTCATCATTTAAAATGCATTTCAAAGTAAATTACAGACATCTCTACTTTCCCTAAACTCTTCAGCATGCATATTAAGTTCACTATTTGTTTACAGTTTCCTTCTTTTAATGTAAAATTTACATAGGAAGGAATGCACAGACCTTAAATTTACATTTACTGAATTTTGGAAAGTTATATGTTCATTCTTTATAACTGATTCTTTGTTGTACTCCAACTCTCTTGTCCTTTTTCCCTTTATTGTACTCACTGGAGAAACCAAAACTTCGTTTAAATCCAACTTTCCATCCTATAAAAATTTGTCTTTGTTGTTGCATAAGACAAGACAAAAACAGCTATGTTGACCATTTTAAGTTCATGATTACTAACATCAAGTGGAGCCTTTGTACTTCCCAGCGATTACAGTATACTATATTTGCTTAGTCCACTCTTTGAACCGGTGCTTCTCAAATCGACAGCAGGGAAGGGAAAGCTTCTTATAATATTAAATCCATCTTGGAATAATACTTCTATAAAATACAGCAGAAATGAGCTACAAGAAAAATGAAATTACAGAAAGACACCAAAAATATGAGTCTCGACTTTTTATTGCTAGATTTAAGGCTTAAAAATTACTCTGTTAAATTGCCATAAAATCTTCTAAATGCTTACTCCTAATTTCTTTACTCATGTTTTTTTTCATGAAGAGATGACCAATAACTTGCAAAAACTGAACCAGTCTACAGAGTATTTTCTGAGTAGAACTGGTGCATATTTTATTCCTTTTCTCTCCTTAAATGTCCAGTGTGTGTGTGTGTGTGTGTGTGTGTGTGCATGCATGTGTGTGGTGTGTATTTTTTACTGGGATTGAACTCAGGACCTTTGCACCGAACTATGTCCCAGCCCTTTACATTCTTTTAAAATCTTGAGACAGGATCTGGCTAAATTGCCCAGGCCAGGCTTGAACTTTTGATCCACCCACTTCAGCCTCTGGAGTACCTGGGTTACAGGTATGTGCCACCACCTCCAGTTCAACTGCCACCTCTTCTTTGCTCTTCTCCACTCTCAGCTGAGACTTTGCCTTTACCAAAACACTTGAAGGGGTCACAAGAGAACTTTCCCAAGTTCTCTGTCATTTCTGCTCCTCTACCAGGACTTGTGCCCACACGCAGTACTCTTCCTCAAACTATTTATGGACAATTCACCGTGCTCCTAGCAAAGGCAGTCCCTGCGCCTGTACCCGCTAGCATGCTCACTGACTCAGGATGTTGGTCTGATAATTCTTCCCCTCTCTATTGCATCATTTCCCTCCTTTTGACGGCACACACACAATCTTGATGTTATTCCATCTTAGAAAATGTTTCTTGCCCTCCTTCCTCCTTTAGCTTCTTCCTTTATTTCGCTGTCTCTTTCCTGCAAAACGTTTCATGTATGGTAATCGTCTCCAATTTCTGTTCTGTAACTGTGTCTCGGACTCAGTTTAGGCAGGATTTCCTCTCCCACCATTATACCTAAACTACTCTTTTGAAGGTTACCAGTGAAATCCAGGTTTCTGTCTTAGTTAATTTTCTCTCGTTGCTGAGACAAAATACCCGACACCCAGAGTTGAAGGGTGAGAGGTTTACTTGGCTACAGTTGTAGAGATTTCAGTTCACAATTGACTGGACCCAAGGCAGGGTGGCATGGCAGACAGGCAGAAAGCAGCAAAACAAGCAAAAGGGGACTAAGAAGCTTCTTTCTGCACCTCATATCTCATTCAGGCTGCCAGGATTAGGGCGGTGCCAAACCAATCAGTGGATTGATTTAGTAATCATACGCCCTTAATCCCAGCGTCACTGTCTAGATTCAGCCACCTCTGAAAAAGCCCCATCTGTGACTTCATGAGGCTTTGGGGGGATACCTAGGCCCAAACCATATCAGTTTCCAAAGCCAATGGCCATTTCTCAGTCCTTCTGTTACTTTACCCAGCAGCAACATCTGACAGTTGATGACACTCTTCCTTAACACACTTTCTTTTCCAGTCTTCTAGGATACCATTCTAGTTTGCCTGTCTTCCTACCCTTCTAGTCTTTCCTTTTATTTTCCTTTGGCTGGCCTGGAAATGTTGAAGTGCCCAGTCTGTGGACTTCTCCTTTCTCCAGTCTACACTTATTCACTACACGATCTCATTTAACTTCAGTACTTGAAGTACCATGCATAGGCTGATGCTTTATTGACCTCTCCCCAGACTGTCCACTTATCATCTCCCATTGAATGTCACTGAATGTCTAATAAACTCTGGAGCAACTCTAATCTTAACAGGTCCAAACATAGTCCCAGGTATTCCCTTCTCTTCCAAGCCACCTTCTCAGTTTTTTCTATTTTAGTTAACAGGAAATTCATCCTTGTAAAGCCCAAAATTTGAGCATCACCATCAACACCTCTTTCTCACACTATACTTTCAATCCCATAGCAAATCTTGTTAACTAATCTTACTTTACAAGAGACCTGAAGAAAAAGTGGCTTCTGTATAAAGATCAAAGAGGAATGCTTTTTAAAACAGAAGTACTAGAATGCAATACTGGCGGTACACCCATTAAATATGAAAGATGGAAAAAGAACAACTTCCACTCCAGAGGGTTACAGACGGTTGCTGTGCCACAGAAAGTTCTCAAATTCTACATGGGCAAGAGGTGAGTCAGACTTTGTGAAGAGGCAAAGAATGAGAAGATTTTGCTGACAATGGAATTACTGTTTCAGAGGATATTAAGGCGAGGGCTGGGGACATAACAGTGGAAGGATACATGGCCACCAGCACCATCATCATCATCATCATCATCATCATCATCATCATCATCATCGATGGTGTAATCTAATATCCCACTAAAAGATTAGTAAGAACATATGTAGGTGGGTTGCGTTGGACTTTAACATCTTGAATGCAATTATAGGTGGCAGTGGTACCTTAATAATTTAATGTCAAAACAAAGTAATTGATATTTAAGTCTTGAATTCTAGCTAGTTTATAAGAATTAAAGTGGACACATATTATATGATACAATTTGTATGAGGTACCCAGAGTAGTCAAATTCATAGAGATGGAACATAGAATGGTGGTTACCGTGGGCTGGGATGCGGGTGGAGGGTAATGGGGAGTTGGTATCTCACGGGTTTAGATTTTCAGTTTGGGAAGATGAAAGTGTTCTGGAGATGGCCAGCTGTGATGGTAGCACAACAATATGAATTTATTTAATACCACTAAACTATTGTACTTAAAAGTGGTTATAATGTTAAATTTTATATTATGTATATTTTACACTAAAAAGAATAGAAGCAATGTGCATTTTAACACCGGCCTAATACAAGTGAGTTCAGAGAACAGCATTTGCAGACCCCAACAGCTAGTGGAAAGTGTTCATTGTACTCTCCCTTACTTAATCCTCATCACAGACTAATCAGGAAGGTATTGTTAACTCCATCACTGTAGAAGAAAATCAGTCAGAGAGAATTTTTCTCCAAAGAGAGATAGCTACTAAGTAATGGAGCTGGGGATTATGGCCAGGGATATGTGTCCCCACAGTCTACGTGCTTTCTATCTGCTGATCACACTCCACTGAATTAGGGGGGATGTAGATCATGCTTTAAAGATGTTCTGCAGCCCATGTTATTGCCCTTCTGTGTGTCACAGAAGTGGACCACTGACGAACATCAGCAGCAGATGATAAGGCAATTCCTTTCAAACAAAAGCCAGACTCTGCTCCAGTGGGGAAGCTGGTGGTGGAGGCAGGAGCAAGAGGCCCCACCACAAGAGGTGAATCTTTGCACAGGAGAATGATGCTCAGTGTGAGCTCCAGGAGAAGGCTGCTCCTTACACATCGGCCTCGTCAGCCATTCTGCACACACCAGTGATAACGATATCATGGGCCAACGCCCTTTGGATAATACACAGCTAAAATATCTGCTCTCAGAAATAAAATTGGAATTTTATAGCTATACTTTAGAAATATGAGTGTTTCATAAGTATACGGCATTAAAATGATTTCGATTTTACAAAGCAGACTGAGAAAAGGAACAATTTTATCAGATCAGTCTCATAAACCTTATTGACTGACAAAACAATAGTGCCAAAAATGAATTAGGTACAGACGACTCAAGGATGCTTTGTATGCTTCCAACTTGAACTTTTCTTCTTTTCTCAATAAAGCATGTTTTGGAAAATCTATGTATGCATCCCATTGTATGGAGAACTTCAAAAGACTAAAGTGGACCACTGCAGAAACCTCAGAATACTGTCTGGAGAATACTTCAAATATTTGTAAAACACATCAGCATAAAACATCTGCACTGTAAATTGAAGATGCCAATCGGATTGCCAGTAAAGGCAAAGTTTAATATTCCCAGATGTTATTATATAGTATCTATGATATGTTAACTGAGTAGGGTATGCACATTTGTGCATCATAATATTTTTTCAAAATGTAAATTTAATCCCTAGAGATAAAACAATAGCAAGGCTGAATAAATTGTCTGAAAAGTAAAATTCATATTTTGTTTTTTATTGTTAGTGTAGAAAACGGGGGAAGGGAGAGGGCAAGAAAGCCAATTTCTCTACCACATGGCATTTTAAAAATGGTGATAGTACCTCTGAAATCTTCAAAAGCAAAGATATGTCTTAAATGAACAGCTGTTCATTTTGGCAGTGATTATTCCCATTTTCAGACACTTGAGAGGACACGACAGAAGCTAATTGTGCTCAATTACTCCTAAGTCCTCTTTTTAAGAGACTATCATAGCATACTTTATTTCAAAAGTAACCTATATTTAAAACAATTGATTGAATTTTATATAGGGTATTCAAGACAAATGAAGCTTGGTAATTTCATATCAAAGAAGATATATCTACATTGGAGAAGTGTTTTGGGGGTCTGGGGATTTAGCTCAGTGGTTAGAGTGCTTGCCTAGCAAGCACAAGGCTCTGAGTTTGATCCCTGGCACCAAAAAAAAAAAAAAGAAAAAAGTATTTTGGAAGATTTAGTAATTTATAGCATCCTTGTTAATGGAAACAGTTTTTTTGGTTTTTTTTGGGTTTTTTGGTGCTGGGATCGAACTCGGGGCCTTGTGCTCGCAAGGTGAGCACGCTAACAACTGAGCTAAATCCCCAGCCCCGGAAACAATTTTATTCTGGAAGTTTTCTTTACTTCATTAGGAAGTGAGCCACAGTGGTGATATTATAAAGAGTATTTCTGAGCGCAGAGTTATTTAAATAACAAAAAGAGTTATTTAAATAATTTATTCAAAAATAATTTTTATCTGGTTCCTGTCTGGTTCAATTATTAAAATGATTTTAAGCTCAAAATATCATTATTGAAGGTAGAAAGAGAAAGTCAAAGATGCATGTTCTTTCTATAGGTAATATGGCTGAGAAACCTTCAAATACTTTGCCAATGTGCAAAAACCTTCAAGAGAGGGGTCAGAAAACTAGGTTCCCGCAGTCTGTTGATAACCAATTGTGGTGATGTAGGGGAAAATAATTTCAGATCTTTGGAACTACAGTTCATTTTAAGAAGGTTGGGTTAGACTAGCTTTTCTGCTGTGCTTTATCTCTGGAGAGCCCCATTTCAGCAGTTTTCTGGGAACCCCTAGTTGGGAACATCTATGGTCAAATTGGGGACAAACGTATAATATCTATCAAGTGTTAGGCTAAGACCACTGAATTCCCAAAGTTTCCTGCCGTGTCTATCAGTCTATGATCTTATGAGTTGTTGGTCACCTACCATTTGGGGATCATCAACAGTGAGTTTTGGGATACCTATTGTCTTACCATAAAGTGCTAGGTGAGGGACACAGTAAAGAGTTTAAAAGATTGCTCTCCAGTCTGGCTGAGTTGGGGGGTTAGACAGATAAAATTAAGGAAACAGGGCCATGACTACTGGGTGGGGATGATTATGATGGCCTTGGGCAGGCCGTCATAGATGGCACTACCAAAAGGTTAACAAGGCAGAAGAGGGGATAAGGTCTTAACTGAAGGATAAATGGAATCACCAGAAACACGGGAGCTGGAATATTCAATGCCTGTCTCAGAATAATGAGTAGGGCAGTTTGGCCGGGAAAAAGTTGTATTATTATTTAATGAACCTTTAATCCCAAATTGTGTACAGCAGCTTAGCTGTTATTTTAGCGAATGTGGTAGCTATTATTGCTATATTTAGCCAGCTTGTGGTACATCAGACTATCCAACTGTTCACAATTACTTTTATTAACCCTGGGGAAATTATTGATGTGTCTCAGAATGTAACACTGATGCAGTAGAACAATCGACCGATATTTATTGAATCCATATATGTACAACTCTTTAAGGGATATAAAACTGCCCTGGAAGGGTTCTCGCCTTAAGGGAATGAAGTGGCTGATGTTAGAAAATGACCTCATGGAAAAAAAACAGAATAAAACACAGAAGCATACAGCTAAGTTAGCACTTTAGGAAGCAAACCTAATAGCAACTCATACTTTAAAAGGTGATCTTATCCGTACCTATGATGAGAAAGATTGCTCATGTACACCAGTGACCCCTAAAGGGCTAGCTCTGCTTTGGGTCACTTCTTTCCACAAGTTCTAGGACATTATTCATTTCCCTTTTGTTTTTCTCTCTTCCTTCCTTCCTTCCTTTCTTCCTTTCTTCCTTTCTTCCTTTCTTTCCTGAGCAGAAAGAAAGGACACACCTTGGGTCCTGCAAATACTGTAGGTCAAACTTTATGCTCTAAATAGAAAATATAATCTTCCCTCAATCCACCATCTCCCTCCACCATCCAGCAGCAAGTATAAGCAAAGCAGAACTCACTTCCATGCCACTTCTGTCTCATACACACAGGCACACATCCACACACAAACAAAAAACTCCAAACCTTCCTTTCTCTGGCAATCCCCACCTTGGTGAATGATGACTGCTTCCAACAATTCAGTTACCAGCTCAGACAGGTTGGGCCCTGGGAAGGGCATGGTGAGATGGGGGAGGATTGGAACAGGAAGTGGGTAAGGATAAGAACTGTCAAGAGCCCGAGGGACATGTCTATCTTGTTCACAAGGTTTCTACAGAATTTAGCATGGTAGCTGGCTCTTAGTATTCAATAAGTATTTGTTAAATTAAGTAGAAATTTGCCCAAGTATGGAAATTTTGCGTTATCAGAAGGGGAAGGAAATACATTAATTTTCATCCTTTTGTTCTTTCTGGAAAGCATAAAGTTTTTAAAAAAAAATTTGCTGGTACATTTTAGATATAAATAATGATAACATTCATCATAGGGAATTTGTACCTGTACATGATATATCTTGCTGCTTCTTTTTTTTCCCAATCCTCTCCTCTCCAACCCCTTCTCGCCTCCTTATTTACAAAACTGTGTTTCCATTAGGAAAGCATGAACTTTTGTTGATTCTTGAACTAACATTATTAGTACTTCAGTTCAATCTAATCAAGGAATGAATAGACTTTTGTAGTTAGTGTCAAAATCATTATTTATAATCTTACTTCTGAGGGAAATCATATGTAGTGTTTCAAGAAGTTTACAAAAATGCTTTTAGAACACAATCTCTTTGTAAATTGGGGATTCTCTGTCTTCTGTATGGTGTTAAGGGAATGTTTCAGATGCTAGACACTAAGGGTGTGAGGAAGAAGGTAAGGGTGGGGCAGGTGAGAGAACTTTTAAAATGGAGGATTTATGCGGAACCTTTAAGAATGGGTGGGAGTTGGAAAGGCAGAGAGAAAGAAGACGTGGCATCCTAGATGAGAGGAAAATTATGAACAAGAGCAAGAATTAACAAGGAGTACAGGGGACTAGTGCTATAGTTTGGATCTGAAATGTCCCCCAAAGGCTTCGGCCCCAGGATACAGCGCTACTAGGAGGTGGTGGAACTTCTAAGTAAAACCTAGTGGAAGAAATTTAGGTCATGGGTGCGAGCTCCTGATGGGGTGCAGTACTGGTACCCCAGCCCTTTCCTCACTTTTTGCTTCCTCGGTTAAAAAACGAAGTCCCTAGCCACGAGCACGCATATGATTTTGTTATTTAGACACCGCGAAGGGAGGGCGGCCGTTGAGCCAGGCTGCAGGGCTCCCGCGAGACACCCGGTGGCGCCCCCAGGGCGAGCCGCCAACCGCTTACCGGGCACTTAGACCACGCTAGGGCCGCCAGCCAAGCTGTCCTGCCCAGTGTATTGGTGCCTCCAAGCCTCTGAGAAAGAATTTCTGCCTCGGTTGCTCCTGGACTTCTACCCACCGCACTATTTCGCTGTGCATAAGGCCAAGCGGTGGGAAGGAGGGAACGTGGAGAGGAGGTGCGGCCCCGCAGGGTTCTGGACGACACCCGTGTGTCCCGGAGAAGGCTGCTCAGACGGGACCTCGCACACCCGGGAGCTTGCCTGCAGCAGGTGCTTTAAAAGAACTCTTCCCGGGCTGGGAGGAGAAGGGGGCTCCACTTAACACTCCTCTAACAGAAGACACATTTGGAATTTTCACAGAGAAATGTAGAATTTCTGTGCTAGTTCTTCCAGGTCTTCCAGTGAACAACCACAGCAGATACACTGTACACCCGGACAGGCAGTGAGCTGGATGGGAGAAGCAGCAGGGGCCCTGGGTGCCGGGCTGTGCGTCCTGCTTGTGCGGCTGCCAGGGTGTTTACTACACCTGGAGGCAAGATCTTTCCTCGGTGCGTGCTGATGTCCGGGTTCTTGTGGAATCACAGACACTGGCAGAAGAGAATACTGTTCAAGGAACAGAAGGTACTATTGGGTTGAAAATAGCACCTGTGGTCCTCTAGTTTCAGAACGACTATTTGGAAGTTACTGCCCCAGTCTGGACTGGGCTTCTCATGATAGTGGCCAAAACCGGAGGACATTTTTTACAAACCCTGAAGGCATCCACACTGGCCGTTTATGGACTCTTCTTGTCTGGAACAAACGTGAAAGAATTCTTAAATATCACAATTTAAGCACCTGTTTAAAACTACACCTATGTGTTCAACTTGCAAAATAATTTCTTTATAATTAAGCATTTTGCAGTGGAAGACCTGCATGAGTTGCTGTCTTCTTCCTGGAGAAGTCACAGGACAACTGCATCCCAAGAGCCCCTCAGTGTTGAATCTGAGAGGGCGAGCAGAAGAAAGCAGTGTTTTTCATTCCAAACAATGGAGGTAATGTGTAGAAAGACACCCACGTTTTCAGACCAGGGAAAGTTGGTAGATAGAAGAACTCCCGGCTCCAGGAGACAAGACAGAAATACTTGCCAAATCCTGAGTTCAGAATTATTTTCAGATAAATTAAAGAGCACCTGTGGGTGAGGAGAATCTTCTTCCTCTGTGGTAGGGTTCCTCGCACTGCCCAGCAGGCACACTTGGCCTCCTAGGCCTGACCACTCCCGGGCCTTGAGGCCTCTTGGCCACAGCAACCCTCACTCTGCCATCTTCACTCCTCCTGACGGCCCCAAAGTCTCTTTTTTTCTCCTCGGCAGTGTCATTAAGTATTAAGTAGTGTATGCTAACTGTGAAATGCATAATCTGATGAGTCACCATGTGTGTCCACACCTTGGTAGAGACCATGTAAAGGTGGCATAGATGAGGCCATGGAAATTGCGTCTTGTGATAATAAGCTATGTGATCTTGAGCCTCAGGAAGAATTTTTTCTACACTGTCCCCTGAATGTCTGTCCTTTAATTTTTTTATTTATTTTTTTTTTTTTTTTGGTGCTGGGAATCGAACTCAGGGCCTTGTGCTTACAAGGCAAGCACTCTAACCACTGGGCTAAATCCCCAGCCCCTGTCCTTTAATTTAAACTGCCTATAGGAGCCCAGGGCCTTCTCTCATCTTAAAAACTGCTCAAAATATAACTTTCTCTCCCCTGAATTTGAAGAGCCTGTACCATGGTACCATTCTAAACAGTTTCTTTTCATTCTTAAGTAACTAATAAATAGCCTTGGTGGGAGAAATAAAATAACCTATTTATTTGGAAGAATTAAATGGCCAGTGCTTAGCAACATGCCTTATTTGTTCAGAATACCATCTTTGATATCTGAAACATTCCATATGGTGAGAAATGAATCAAAGCATGAGCCGCCTTCTGCTTCTTGGACATATGGTTTGTGTGAGAAGATGTACTGGTGAGCAATAGCCACGAGGAACATCTCAGTACAGACAATGAAGTACTATAACAACAAAAATATCAGCCATCTTTGAGCTTCAATCTGGTTTCCTAAATTGCTATCTTTCTCCTAGTACTTTTCAAAAGGACTTAAATTTCAATAGCTTTTTCTTTTCACATTGCTGTATATTCATTTTTCCTTTCCCAAAATTATTTTTTACCTCTTTGACAAAGGACAAAATTTGAATCAATTCTGTACTACCTTAACTGAGTATTTCTTAGCAAAGTATGTCACCCAGCAACTAAGGAAAAAGCAGAAGGAGAAATGGATGGGTGAGATCAGGAGCCAAAGGGACAAAGGGCAAGGACCCGAGTGAATGGAGTAAACTCAAGGCTGGGACCTGGATAAACTGAGATAAGCCTTGGGAAATTGGAGTGCAAGGTACAAAGGCCTAATTGGACTGCAAAGGACAAAGGACCAGAAAAATTTGCAGTGACAAGAAGCTGTACAGTGGCAACTGCATACCTTCATTTTCACGTATCTCTCTGCCCTTTCGCACACCGAAATCTGCTCATCAGTCCCTAAATTGAGGCACCTCAGCGGTGTCCTCCTTTTGGAAGCCCCCCGACAAGTGGGAGCTTTCCTTTTGTTCTTTCTAATAAACCATACTCGGTTCTGTTCTCCACTGCTGTCTTATCAGTTCCATTCTTCCACCATCGTCAGGACAGGAGCCCAGAGGGGAGAGCTGGTTACACTAGGAAGACCAAAATCCGAGTTTTATTGCTGGTTCTGTTACAAATCAGTACTTATGGCCAGTTTCTCTAGGACTCCTATTTCCTCACCTGTAGTATGAGGGTAATAGATGTAGCCCAATAGCCTGCATGCTAGTAGCTTTAGTGGAGATGATATGTAAAAAATGCTAAGTCCCCAACTTACAAATGAGTTCCATTCTGGGAGAATTGTTCATAAGTCAAATTTGTCAGTAAGCTGACAAAGTGAGTCTTATACAGTACAACTGTGAAAGTTTGCCACTCAAATGTTAATTACCTGCAATCGTATGTCCATCTCTTCTCTAGTTTGCATTCCCATGTAAGTTTTTTGGAAATATGCCAACTTTTACCAGCTGCCGCTTGCCTATATGTGGAGAAAAGACAGATGCTGAATCTATATCAAGCATAAAATGAGCTGTTTTGAAAATAAGTCATGTTAAAAAGCTAAAACCACTATGCAAACTGCAGACCACTGCCCTGCCTTCACAGCCTATTCCTAAATATTCTGCATCTACAATAAATACACATACTTGCTTTACAAATGTACTCTTCTAATACAGAGGAATTTCGATTATTCTCAGAGCTCTGTAAAGGTACTTGATTTATATATCTTTGTTTTGAAAGTATGCATTAGTAATTATGTTTTCAGCTGTTCTCATACATAGACAATGCCTAATAGCTTGTATGGTAGGTGTTCACAATGAAATAAGGACCAGATACTCAAATGTTTACACATGTATTCATTACTCAGGCTTTTAAAGAAACAATAATTTTGAAACCAGTCTTAGTACCTATAACACGGTTGGGGCTAGGAGAACATTCCCCCTCCATCCGTCTGAATTTGGGCAGCGCCCCGGGTCCAGTCCTCCTCCCATTGAATTCTAAGAGAAGCAGAAATAAAATAACAAAGCCCCATCCCGGCCAGAGCACACGTGTGTTTGAACTCCATTAAAGGTTCACACAGAGGGACTGCAAGCATGAGATGCGACCAGAGTGAATTCTGGGACAGACATGTGTACTAAAGTACCCCTGAGATGACTCAGCACTCTGTCAATCTTATCCAGAGACCCAGTGGAAGGCACCTGGGGTGGGCTGCACTTTTTTAAAAAGTCCAAAAGCCTGATTCTTAGTTCCCTGCCACCCTGACATGACTTTGCATTTGTGCTACCTTTTTGTTTCTCGTGGCACAGACCTGCCCTGATCATACCTCCCTGTTATCTTCAATAAATGTAACTGCTCTTTAAAAAAAGAATCACCCACCTGTAGGAACCCAGGAGTTTCCCTCATGCTGAGAAATCAACCTAGAAAAAGTAGCTAAGGCCAGAGTAGTAACACCTCTGTAGGGCAAATTTCTGAAGGGATTTGCCCTTAATCCTAGTGGCCCATAAATTCCATAGAGCAAGCTGTGCAAAATAAGATCTGCATAACACACAAAGAAATGATCTGTGATGAGTGAGACTTAGCAGATGCATCAAATAGTGTGGTTAGGTACTAAGAACTTCAGTTAATAGAAGTATTGGTTAGCTATCACAAAATTGCTGATTTGTACAATTATAGACTTCAAAGAAGAAATTCAAAACATAAGAAAAGAACGAGCCAAGTTTTTTAAGAAGGCATTTTTGGGGCCTCATTTTGGGCAGGCTGTTGAGAAAGAGTGATTTGGGCACAGTCTGGAGTAAGACTAATAGTTGAGAGTTGTCAGCACTCAAAATCATGTGCCTAAGAGTCTATTCAATTAATGCTGATACTAAAAATGTCAGATTTTTGCAGGCTCTGATTGTGCATGTTTATAATCCCTGGATTCTGGAGGCTGAGGCAGGAGGATTGTAAATTTGAGCTCAGCTAGGGAAACTTAGCAATTTAGCAAAACCTTGTTTTAAAAAATTGTAAAAAAAAAAAAGGAAAAAGAAAAAAAAGAGAGAAAAAAAAGGACTAGGGATGTAACTTAGTGTAAAGGCCCCGAGTTCAATCCTCAGTACTGTGAAAATAAAAGTCATTTTCAGAGTGTGGTCCAGCGGCAGAGATTCCCATAAATGGTGACAATCTAAGTCAAACGGCTGCAGGATGGTAACTGTGATACTCTTTCAGGTTGGAAGCAAGACCCCAGCCACTGTGTAGAGTGCAGGGATAGCAGGGGTGAGGGGTGGGCTGGAGGATAGCGGCTGACAAGGACTAGGGTGCTTATCAAGACCTAGTAAAGAGGGCTTGAGTCTAGCACAGATGTGTATCCTAGGAGAGAAATAGGTGACAAATAAATTGGGAAAGAATTCCTGCAATTCAGAGCAGGCCTGCCTGAGGAAGACAGGCAGCAGGGAAGACAGTTCAGGGTTGAACTCTGGGTGCCCCACACATCAGACAGAATAACAAGACTGGCCCCTAGTTACTAATTGGAATGGAGTTTCCAATGTGCTGCCAAGCCAGACTAGGACTTGCTCCCAACTTGAGCAAATTTAAGGGCGTAAGGTTGGATGGAGTTTCATAAGGCAGGCACTGATACAACAACTATATTTATATAGCCACTATCTCTATGCCTTTAACAGTTAAAAAATGAAAAAACATCAGTTTTGGATAAAAAAGCAACTGCTATCCTCTTTAATTTTCTACAAAATATCATGCAAAATATTTCTTTTTTACACACACCCTGACTTCCATTGAAACAAATGATGTATCTGGGCGAACATATTTATGATAAATCCTTGCAACTCTTTGCTATCTGGCTTCCATTGTCACTATAATTTCTTTTAAGGTGCTTATGAAGAAAAACATTTTTTCCTCTGCTGATAAAGGAAGGTGATTTTTCATTTTAGAAAAATTCAGTTTAAATTTTCTAGAGTTTTTTTCCCCTTCAAGTTTTTAGAATACTTTCGGAGATGGAATCCTGGTCAGCCCCGTTTGTGCCCTGCCTGCCATGCTGCTGCCCATTCGCAGGCTCAGCCTGGATGAACTGCTCCCTTTTGGAAAGAGCAGGAAGCTGCCTCACTCCAGGGGCCGGGTTGGCGTCTGGGGATCACGGCTCCTTGTGACACTGCGAGGTCAGACCCTTTGGGAACCGGTGCTGTCAGATTGCACTTGAGATTCCAAAAGCTCCCGGACCTTTTGACTCAAATGGCGACTGCTCCTCCTCTGTCCTCAGCAGGGCTCCTTTCCTCCTCCAGGCCGCCCTCTCGCTGGCTCCCCCTCGATCTCCACTTCTAGAGGTTTCATCCAGCTGTCTAGCTGGCACTGTGTGAACACTGGAGTTATTCTGTAGCGATCTTCCTGAGTTAGAAAGCGTGGTTTCCTGGAAATTAAAATACAATTCTTAGATGGTGTGTTTGAGTTTAAAGGCAGAAAGCGGGCTAAACAAAATTAGTTTTCATTGTGTTCTAAAATTTCCAGGGGCTGAGGATTTAGCTCAAGTGGTAGAGCGTTTGCCTAGCAAGCGAAAGGCCCTGAGTACGATCCCCAGCACCGCAAAAAAATAAAAAAAATAAAAAAAATAAAATTTCCAAAGCATGTTCTCATCCTGAGAAATCCTTTTGGAGAAACAAGTTGGTTAAGAAACTTGAGGTGACTTGTTTAAAGAAATTGGTAGGATTCTGCATGTGATTCTCATGTGTGGCTACTCATAATTCAAACCAATATGGTAATAGTTCTTATAAGTTATAAAGACACCTATTTGGGGTCAGGAGTATAGCGCGGTGGCAGAGGATGCGCTTAGCATGCGCAAGGCCCTGGGCGCAGCCCCCAGCACCAAAAGAAAGAAACCAGTTCAACTTGGATTAATCCAGTATTTTCCAAACTTTTCAATCTCTGTAGTTAAGAAAAATAATATGAACTATCGACCTGAAGGAAGTAGCATGCTGGAGGTCATGTGTTAGAAAACACTAGAGTCACCTGTATCTAATGCATTTGCTTTAGGCTCATCTACTTGCAGTTTCTGAAGTCCTTGCCTCAGAGTCCATTTTTACTCTCTGGATCTTCCTTCCTTTTGGTCTCTGTGACATCTTTGTTTCTGATGCTCCTTCCTCCTCCTCTCTGTGTCTGAAACCCAGGTGTTCTCCAGGGCTCAAGCTTCGGCTGGCAGTTCTTTCTTTACAGTCACTTCACTGGAGACCACAATCTGTCCTCTCGCTTCAACCATCACTCACTCGTGTGTGGACATAACAGAACTAGTCCCTGCTCCAGAACTTTTACTTGTGTATTCTGTTGCCATCTTCAATGCACTATCTGTACTTTCCACAAAACACACCCTTCGACTTTCCCAAGGACTGGTCATTTGGCTGGGATTCTGTTCTATGGCAGAAAAGTGTATTTTTATAAATATTAATAAGGGTTTCTCGCTAATAAATTGTTCTCTTTGGCACTGTTTTTCATTGGTGTAAAGGTTGGGGGAAGAGTCCCTTAAAACTTAGTAGTATCAAGACTGCACAGTGCACTATAAATACTGGGTTAGAAGAAACTAGGCTAGTAGACATTACATCACTCTTAGCCTTTCTTTTAATTATAGAGTCACCACTATTTAGTCACCAAAGTTATTATTCAACATTTAAATGTAAAGTAAAATGCCAAAAATGAATAGCCTTCATATAAACAAACAATAACCAGTCCATAAAGTTAGAGAAAAAACCTCACTTTAATAGCAACAAAGACTATTAAATACTGAAGAATAAACAGTGAAACGGGCAAAACCTAATTGTGAAAAATTTAAAACACTCTTGAAAGGCAGAAAAGTAGACTTGAGTAAATGGAAAGACATGCTCTTGCATAGGATGAGTCAACATTATAAAGATGCCAGTTCTCCTTAAATCAGTTTATAGATTTAATGCAATTCCAATAAAAATACCAACCAGCTTTTTTAATGGAGCTATATAAGTTGATACAAAGTTCATGTGGAAAAACAAACATGCAAGAATAGGCAGGGTGATGTAGAAAAACAAAAATTATAAGAGAAGAAAAACATTGAAGAAGATAAAGCACCTCAGTTAAAAAGGAAGGGAATTTTAAGAAAATAAACAGTTATCTATTCATCTGTGTTGAAGTACGTGAAGGATAAAACAGACATAAGTAATGAGATTGGTTACTACACGGAGTGGATGGGAATGGGGTGGAGAAAATTCATAGCAAGAATGAGGTGGAAAGATAGGGGTGGTGGCAGATCTCTGTAATACCAGTTACTCAGGAGGCTGAGGCAGGAGGACCACAAATTTGTGGCCAGCTTGGGCAAGTTAGCAAGACTCTGTCTCAAAATAAAATATAAAAATAAGTAAATGAAAGGGTGGAAGTTATGCTTCTGCGGTAGATGGATTGTCTGACATGGGACAGCTGCTGGTTCAAAGACCTAGTATCTAAAAAAAAAAAAAAGAAAAAAAAAGAATAGAAGCAACAGTTCTCTGTGTAGATCTTGTTGTGTAACTTTGACTCTTAGAGTCATAATAATGAACCACATAACCCCTTCCCAATAAATATAAATAAAATCAGCCACAATATAAGGGGAGCCACAAATGGAATATGAAGAGTGATAAATGAAGCTACATGTATTAAGTAAATAAGGTAATAACATTGAAGTGGGTGGGGAAGGAAAGAACTAATTTGAATAAATTGGAAAACAATGTTAAGACCATAACCTGCAGGATAAAAAAAAACCTGCACAAAAATATTTTTAGTTAATTCTCATGGGGAGATGGTTCGTGATTCTGAAACTATTTTACGATAGAACAAACAAAATATATTGTGAACAATAAGAGCCAGGCTTCCAACTGTCAGGGAAAGAAGTTACAAATAAGGAAGGGAGAAAGGCTTGACTGAACTTTATTGTATTGGGTGAAAATTGAGAGTATCGGTGTAAACTCATTTTTTTCTTCAATGTTGAACAGAAACTGCGACCTTGCACTTGCTAAGCAAGTGCTCTATCACTGAGCTACATCCCCAGTCTGAATTCATGGTTTTGTAAACACACACAGGTGCACATGCACACACACACACACACACACACACACACACACAACGTGTGTGCACACATCTGTTTCTTCTCTGTCTGCTGAGAAGGGATAGAAGGAATGACAACCCGGTAATGTAGGATATACTGAGCAACCAGTTCTTGGTTTCTAAATAATCATTCTCCTCTAAAAGAAACCAGGGATGCTTGAAAAATGGTTGATTCTGTGGCTGGGGCAGGGAAAACACAAAATGATACTGGCACATCTTCTAGTGCTTGAATATAAAGAAATGCTCCCCCTGATAGTGTCATATTGAAAGAACACAAATTAATTAGAAAGACTTACCAATGGACAAATCTGGGAAACTATGAGCATAAAAGTACATAATGATAATTTTTTATTATAACCAACAGAATAAATATCATGAATCCATACTGATATAAATAATCAAATAAATAAAGGGGGAGAAGGCACAGCTCTTTCAGTAGAAGTCTAACTAACAAGTGCAGAAGGAATAATAAAAATAGAAAATCCTTATTAGGTCAGCCCCACAGTGATCTTGACTGTAGACAAGAACATCAATGGATACCCAAACCAGTAGATGAAAGTATGATCAGAAACAGAATGTCGCATAATCTTGAAGGAGCTCCAACGATATATTTATTAATTACAAGAAAAAAACCACCTTATAAAAGAGAAGACTGGCAGATGCTACTTTCACCAAGTGATCAAATGTAACACTACTGGTAATAAGATGTATTGATGTGGACTCCAAGATGTGCTGAAAAAGCCCAACATCCCTCTGTCATATGCTTCTCCAAACATATAAGCTCCATTTATCAGGAGAAATGAGATGAACTCACACCTGAAAGACATTCTTCAAATAATTGACCCATATTTTCCAAAAGTATCAGTGTTACTGTAGACAAAAAAGAAAAACCTGAGAAACAGTCACAGATTGAAAGACAGTAGAAATATGAAAAAAAAATCATTGCAATACGGGATTTGGGTCCAGTAAAAGGAAGTTAGTGGGAAACTTGAGAAATTTGAATGAGTTTTGTAGATGAGTCATTTGTCTCCATGTTTATTTGATGGTTTTAATAATTTCACTATGTTACGTTTTGCATTTACAAATACACATACACTACGTGATGTAAATGCACAGTGAATGTCTAAATTTAAAAAAAGTATTATGGTAAAAAGATACATTACCATTTAACCCTCTCAAAATAGTCTCCCTTGCTTTGAGCACACTTATCCCATCGTTCTTGCAACTTGCTGAAGCGGTTCTGGAGTCCTCTTTTGTGAATATATCCTGGTTTACCTTGATGACCTAAATTGATTTAATATCCTTAACTTTCATGGCCATTTTGACTTTGGGAAGAACCAGAAGTCACAAGCTGCCAGATCTGGTGAACAGGTGAATAAGGACACACTGTCATGTTTTTCCAAGGCTGCCTTCTCATTTGATATCATCTGGCAGCAGCATTCACCCAATTTTTGATCACACCTTGTCAAGACACTCATGAAAGAGAACTTTCAGAACTGCTTCAGAAAGTGACTGGAATTATGAGGTAAGTGTGTTCAAAGTGAGTGGCAGTAAGAGTTTAATCACCATGGATTGATTATAATTTCCTAGGAATCAAAAGGTGGAAGAAAGGAGTTGAGAGCTAGAAGGATGAGTGTGCGCCACTGTCCTGTACCCTTTAAAACTGTCTTTGTACACTCCACATATTAAGTTGCTTATGGTCATTTACAGTTTCATTGTTTTAAAGAAGTAATGCATATTAACAGGTTAATAAAAAGCTCTAAGACATAATACGGCTACCTTAGTATTTTTAACCGTGTTAACACTCTATTTGGGTTGATAAGTTAACCATACTTATTTCTATTGTTGGGGGCAAATAGGACAAATTTGATAGGAGAGCCCGAATTTCCTGTATCATTATCAAATAAATAGTATAATTTTGAAAGAATCCTACACAAAAGTTTTATTTTTCAGGCATCTTTTTATTATTTTTTTTTTTAGGGATCTTTTTAAAAAGAAAATATTTATGTTAAAAAATATTAACATTTGGTCGGAGGAAAATGAAATGCGGATAAAAAGCCTGAGTATTTTAATCTTAATAAAGTATATATTCACAATGATAGCTGTATATTTTCTTACTATTTAATACAGTAACATAAAATCTAGATTAGGAACATGAAAAATCCTGACAGTTTTGCAGGAAAAGTGATTTTATTGAGGCAAACAATAAGATTGTTAGTATCGTGCATTAATATTCTATTTTAATGAATTGTGTGATTATCCTTTTAGTAACATATGCATAGCCCGGCACTTTTGTTTTATAACCTCATTCTTAAAAATTCCGGTGGCTTGTTTTCTTGTATTTCCCTTAATTGTGGTGATTTTAAACAGATCTTCAGTTTTCAATCTGCCAGTCGTTCTAATACAGATGCATAAATCCATTTTCTCCAGTTGGCTGTTTATTACAAAGACAGCTTGTTTGTGGGCACCGTCAGGACATCTGCATTTTATTGGATTTAATTTTTAGTAATAAAGACCTCCCACACTACAGATTCTTTCCAACCTAAACTTGCCTGTGTGGGAAGCAAAAGAACCGTCAGTCAGAGAGAAAAAGTAAATCCATATGGTGCTGGGGATTCTGCTTCCCTGGCTGCGAGGAAGAAAGAGTTGAGTATAGACAGTGCCCCCAGCAGATCTGTTTTCTTCTAAAAAGCTTGCTGCTGTGGTCTGAATGTTGATGTTGTCCCCAAACCCATATGTTGAAACTTAATCACTAAGGTGACAGTATTCAGAAGTGGGGGCTTTGGAGTTGGTTTGCTCACAGGGCTCCATCCTCTTGTAAGGATTGGTATCCTTATGAAAGAGGCCTGAGGGGCTTCATAGCCCCGTTTACCCTTCCGCTCTGTGAGGACATGGAGAAGGTGCCATCTATGAGGGACACACACCTCACCAGACACTTGTGTCTGTAGTGCCTTTATCGTGGGCTTCCCGGCTTCCAAGAGTAAGCAATAAGTTTGTTGTTTATGAATTCCTCAGTCCAAGGTATTTTGTTGTAGTAGTTCTAAAAAAGACTAATACATTTGCTATAATAGCAAAGATTAGTGTTAGCTCCAACCCAGGACTGCGTGTTCATCCCAGTTCATCCAGGTACCATGACCGAGCCATGGATGCTTGACCACAGCTGAGGACACATTGTATCTTCTCTCAGTCTGTTGGGTTTCTCTGGCCTATGCCCAGGCCCAGGATCTTGCCACTTTCTTCCATTCTGGGCTTCAGCTCTACCCCTTGGGCTTGTTTGAGCTTTCATTTCCCCAATCCAATCTTCGGTGCTAAGAACTTCGGCTCAAGTTCATGCATATTTATGAAATAGGACACTGAATCTGTCAAAAATTAGTCAAAACATTGTAATTTTAGTTTTATAAAAGTGACAAACTAAAGTTGCTAGTTAAAGAACTTGAAGGGATGACAGATCTTCATTTTTAGAAAGCGAGGCATAAGTCTTCACTGTGAAGAAAATGGACAGGAACTTTTCTTTTGACTGACACCAGAAACCTGGAATTGCTCATTTCTCTTGGTCACCAAGGAGGCAAGGAGGAAATTGGTCATCACATACTCTTTACTACCAGTGTTTCCTCCCTCAGCACGAACAAGAACAGCCTCTTATCCTCCTTGTATTTCTACCATCCGTAGCTCCTTGCCAATTCTAAATTTCAGACAGAGGAATGTTTCTTTTAAAAAGGGTATGTTTATGTTTATGTACATGCAAGTAACTGGGTAAATTTAAATTTAGTTTAACAAGATTCCTAGTTACTGAGGGGGGACACGATATTAATAAGACCTATCTTTAAATACTTACTATCTAATGTAATTGGTAAAACTGTGTTTTCCCCCAAAATATGTTTACATCATAACCCCTGACAGTTGTGAATGTGACCTCAACTGCAAGCAGGATTTTTACAGTTGAAATCAAAATGAGGCCTTAGTTGCTTTGCTCATCGCTGAGACCTAACACTGGGTACTTGCAACTTAAAGGAGAAGTTTATTTTGGCTCACAGTCTGTAAAGGTTTCAGTCCATAGCTGGCTGACTTCGGGGCAGAAATCCCATGATGGAAGGGCCAGGGCAGAGGAACACTGCTCACCCCATGGCAACTGGGAAGCAGAGAAAGTCAAAGGAGCTGCCAGGAAGAGAGTTAGACCCTTCCGGGTCAGGCCCACAGTGACCAGGCCCTACCTCTTAATAGCAAGTCAGCTATACTGTATCATAATCCAGGCACCTTCCCAAAGTCCCATCTATGATTGCACGAAGCTTTGGGGGTACACCTAGATATAAACCATAACAGATGATATACTCTATTAGAGTGGGCCCTAATTCAATGACTGGTGCCTTCATAAGAAGGGAGATTTGAGCCCATAGACAAACACGGAAAATGCTATTTAATGATAGAGTCACATCTCTAAAAGTCAAGGAACTCCAAGGAGCAACCCTGAAGCTGTGGAGAATCAGGCAAGTTTTCCTCCTCAGGCCCTTGACAGAAAGCAGGGTTCTAACACCTGATTTCAGAGTTCTGTCTTCCAGAACTGTGAGAATAAATGTGTCATTTTAAGCCACCCGGTTTGTGGTAATCTGTGCAGCAGCTTTAGGAAACTAATATACTAGTTAGGAGACAGAAGTATCAACAATAAGCTATAATAGAGGTACAGAGGTCTATGGAATAAAGCAAAAAGACATAGCCTCAGTGTCGTGGACAGCAAGCCTTAGAACACCAGGTTTCTTTTGCACAAACTTAATAAGCTACTGACTTACTGATTGACTTTTTGATTTATGATTTAAAATGATTCACCTCATCTCTCTGAACCTGGTCCCAGTGAAAGGGGGCTTTGGCTCACCAGATAATCTCTTAACTCTGTTCAACTTGTAATGTTTTATTCTTCTAAATCCGTAACACCTATGATTTTTCCTAATTGTGTATGTATAACTTGAGAAGTGATTAGGGTAAGAGGGGAAGATTTAGGTGAAATTTAGTGTCGTCTCCTCTGCCTGCCCCATCCCCATAGCCAAGAGGGTGAGAAGCGGAGCTTCATTTCGGGTGTATGGACTTGAAGGACAATATAAACCATCTTAAAGCCTAGGCGCTGCTCAAGCCTTTTCCTTTCTGGCAAGCACGTTTGAATAAAGAAATAATTAACACTAATGTCTTCGTGGACCAATCAACTCGGCAATTTAGTGGCGCAGAGGGCATTTGCACGGGTTGCTGGACTTCAGCAGAGTCCCTGAGCAGGCAATCGAAACTCTCAAAGCTTGTTTGCTTATCCGTAAAATGGCGATAACAGTACCATCTCGATGCGTTGTTGAGAGGACGGAATGAACCAGAACGATCTGTATCTACACTTCAGGGTATCTGATGTCTAGTGGGTGCTTATAAATGTTATTACTAGCTAACAGGGTCGTTGCTCACACAAAGGGCACTGAAGCCCCCGAAGTCCTCCGCCGCCCCCGGGCCGGAGACGAGTCGGGTCCGCTGCCTCCGGGCCCCTTTGCCGCTGGAACCCGCGGAGAGCGGAGCGTGGAAGCCGCCGGCCCCGCGCCTGCCGCGCGCCGGCGGGGAGGGGCGGGGCCGGCAGGCGGAAGTGCTCGCGCGCGCTGTCAGCTGCGCCGGAAGTTCCTGGCCGGGCCTGGCAGTAACCTTGGAGCCTCTGCGGGCTGCTGCCAGGGTGCACTTTGCGAGTTTGAGCTTCAGCCAGCCCGGGCTCGTTAGCTACCCTGAGCCGTCGGGATTGTGCCAGAGGGCGCTGAGGGCCGCGGAGAGCAGGCAGCCGGGCTCAGAGGTGCCCAGCGGACATGTCTTTAGTAGCGGAAGCCTTCGTCTCCCAGATCGCAGGTAGCGCGCGTGGCCGCAGACCGAGGCGGGGACGGCGCGGGGCAGTTGCGGGGACCCGCATGGGGGTAGGGCCAGAGCGTTGCTCCAGGCTTGGGGCATTGGATGCCTAAGCCAAGCCCGGGGACGGAGACGGCCACCCAGCACTAGCCTCGCTTTTCGGATGAGAAAACAGAGGTCACTGTTGGCCAAGGTCAACGCGTAGGGGCAGGAGTCCCGTCGGCGTCTCCTGGACAGCGCTTTGTCCGGCTCCCTCTTCCAGCTGGGCACGGGGAGGACGCCTTGGGTTGGGATCGAGGTGGGGGTGTGGCCTCTGGGCCAGGCTTCGCTTGTGGGACCTAAGTTTAAGGTAACTGTCCCTAATGAGTCATTCTTGCTACCAGCTGTTATTGAGGAGCCGTCGAAGTTCTTTTCTCTCCAAGCCACATAATACTGTCATTTGCTAAGTCTCTAGGATTCGTCGAAATGCTTTAAACTGACATGCACTTTAAAGAAATAGCTTTGATTGGATGAACTGAACATGATCGATGTAAACAGATTTATAATTTTTTTGTTATTGAGGTTTTTATTTATTGTAGTGAAAGAAATTATTGTTGCGAAAGTGAGGAGAGTAGGCATAGATATTTCTAAGTATAGGTTAGTAGAGTTAATCTTAACTCTCCAGCAGTGTTTTCAGTATAAGTAATGAGACAATTACTAAGATAAATAAGTACGTTTGAAATAAGAAAGAAGTATTTTGGAATTGAGAAGTACAGAATTCGTTATAAACTTTGCCAAAATGTTTTTCACAGCATTGCACTGGTGTTAACATATATTTCTTTTTCGCCTTTTTCTCTTAAATACATTGTTTTCTAGGAGCAAGAAGCTCCCACTAGATTGTGAGCTTCATGAAAGCAGGGATCATACTTGATTTGTTCCCCATTGTATCTTGAGCACCTCCCCTGCTCAATAAATATCTGTGATTTGAATCAGTGAGTAATCTTGAGATTCCAAGCAATGATTATTTGAAAAATATCAGGCTGTATATTTAAGTCGGTGATTTCTATTACTATTTTGTTAAAAATAATTTCACAGTATATACTGATATTTGTGTTCTGTATGCATGCTTCCCAATGTGTGATTTCTTTTAAAGAGAAAATAATATTGTCTTTTAATGAACTTTTGTTTAGACTGAAAGTCTGCATTAATTTAGTGAAGTTTAAAAATTTTGAATTTTGTCTGTCTGCTGTTTTAGCTTTTTATAGTGAGGTGCTTCTTGGAGGAAGCAGTTAAAAGGGATAATTCAACAAATGATATTGGAACAGCTCTTAAGTCATACACCACATGAGTAAATTTTAGATGTATTAAAGATTTGAATGTAAAATAACACAAAACAAATTGTAATCAAATAATTAGGAAATGAATAGGAGAAAACATAGGAAGTTATTTTCATAATATTGGATAGCAGAAGAGGCATCCAGTAGGCAGCAAGACACAGAATCCAAAAGAGAAAATATTGGCAGAGTTGGTTGTGGAAAAAATTTTAACAGTCTTGCATGATAAAAATGCCATAAATAACTTTCTACAAATTAATAAGAAGACGACATTTCATTAAAAAAAATAGCCTAACAGAATCAAGGGCAAAGGATCTGAACAGGCCTTTCACAAAAGGGGAAATGCAAATGAACAATGAACAGATGAAGATACCTGTGACTAGCAGATAGTTTTTCCACCTAGGAGAAGGACAAAAATGAATATGATAATTTCTGGTATTGATGGATGTGTGGGAAAAACACCTCAAATTATTGGTAGGGCAGTAAATTGTTACTGTTTTGGAACTTAATATATAAATATTTATTAAATGTCATCATTTGGCCCAGAAATTCTCCTTATGGGGATTTGTCTGATAGAAATATGAGACTGTACTTAAATATACAACAATACTAATTGTAGTATTATTTGTAATAGCAAAACACTAGAAATGCCCCAAATGTATATTAAATTATGATGTATTGCTCCAGCCATCCCACTTCTAGGTATATATCCAGAGTTATTTAAATTGGTATGTCAAAGAGATGTATGTACTCCCATGTTCATTGCAATACTATAATAGCCAGATGTGGAAGCAACTGAAGTGTCTAACCACTGAGGAATAAAGAAAGTGTGGCATATATGTGCCATGGAATACTATACAGCTTTAAAAGGAAGGTAATTCTCTCATTCACTATGACATAAATAGAACTGGAGGATGTTGTATTAAGTGAAATCAGGTTCAGCGTGGAGAGATAAATACTGTATGTTCTTACTTATATGTGGAATCTAAAAAAATAGATCTTGTAGAAACAAAGAGTTGGTTACCTGAGGCTAGAAGAGTTACTGAGGTGTTGGATGGGGAAAAGAGATGTTGATCAAAGGGTACAGAATTTCATTTAGACTGGAGTGATCTATTGCACTGCATGGTGACCACCGTTAATAATAATGTATATTCCAGAATTTCTAAAAGAATAGTTTTTTAATATTTTTATCACAAAAAACAAGTAATTTGATGAGGTGATATATTAATTAGCTTGATTTAATTTCTACAGTGTACACACTTATCAATCAAAAAATAAGTTTATAAAATTAATTACTTACATTTTTACAGATACTGAAAATGAAGAGGTTAAATGCACTTGTTATATCGGCTTCTAAGCTAGGACTATATTAAGTAAAAGGAAATTATGGGATGACATGTATGTTGTATGAACTCATTAAATAAGCCCTATATGGACATGTATATGTTTTAATAAGCAAAGAAAAACTTATAGAAGAATATTCAACTTATTTTCACTAGGAATTTCAGAGTAATAAAGATAGGGTATTGTTGGAGAATGGAGGAATTATATTTGTGAATTATTTGAATTACTATAGTGAGAATATTTTACTTTTGTAATTTAAATAATTATGCTATCTTAAATGTAAAAGATATTTTATGAAGTGAAAGGGTGCCTAAAATAACAATTTGTCTGAAACCGTGGATTTGACTTGTAAATGTGACTCACATCCAACAACTGTTCACAATGCTCTGTTTTTCGTATTAAAGTGGTTTTCTTGGAAGGAGGTAACCTCAAGAGGATAGTGATATATATCTACATAGTCCTAGTGTAACAAGGAATCTGTTTTTGTAATTGAGAGCTCTCATTTTTAGTGTATCCAGAACTTTGCTTATTGTTCTTTCCAGTGGACATGAACTAACACTTTTTGGTATTTCTTTTGGAAACATTTAATGGCATTTGGTATCTATCTGCGATATTTTTTGCAGTGCCTTCTTTCAGAGCCTTATTCATAAGGACATGTCTTTGGAAATTGCTATAGTTTGGATCTGAAATGTTCCCCAAAGGCCTGTGTGTTAAAGAATTGATCCCCAGAGTGACAGTATTGGGAGGTGGTGCAAATGTTAAAAGGAGTGGGGTTTAGTGGTAAGTCTTCTGGTTGCTGGGGGTTTGCCTTCTGAGGGGACTGTGAGACCTTGGTATGGTTCTCTCTCGTCGTGGCCCTGGGGTAAATGACTTTGCTGCACGCTCCCTGCTCAGATGTCCTGCTCAGATGTCCTGCCTCGCCTGAGAGCTCAGAGCAGTGAGTCTAACCAGCCATGGACTAAAACCTCCCAAACTGGAGCCAAAATAAAGCTTTCCTCCTCATAAATGGGATCTCTCAGGTATTTTGTTAGAGTAATGGAATGCCAAGTTCACAGAGAAGCCTTCTCTGGTTTCCCTTGTTTAGCAAACCACTTTTCTTTATTATATATATCTCTTTATACAGATAGTAGCATATTGATCCCCTACCAAGCTTTCTGTTCTTATTCTTTACTTCTTGACTGCTGTTACCTTATTTCAGGTCTTTGTTATTTCTTATTTGGACTACTATTAGACTCTGACTTGGTTTCCTTGCTTCCAAAATTCTCTACATTGCAAACCTCAGTGGTTTTTTCTTTTTCTTTTCCTAAAATGTTAGTGTGATTTCTCTCTCTCTCTGTCTCTCTGTCTCTGTCTTTCTCTGTCTCTGTTTGTCTCTGTTTCTCTCCATCTCTCTCTCATATTGGTTAGTGAACCAACGGCCTGTGCACTGAGGTACGTCCCCAGCCCTTTTTAAATTTTTTATTTTTTGAGACAGAGTCTTGGTAAGTTGCTAAATTGCCCAGGCTGGGCTTAAACTTTGATTCTCCTGCTTCGGTCTCCCAAAGTGCTGATGACTTCTCTTGTTTCAACACCTTTACTGGTTTCCTAGTGTCAGTAGGATGGAGTGACATATAAGATCCTCATAAGTAAGTCCAAGTCTGCCTCTTTGGCCTTATCTTTTGTCACTCCTTTCTTTGAACAAACAGTGCCTTTCCAAATGGTTTGTAGTGTCCATCCTTGGCACAGGTTGCCCTCTGCTTAAAATGGCCAATTTGCTTAGACAACTGCTGTTTCTTATTAAGGGTCTGGGCACCATTTAAACAGGTGAGTCTATCATATATTTGTTTTTCCTGTCAAGTGAAGAAGGTTTATAGTGTTTCTTCTAATAATAATAACAATAATGATAATGATAGTAGAAATATTAGTAGTGGTATGTGGCCATTATAAAGAATGAAAACGATCTAGAGAATTGTAAGTCATGAAGTAAAAATAACCTGAAATCACACCACCCAGATTAAGACTTTAAAATCTTACCATCATCTTTAAAACTTTGGTGAGCAAAGCTATATCATTCCCTTTCCTTTAATTAAAAATGTATCGACATAGTTAATATATAATGTGCAGCCTGGTGTGGGGCACATGCCTGTAATCCCAGCACTTGGGAGACGGAGGCAGGAGGGTCACTGCAAGTTGAACCAGCGTTGGCTACATAGCGAGTTCAAGGCCACCTTATACTACACAGGGAGACCCTGTCTCAAAAAAACCCAAACAAAACAATGTATATACTTTTAAAACAACTTATTTGTTTCACATTGGAATCTCTTTTCATGTCTATGAATGGAATTACAGTCATTATTTTTGAGTGATTAGGCAGTATTTAATTGTGGCAAAGAAATAATAATTTGCTTATGCAGTCATATTCTGATGAGCTCTTTAGGGTGTTATACCAATTAAGCAGCAGTAGGATCTCTGTCTGCACACACACACAACGCACACACACACACATGCATGGGTGCGCCCTCATGTGCACGCGAGGAATTGGCTGATGCTGTCTGTGATTGTGAGTGCTGGCCAAGCTGGTCGAGAATGCACAAGACAGGCAGTTGGGAGGCGTGAGCCAAGAGCAGTGGTGACAAACCGATGGCACACATGCTACAGCGAGCTGTTTGTTATCATTGGAAGCTCTAACACCATCATTGCCCTAGAGCAATTGTGGGGCTAAGTGCCCCTTGGAGTGTCTGGTCTCAGGGAGGACTGGGCCCACTTTTTTGTGGGAGGTGGTGGTGCTGGGGATTGAACTCAGGGGCTTGTGCTTTCTAGGCAAGCGCTCTACCACTATGAGCTAAATCTCCTTTCAGGGTTGGGGATTTAGCTCAGTGTGAGCACTTGCCTAGCAAATCCAAGGCCCTGAATTCGATACAGCAGCCCCCACCCCCCAAAAAAGGGCTTTCAATTGATTAAAGCCATCCAGCATAATCTCCCTTTTGATTAAAGGGAACTAATTAAGGACTTCATTTTCTCTCTCCTCACATGGGTACTGGACAATCTAGACCTTAAAAACTTTGAAAAGCACTCAAATTGGACAGAAGTGTGGGTGGGGGGGCTGGTGGGAAGGGTGTGACTCAGTGGTAGAGCACTTGCCTAGGGTAGAAGAGTCCTGAGTTGGATCCCAGTACTGGAAAGAAAGATGGAAGTGATGTTACTGTGCACAAGGTCTTAGAACAACTATACTGAGGAGAGAATGAAGAAAATGCTACTAAAGGCCCTCATATTTCTATATCAGATTAGTGATAATTGGAACAGATATTGAAGAAATATGATACATTAAATTCTCTTTGTTCTTGAAAATTAAGTTTTTTGTAGTTGTTTTCACTTAGCATTCTGAGGATTTACCAGTATTAAGGAAGGCACTGAGTAATTACTGAGAAGTTATTGAACTGGCCATCACATTTCAGAGCATTTTGTAATTCTTGTAGTTGTATGAATGATCTCATACTGTGGTGTTTATCACCTTGTAGATGTGAAATTTGCATTAGAGGGCAGATGATGAAGCAAAACAAAGACACAATAGGTTATACTTCAGGTTCGAGGCAAAGTACAGTTTATTGATAGCAGCGTGACCTATTGTTTTATCATACTGCCTCCATGAAGAGGTTGGAAACCAGATCCTGGGAAGCACTGTTTTGGTGCCTTTTGAAAATTTTATACATTGTTAAGATTCCTTGAAAGGCTTGTTTACCAAAATAGTTGGTAGTTGAGCTGTAGTGTGTTTTAATTTCCGTGTAAGCTTTATCACAGTTTCATATTCTGAAATCACAAGATGTATGTGTGTGTGTTGCTGGGGATAGAAGCCAGGGCCTTACACATATGAGGCAGTGTTCTGCTACTGAGATAAAGTCTCGGACACATACTTTCTCGTTTTTAATTCAAGAGATTTTGATGAGTCCCCTGTAATATTTGTAGGTCTTGCTTCTGCAAAGACTTTTGAGATGTTTGAGTAAAAATTGAAAGAAAATGTCACCAAACTTCTTAACATTTTTCAAACATTTTAGAAAGATCTTGATAAACAGTTATTTATTGGATGGACTGAATATACCAAATAGACATGAGATATTGAAAATTTAGGCTTATTTTTTGTTCAAAGACAGAATTATTACATTCAGCAAAGTTAGCTATAGACATTTATATGTAGAAGTATTTGCCTTGCCAGTAAAGGAAATTCATGTTCTACTTTTTTGTTGCTTTGTAAATGATTCTCTATTCTTGAACACTTTTCTTATTTTTGTATACTATATAAATGAATCATGGTTTTGAACTTTTTTACATGAGTAGTAAAAATGAAATCTGGTTGGTTAGTAGTAAAGAAGGTTCATTTCATAAAAACAATCATTTTGTCATGAAAATTCCCATTAACTGTAACTGTGTTAGCAAATAGGAACCGTAAAATGCATTTCATTGTACTTATATACTTAGCTGTGTTTTTGTGCTGATTGTGTACTTTTATCTCCAAGAACTTCTATAAGCTGAAAAATTTTCATTGTATCTTGATCTGTCTGTGTTTTTAAAAAGACTTTCGGTGTGCATATTTAACCTAGTGGATACAGTAGTCTTAGAAATGATGAAATGTCCTCACACACACTGTATTCATTACCTGGTTAATCTAGAGCATTGACTAGAACTTTATACAAATGATGAGGCCATCATTACTCCAGTGTTTATTTCTGTAAACTAATATTGCCAGCCAACTAGTGATCTGGCCTTTTATTAACCTCCTTTGCTTTTGATTATTAGTCTTTGTAAGAAAATATTTTGACTTCATGAATGATAAGTAATGCTTCTAACTTATTTATGAATTTAAAAAAAGATTATGTGCTGGAACTTATAAAAACAAAAGTTGCTGTATTTTCATTAAATATTGTTATCGTTATTTTTACTATTCATCAATGTAAGATTCTAATTTGACTAGTGATGAGAACTTGTTACATAATGCTGTTTAAGTGGTAATTGGTCTTTGTTCCTCAGTTGAAATTGTTAATTATTCTTTATATATTTTCTCCCTGTATCAGTCCAGTGTTTGATTTATTCCCCTTCAAGACCCAAGAAAAGAACAGTCTAAAGTTAGGGTTTTCTGTGCCCTCGGCATGAAGCGGCTGTGACCACCCACCCAGGCGTCAAGCTAGGATGAGCACAGGACCGGTCTGCCCTGGCCCTTATTGGTATAAGAACACTATCACCAAGTGGTGTCTCTTTGCCCATTGCCAGGGGGTTTGCCTTGTGTTTTTATACTGATTTTCCTATACTACTATTTGGTGGCTGTTTGGAGAATCTAAAATAATTTCAATATTAAAATGAATACATATTTAGAAATAGATAGGTTTTAGAAATTGTGGAGTGCAGATTAAAGACATTTATGTTTTAGTTTACTGTTTTAGATTCTTTGTGTCATAGGTAATTGACATTATGGATTTGCCTTTTATGAAAAGATATGTTAAGATTTGAGGTCAGGTGGAATCATTAAGTCATTTTTCTATTGGATTCCACTAAGAAAAATGGAAGGTTTTAAATTTGGAATTTGGCTTGTATTGCTTTAGCCTGAATTACTGTTTTGTTGATGCCATGAATATTTTCCTGACCCCTGTTACCTCTAGAGGTTTGTCAGGTTTATGAAAGTGATCCTTCCTTAAAATTTTTTTTTTGCTGGTGCTGGTGCTGGTGGGGATCAAATCTAGGTCCTCATGCCTGCAGGCAAGAGCTGTTATTACTGAGCTGTTCCCCTAACCCTTGAAACTGCACAGATTTAGATGGCTTATGTTCAAGTCTCATCATTATTAACTTACTTTTACTTTCCTCATTGATTATGTGTAATGGAAAAACTATTATTTAACCACCTTGGTTCCAAAGTAAGTGTGGCCTCAGTACATTAATCTTAAAGGCTTATTTGTGAACATAATGAAATTACAACATATTACTCAGGTATGTTTTAAAACATGGCTTTAAGCCATATTCACAAGTACTCAAATGGAACATCATGGTCAAAAATTTTTTTGAATAGAATTAATCTGTCCAGATCCTCACTACCGCTTTCTTTGAGCCAAATGAATGAAACAGATGAAAAGAACCCAACCTTATTCCAAGGGCCATCTGCATTTCTAGGCCAGCCTGTGTGTGTGTGTGTGTGTGTCAGATTCTTGGTCCTCATGCCTGCAAAATCAGAATCTCTTGAGTTTAGGGTTTGATGGGAATATACAAGTTTATCAAGCTCCAGGTGATTCTTCTACAGCAAGTTTTGAGAACTATTTTAAGATGATTATAATTGCTTTAATTCTAATAATGATTGTCCACAAATGTTTATTTGTAAGGTTTAATTGTATGTTCGCTGACTCTGGAGCCAGACTACTTGGGTTTTCATCCTGTCACTTACTAGTACTGACTTTTCTTAAATTAGCTGTGCCTCAGTTTTCTTATCATAAAATAGGGATAATAATGTTATCTACCTCTTAAAGTCATTGTGAAATAGTTCTTAGGTGTCAAGCACTTAAGTGGACAATAAATGCACAAAGTCTTTAAAATTTGCTATTAACCTTAGCTTTTTTGAGGTATTATATGTCTCATTTAAATGTACAGTAAATTTTTTTTAGTTTATTTACATCATTTGTGACTGTTAACACTAATTATAGATTTCTGTCGCCTCCAAAAGAAATCCTTTGCCCATTTATAATTACCTCCCATTTCTACCCTTAGGCTGAGTCAAATAATCTACTTTCTGTTTCTGTAGATTTGCCTATTCCAGACGTGTTATATGAATGAAATTGAACAATGTATTCTCTTTTGTTGCTGCCTTTTTTCATTGAGCATAATGGTTTTGAAGTTCATTCATGTTGCAGTATGTGTCAGTACTTCGTTTCTTCTTTTTGCGAGATAATGTTCTGGTGTATGGATATATCATATTTTGTTTATACAGTCGATGAACACTTTGTTGCCTCCACTTTTTGGCTATTGTGAATAATGCTGCTATGAACATTCATGTATAGGTCTTGGTGTGTATGTATGTTTGCACTTCTTTAGGGTGAATACCTATGAGTGGAACTGCTGGGTCATATCATCATTTTGTGTTTAACATCTTGAGAATGTTTTACAGTCTTGACGGAAATATATGAGAGTTCCAATTTCTCCATGTCCTCTGAACATTTATGGTTTGTCTGGTTGATTATATTCCTCCTAGTGGGTGTGAAGTGGTACCTTATGGTTTTGATTTGTACTTCCCTAATAATTACTGATCTTGGGCGTCTTTTCAGGTGCTTGTTAGCTATTCATGTATCTTCTTTGGAGAAATGTTGGTTCATGTTCCTTCTCCATTTTAAACAACTGGGTTATAGTGTCTTTATCATTGGGTTGTGTAATTCTTTGTACATTTTATACATAAACTGCATGAATCTTAGGGAAATCTCAAGTGCTTTTGTCATCATCATTATCATCTGCCCAAACAGAAGTCTAGGTGCTGTTTGACTTTAAGGAAATGGATTCTCATTCTTACCTAATTTTATTTGGTCTCCAACTTGGGTCATGAGGGGGAACTTCTTCCCTCTGTTCGTTTTCCTACATGTTCAGTCTGTATTGCTTTCCATCTTCTGCTCTGTCAGTGTATTAGGACCCATCTGTGTTGGTTATTTAACTCTACTGTATCTTTCATTCATGTGATTCACTTTGGGTCATTTTAATCTTTTCTTCACTGCTTGATTCCAAAGGGGGAGAGGTGGTTGGAGATATCAGTGAGTTATTTGTGGAATATTATTTGAATTACTTGCCAGGGTTCAGTAAATTGACATTCAAATTTGGTGTTTAGGAAATTGTGCACTGTTGTATATGATTTATTTCTTTGTTCTTACGCGTCATGTAGCCTAAGCAGAATTAAGCCTTTTTATTGGTGTGCTAATAATATTTATTGTCATAGTGGCATGGAGTATAGTATTTGGTAAGAGTTTCTGTTGTGAGACATTATAAAAGCAATAGACATGGAGATAGATTTCTAACTTATAAGTTCCTTAAGGGCAGTTACTTGGTTTTCTTTGTAATTGTGTCTTTAGCATCAACTTGTGACACATTATATGCAGTGAATATTTATTGAATGAATGATAAAACTGACTTGTACACTGGTTAAATTTACTCTCTGAAATGGGAGGTTGATATAATTTATTATGCATATCTATATAAAAGAAGCAATAAAGGCCATACAGTGGAATCTGTTGTCAGTCAACGAGTTTCTTCTTCTTAAGGACTTACAGCTTGTAGCCAAGGGAATAATTCTGGTCTGAATCTTCTTCTAGAATAGTGTTCTTCCAGAGTCAGGGAACCCTTTTGTATTTATGTCTCATACTGTTCCAGACTGTCTTAGAGTGTCTTTTTCTTGCTTCAAAGCCCTTGTTTTAATCTAAGGTAGTCTTTTGTCGTTGTGCCTACACTTGCTCACAGTGCCTTCTTTAAGTTGCCTTACCCCCACACTGTGCGGTATTGTCTGCCCGGCTTTCAGATTTATGGAAGTGACAGAGTGACACTGCACTTCTCCGTTCCCTAGCACCACCTTCTTTCTGTCACAGCCTGATCTCAGACTGTTGGAGGTGATGGGAGAATGATTTTCAATTCCTTCTTTGGGAAGAGTCACTTCCTCTTACACATTCTATATAATGTCCTTAAATATCACATACAAAGCAGTAGCTCAGAAGTGTTACTATTTAATTATTTCATGATTATTATTACCTGGGCCATGGTGTTCTATTTGATTTCTCTTAGAGTTTTCAGGTTGAGTTATTGCTTAATCTAATGGGTAGTTCCTAAAATTCCAGTTTTGATAGTCCCATATAATGTTTTAAGTCTGAGCTTTAAGAATCTATTTTAAATCCAGCCTTAGTATAATTACCTAAAACTTGATAGGTTTTAAACTTACTGTCCCTGTTGATGTCACTGAGATTATCAATATAGTATCTGTGTCAAATTAGCACATTTTTGCACAATGTATTATCTATGTCAAATTAGCACACTTTTCTCTGTGTGTCTTGCAGTAACTTGTCCATGTTTAAGAGCTGCCAGACCTCTATAATCATTTTGTTATATTAGTAGTATTTGCCTTTACACCTTTGGCAGAAAGCCACCCAAATTTGGCGATAGGCTGCACATTTCTTGTTCCTTTCCTATATAGCACTGTCTGAATAATTTTGCTATGCTGAAGAGATGACATCTATGAGCTTTTGGAATCTAGTTGCCTAAGGATAAACTAGTTTGACTTCATTAGTGCACAAATGATAGGTTTGTATAGAGTTATTATGGCATTAATCAATTTGATGGATTGGAAAAATGACATAACTGAAGCAGCGTGTAATATTAGTGCCTATTATTCTACAAATTATGTCTTCACCTACATTCATATGCCAGAAGAGTCATGTTGTACATTAAAAATGCAGAACCTAAAGAAAAAAACAAGAACCCAACAACAGAGGGCACCTCTTTTCATGGCCTTTCTCTTGTCCTCTTAGATTAAATTGTCAAGAAATGGACTTTGGAATCTGGACTTGTTTATTAGGTCATAGCACTTTCATACTGTGAAATACCTTGAATTGAATGGGATAGATAGATCATCTGCCACTGGAATGACTTATTGCTGAACTTGATAGTGCATGCTGCAAGTAATAAAGTCTTTAAGAGACCTAGTGAAATACATGTGTGAATTTATAAGCTAATAGTCATTTCATCAAAAATTATAAAAGATTAATAGTAAAGAATATTGAGTCTTTGGGTTGTATTACATTGGTTGGTAAAGCTTAAAATTAGGTAGCTTTAAGACAATTAAAATAAATGAGAAACAAATATGTGTGTTGGTTTGTGGGTGTTGTTGTGTCATATGTTTCTAACACTGATTCACTTATGCATTATTTTATGACTTTCAAAAGTCAAAGAGTACTGTTCCCTCTTAATTTTACTCTCTTACTAACATAAAAGCTTGTAAGAGTAGAGGAAGTTTCTTTAAAAAATTTAAGAAAACTCATTTGAATAAGGAAACCCTATCCCAATAAAGACTAAAGAGGTACCTCTTGTTACTGGTAAAAAAGACAGTAAATGTAAAATAATCAGGGTACTGAATAGGCCTGAGCAAAATCAGAAAGTAGCTAAAAGACTAACTGGATTTTTAATACCATTAATTGGATATGTGCTTAGTTATGAAGTATTCTCATATTTATTTCTAGGTATTCTTTATAAAATAGGAGTGCATTCCTTTTTTATAAAATGATAATTTAATACATGTTTTACTAGTGAATACTATTAGAATAGTAATTCTAAGGAGTGAATTAATGTAGGTCACTAAAAGCATCTTAGAGTAAGTTTCTGCATCAGCATGGAAAAAATATGGTTGTTTCTGTATCAGAAATGAGTTAATTTTTGAAAGGTAGTTGTAATTTGGAATTTTTGCAATAAAGGTATTAGCCTTAACATGTTTCTGCTGGCTTGAATCACCAGTGGTATATGCATGACTATTCCATCGGGAGGCTTTTTATTAATTTTATTAGTAAAACGACTGGTAAAAGTGATTAGATCTGTTTATACCACCAGTGGTACAAGCTGTCCAATGGTACCATCTTATATATACCACTGGTGGTTCAAGTCACACAGCAGTGACACGTAAATTATGGCCCTGTCGCGAATGTGTTAAATAATACTTAGACATTAAAATTTGATTAATTCAAATGTCGTATTTTAGCATGTATTATTTAAATCCCATCTTTAGTTTGGAGCAATTGAAAAGCCAAGATTTTAATAAATAATGTCAAGACTAGAAAATTTTCTCAATCTAGGAATTTATCTCCTAGTAAGGGGTGACATAACAATGTGGTAGAGTAGAAAATATGACATAAGACAAATACAAACAGCTGTGGACTAGTATATATACAAGAGAAATTAGACTCATAAAAACTCTTGATAGAAACATTATTTAAACTTGGTCTTGAAAAAGCTGTAGGATTTGGGTATGTGAAAATAAAGGAATATTCCAGGAGAACAATTTGGATAAAGTTACGAAGGTGAGAAAGTATGAAGTGTGCAGGGGAATCTGACGTACTTGATTGGGTAGGATACAAAAATCTTGTTAAAGAGATACTTAGAAAGGGATCCCCCTCTTCCTCATAATTTATGACTGTTCCTTTCCCAGATTTTTCCTTGGTCAAAAACAAAAACAGAAACAAAAACAAAAACAAAACGATTTCACCAGGAGAGACTTGACCCTTCGAACAATTTCACCAGGAGAGACTCGACCCTTCCTTGTTCAAGATTTCATGAATGTCCAGGTTTTCTGCAAAAGCTTCAAATAAATAGCTATTTAATTAGAACAGTGTTCTCTATTAGAACAGTGTTCAGGGGGCGTATGTACTGTATAGTATGCAAGACAGTTCTTTGAAATATAGGAAGAATCTTCTTACAAGTGTCCTAAAACTGGAACTTCTGTTTGATGTCTTCTCATTGGATATTACTGTTGCCCCACTCCTAAGCTTAATAGTCAAGGCCCTCAACTATCTAACAAGCCATCCCATCCTATGTCTTTAACTCAGGGGTCACTGTTTTTTTCTTTTTTTTAATTTCATGTCCCCATCAATAAAGTATTTGAGTGTATAAGCCCAAATAGATTTAGAAATCATGTGGTCATTAGTTCCTTAGCTAATGTATATTAGACACATTAAAAAACTTGCATCAAAAAAGAAAGTGGAAAGTCCAAAAATAAATTGAAATCGTAAGTTTCAGATGTTTTTAGGCAGCTGTTTAACAGTTTTAGACGTGTTGCTGGTTATAGTATTGAAGTCATCTGGGTGGTTTATTTTGTTTTGCCACACAGTAGTGCAAGTTCATTATCTTTCCTGCTATATTCTTAGCCTGAATGGTATAGAGTAATAAGAATAATGAGAGTGGTAACAATAAAAATAAACATTTACTCAGACAGCATTTACTGATTATGTGGTAGGTTCTAGGGATGAAGTGGTAAGCAAAAATCAGACTTGATTCACGATGCTTATTTTCTAGTGGAGGAGATAAATAGTCATGTCATAAAATTGTTGCCTGTCATAAGTGGTATAAAAGGGGGTGTGTAAAGGGAGTGTTTGAACTATTGAAGGAGGTCAGTAAGATTTCCTGGGGATAGGACCGGCTACATAATTTGTTGGGCCTAGTGCAAAATGGAATTTGGAGGCTTCTTATGCACAACTTTATGAAGAAAGACTTCCAAAACTATGACAGCAGAGCAAGTGTCGGCCCCTTGTACGTGTTGGCTGTAGGTGCAACTACAATGGTTACCTGTCATGAACCTGGTTCTCCTTGAGGAAGTGGTGTTTAAAGAGATGTGGTGACAGAAAGGAAGGGGAGGATTGTTCTAGGCAGAGAAAGTAACATGCAGGAGTCTCAGCAGGAAGGAGTGTGCTGCCCTTAGAGACTAGGTAATGCCATGTGGCTGGAGCACAGAGAGTAGTAGAGTGGAGAGGGTGCGTGTGAGATGGGGCGGAAATGGTGTGGTGCAGAATCCTGTAGGCCACTCTGGGGATTTTGGTGTTTATTCCGAGAGCTACATGTAACTCCTGATGTGTTTTAAGCGTAAAGTTTATTTTTGATGTCCTAGTAATACCAGTAACTTGCACCTTGACAGTTTTGGACAACTTTGTCCCTCAACTTTCATTTCTTACCAGCCTTCTTTTTAGAAACTTTCAGTCTTCTGTAGTTATTCTAAGGCTGTCCCTCCCCCAAGTGTACCATGGTTTTGGTAGTAGAAATTGAAAATATAGCACATGAGTTATGAAATTTTATTTACTCTTAAAGTAGTATGTAATGTAAAGCATTTTAGGTGAACTGAAGAAAAAGTAAAAGACAAATTTTATTATTGTTTAAAAAAGATTTTTCTTACTGTAATCCCAGCTACTCAGAAGGCTGAAGATCACAAGTTTAAGGCTAGACTAAGCAATTTAGTGAGACCTTATGTCAGAATAAAAAGGACGGGATGTAGCTCAGGGATGGAGCACCTCTGGATTCAATTCCCAGGTGCGCGGCCCCCCCCCGTCAATTGCTCAGTCTTATATACATGCTCAGGGACAGGGGGCAGAGTATTGATTTATCTGACCTTGGGAAAGAGGAATGAGGAAGAAAGTGTCTTTTTGGACTTAATCTTTCATAAATAAAAAACTTTAGTTAACATTATTCAAACCAAATACAAGGTTTATGTTTTGTTACATGTGGACGATAATGTTCATGAATTTATTTATGTGACACTTACAGAGCTTACTGTAACCCGTGTGGTAGAGTGGGGACCTGCTGCCCCTGCACTGCACTTGGAGCTTCATTTTGGTGCTCTTACAGGTTGATACGCTAGGGGTTTCTTTTCCCTAGTTATGCTTTCAAAATAATTATTTGATCAGTTTCACACAGACAGTGCTCTAAAGTCAGTGATATTTGTATACTCTGAGCTGCTCATGGGTGAGATGGATGGCTGGTCATTTCTGCATGCACTGTTTCTTATAAAATAACATGGCCCTGTAGGTCTGTGTAAGTCTACTTGCCCCCTTTTTTAAAATGGTAGGATCTCTTTGTGAAGAAAACACCATATATTTTGGCAGAGTTGCTTTCTAAGAATTTATTTTTAATAGTTTCTGAGTTGAAACACAATTTATACCTTAGATCAAGCAAAATGTTCATCCATTTCTCCAGGTCTCCAGCTTTAGGTCCTCGGTAACAGAATTTTTGGTATTCATAGGCAACTCCTTTGGTTTCATTTGCAGTCAGGTAATAGGTTGAAAAATTTCTATTACTTCTCTGTATGTTCCTTGGATTAGAGCTGGAGAATCAGTGGGAGTGGTGATGAATACCTTTTTCATTCCTGGTGTTGGGGGCAGAATCCAGGGCCTCGTGCATGCTAGGCAAGTGCTCCAGGGTGAGCTGCCTACTCAGCCCCATGAATTAACTTTTATTTGGGAGTACTAAACATATGCCTTGCTGTTTATGTGAGAAATTGTATTACAAAGTAGTACAGTAACTTCTAATTTATCAAAGAACATTTAAGTTATATTCAGCATATATTTAGTGCTAAGCATACGATATTCAATTTTATTGTTTTGAAAATCTGTAATTCAAGTCTAATATATACACAAAATAACTAGCCAAAAGTTGAAAGTACCATGATATTTAAATAGAACACATTGTTATCTTAACATAGATGATAATATTAAGTTCAATACAATTTTCATTAGCTACAGTGTTTAGGTAATGAAATGGTAGGTTTAGTCAAATATCCTTTTTCTTTCTTTCCACACAATTAATGAATACCAGCTGGTATAAAATATGGCACAGTGTGGCTTACACAGATGCATAGGGACATGTATGTTCCCTTAAGGAACCTACTTTTAATATTCTTTGAAATTTTTGTAAATTTTATTCCTATCTTATTGCTTTAAGAAGATTAAAATAATGCATATAATTGACTCTTTGATGATTTAGAATCCTGTAGTGAATGAACCTCATTGTATTGTTTCTAATATAGAGATGAATGTTGTAGGCATGCTGACCATACAGTTTATCCTAAAAGGTTACTTTTGAATAATTTGCTGATGTCAGCCTGTTTTTGTTCCCTTTTTATTTTAAAAACTGTGTTATGCAGGCTAATTTGGCTCTTTGTGAAATTTTACTTTGCTAAAATGTTTATAGTAAAATGTAATTTTTAGTTTTATTGCCTTTTTGGTATGCACTGTTAAAATCCAGTAGCTTTTATACATATGTGTAATATTGTGGGTAACAACATGCAAAACTGTGTGGTCCATTATTTGCTTGATGATTTCGTGGTGTTGTCATTAAGTATGAATGTAATTTTGTCTAGCCCAAACCAAGCCAAAAGTGATATTTGGAAATTTTAATAATACTACAGTGTTTTTCTTCTCATTTGAAGGCATAAGAAAAGCAATTAAGGAGTTCCTCTCTCCTGCCTCCTCTTCAGTGATCTGTCATAAGAAAAAAAATGCTTCACATGTATGCATTTCTTTTTAAAAAATCAGCCATAATTATATATTAAAAATTTTTTTTTGTTGCTATGTCACAGAGACTGGTTTCGTATAAACCTAGTAAGAAAATACCAATTATTATTTAATTCACTCTCTTGCTGACTGCAAATGTAGTTGCTACAGTAGAATCGTTTGATTCTGATGTTTTATGGCTTTTAAAAAAGAATCAACAAATGATGTCCTGGTACCCTGTATTTCTGTCAATGAAACCATTGCTTCTTTTTTTTTTTTTTTTTTGGTGCTGGGATCGAACTTAGGGCCTTGTGCTTGCAAGGCAAGCACTCTAACCATTGAGCTAAATCCCCAGCCCCCCATTGCTTCTTAAGTGCAGTTGATTAGACAAAATTCAAGTTTAGTGCTTTTCCCGAGCACTAGTAGTTGCTGATATTCTCTTTGTAGCTGGAATGTCTCTAAATGAGAGGTTAAGGGTCAAGGTCATGCTTCACTTCAGGCCTAAAGTCAGCTTTGCTGGTTTGGTATCACATTGTGGGCCCTAACTGCTGTATCATATTACCTTGCTTTGTTTTTGTGAAGTGGTTGTGGTAGAGCTAAGGTGGTGAAATGTTCTACAATATAGTAGTAGTCTTCTGTATTTTTATGTACTATCAGCTTAAAAGAACAGATGAATGCCTGATACAGGTGTATTTGATTCTTCATGTAGTGTTATTTGAAACTTTACTTTTTTAAAAGTTTATGTAAAATATTACAAATATTGTTTCATTATCTTTTTGTAGTGAATCAAAACATCAGTGTCTTTGTGTGTATATAGGGTATAGCTATATTTAAAAGAAGCTAAACAAATTTATTTTTTGAATTACATTTTTGATTGGGCAAGATGTCTATCTCCTTATTCTCATAAGAAACAAATTTTCACCAGACAATAAAGCAAACATGCATTAAAACAGTCTAACCTACTTATTCAGATTAGCATAGCAATCTAAGATAGTGTGACTAGTTGCCATATTTAATGTAACTGTAGCAATTGACTTTAAATGCTCTAGGCCAGTGTACATGCTTATTCATTTGGTTAGTTATTGATATGCTTTTCCTTATGTGCCTAATTATCATTGCCTTATTCCTGCAGCTACAGAACCTTGGCCTGAAAATGCTACATTATATCAGCAACTGAAAGGTAGGTTCTTGTTCACAATTAAAAATGAGTTTATATCAAAATGTATTTATTATAAAAAACACACCTCACTGAGGGGTTGAAGGGAGGGGAAGGAAATGGAAATAAAAAGAAGCAGCAAGATATATCATGTACAGGTACACATTCCCTACGATGAACGTTATCATTGTATATATCTAAAATGTACCATTAAAATAAAATTTAAAAAAAACTCCTCACTAATACAATTTACTGCAAGAAGAACATAAAACATAAAGAGCTTCCTTGTATAATTTGTCTAGGAGGTTTTACCTAAACTTGTATCCACCAGTGTAAACCAACTATTCATGGCCTATAAGGTCCTTAGTTTATTATTGACTCATTATATTGGCTGCTGTAGGCAGTGTAAAATGATGCGGTTGCAGGAGCAGTTGGCAGATTTACTGCACCAATAGCTGAGACAGCAGATTTTTGAAGTCCTGTGGTAAAGTGGGCTCTCAGTAAAAAGGAACTGTTAAAATGTATAGGCTAGGATGGTTCAGGCTCCCTTTAGCAGCTCTTCATATATCATCAGATCACATTATGGACCCCATTTGGGGCTCAGCAGCCTGCTACAGTTGTCAGAAGACTGCAAAGTAATGAAGACTAATAGGCAGCAGCCCTAGTCTTCTAAGCATGGAATTTTTATTGCAGCGAACTTGTCATCTTTCTTTTCTGTGACAGACCTAGACACACTGTGCAATATTAACTGTAAGCTGGTTTTATATGATGGTGAATGTTTTTACTTTTAACTTGAGAATTTGAGTAGATGCTGTTGTATTTAATTTTAATGAGAAGGGAAATATTTCTTGAAAACTTAAGAATTTGTTTTTTAGTAAGCAATTTTAATTACATATTGCTGATAAAGTGAGATAAATTACCAAATAGTTTCAGAGGAAACAATCCTATTTCATCATTATTTACATGTTATGATAGTTCAATTGAAATTAGGATTACCTAATAATATTTATAGAACTTCATGATTACTTCAGCTCAGGATATACCTTTTCTGTTATGAACAGGAATAGTTTTCTAAAGTAAAAATTTTACATTTATATTTTGCTTGTTTGGCAGTTATAGTTTTGACCCAGACCTTTTCTTGTATTTTCACAGGGGAGCAAATTTTGCTTTCTGACAATGCAGCTTCTCTTGCTGTGCAGGTAAATACGTAAATAATGTAATATATACATAAACTTATGCATGGACGCTCTAGTGATTTGTATCATTCTGAGTTCCAATTTTTCTCTTTCCAGAAAGTCTGATACATATTTAGGATTTTTGTTACCATTATCAGTATAACATTACTTCTCTGTGAAGCTTATTTTTATTATGTAATATGATTCAGTTAATTGTTATGTCAGTATATAAAATAAATAAATAAATCTTCATTGTTCATTCTTGTGAAAAAAATCATTTTTAAGTGCTGGGCATATTCTTTGCCCTAGCAGTATTATTTGGAGGTTGGTAGCTTCATTTATGGATTCAGAATTATTCTCTAATTTATTTGTCAAGATTTATTTGCTACATATCTTTAAGCATTATCCTGCTGTTATCCTTCTGATGATCTTAAAGCAGACATGTTCTTCTTTAGCTACTGCTTATATGTTTATGGATTGCATGTGGGTTTATTATCCCCAAATCATATATTGAGGGATTGGGGATTTAGCTCAAGTGGGAGAGCGCTTGCCTAGCAAGTGCAAGGCCCTGAGTTTGATCCCCAGCACCAGGGGAAAAAAAAAAAAACGGGGGGGGGTGGGTAACAAGGGCTGGGAGTGTCACTTGGTGGTAGAACACTTGACTAGCATGTATGAGGTTCCATTCAGCGGGTTGGGGAAAAACAAATCACATATTGAATGCAATATCTTTTTAAGTTGTGGGTGACAGTTGCATGATCCAAAAGAGATAAGTGGCCCTGTAAACTTTTGACTGCATTTAAAAGGATACTTGAGGGATTATTTACTTCAAAAAAAGACGGAATGTTTATGTGGATCGTAGAATTATAATACAGTTATATAAACATTTTTACATGTTTAGCTGCTATTTACTTAGTTTATGTAGTTTGGATCGCAAAGATAGTTTTATTGTGTAGAAGCTAAAGAAAAAAATCTAAGACATGACATTTATTGGAGGTCAGACTGGGATCCTTGAGGATAGAAAGAAAAAGAAGGAAAGGAACTGTTTATCAAGCTTTTTGCTGTATTCTAGGCATAACGCTAAACACTTAATTTTATGTCATCTCATTAATAGGTTTTATTCAACTTAGTGTCATGTACATCCTTGTTTTAAGGCAGGAAAGAAAGGAAAATATGTTCTTGAACAAGAATTTCTTGGTATAAATATCTAATTTCTTTTATATTTTTACCAAGAATATAAACTACATTTATTTACCTTTATTTTCTTTAGACATTAGTATTATAACTAGTTTTTAATTTCTTTTTATGATAACTTTTGATAAACCGGAATTCTCGGTTATACACAGTAAGTATAGACTTTATATCACTCTTTATTAATCCCTCCTGTTTTGGTGGGAGAAATGGAATTTAAATTGAGCTTTCAACTATGTACTAATAACTTAGTTGCCTAGCATATAGAATGTACTTAGCAAATGTTCGTTATGAATGGTTTTACAACTATGGTGAAAGCAATCTGATAAACAAAAGCACAAATAAATAATTTGCTGTGTATAGAATAATGTCTTCAATCTTTATGTTTTGAAGCTTCATGGCATAGTGAACATTTTAATTAAGGCACTGATTCTTAACCCTTTTAAAATTGCCATTTGGGGCTCTTTTAGGACTTGACAAAGGTTGTAGAAAAATTTTCCAGAAAACATTTTAGTGCACACATAGAAATAAAAGTGTACTCAGACTATTCTGCATATAGTTCAGAAGGTTCATCTCCTCCCTGAACTTATCTGGGAATCCCTTATGAAGAGCCCCTGAAACTAAGTAATAGTAGTTTAGGAAGTACTGAGTAATTTTCAACAAATAGGAGGGTATGTTTTTGGGTAGGAATAGACTGATGTTTCTCATCTGGGGAAATCTTTTACCTCCGGAAAACATGTGACGATTAAGAATTTTTGGTTGTTAAAAGTTGGTGGGATGCTGTTGGCATCTGTTGGATAAGCACCAGGGTTGCTGCTAAATAGTGCACAGTGCACAGAGCAGCCCTCCACAGCAAAGAATTACTTGAACCCAAGTGTAAGGTGTCAAGGTTGAGAAACCCTGGAAAAGATGGTTTAACCATTTTCCAGTACAAAGCAAGATATCAGTGTATTGCCACTTAAAAAAAATTAACATTTGAGCATTCTAAAGGAAGAAAAAAAGACTTTTTAGTTTGTCCTTTATCAGTTCTATTTTTATGGTTCTTACTAATTTGCTTTCTTCTGGTAGTTTCTCAAATCATAGTTGCAATTAAAAATAAAACCAGGAAAAAACCTTTTAAAATGTAGAGATTTGCTTAACCATTTCATTTTTTACCCTACGTTTGTCACTTAGATGATAAATTAACCAGCATATATTAAAAATTCTTGGTTTTCTTCAATATTCTTTGGCTTGACAGCTGATAGTAGCCATGACTATAAATGTGACTTCTCCACATATCTGATGTAAACTTTATGGAGTAATTTTCTTCTAGATAGTGGATCAGCATCTATTTAGAAGAATCAGTTAAAGGCTTCATGTTTGATATATAAAATTGATCAAAACGATGTGACAGGTATCAGTAGACTGAATATTTTCTAGAAGGTACCAGGTATCAGACATCAGATATTTTAATAGTCTCAATTAAATCACCAGAAAGTTTAAATTTTACTTACCACATAGGCATGGTATTTATTATACTCCTGAAGCTAAGTGGTTAGATCTTTTTTTTGATTAAAATAACTTTTATGATTTCAGTTTAAAGGAAAATAAATGTTTTCCTGTGGTTATTTTTCCTTAGATTTTCTTTCCTGCCCTCATCCACAAAGTATTGGTTTTACCTAAAGTGTTTGCTTGATCAAAAAAAGTGTTTGCGTGATCTGATATGTTGAATATAGTGAGATATTCATGTAGTGTGTTCTTCTGGTTCCAATCAGCCCTGTGTCTGTATATATATATATATGTGCGTTCGTGTTTGTATATAATACTACATACGTGTACACAAATGCAGGAAGAGAAAAAAATTTTCCATTCTATAATACTTCCACTTCAGTTGAAGGACTTATGCTTATACTGATTGGAAAACAACTTTGATAATAATTCTCTGCTATTACTCTCTTACACCCCTAAACCTAAACTGTCCAGTAAACATACAATACTAACCATATATATAATTTAAAAACTTCTGGTAGCCCCATTAAGAAAGCAAAAGAATTAAGTGAAATTAATTTTAATAATATATTTTATTTAACCCTCTATGTAAATATTGGTCATTTTATCATGTAATCAGTACAAAATTTATTGTTTTACATTTTTTATATTAAATTTAAAATCAGATGTATGTGTTACACTTACAGCACATCTCAGTTTGTGCTAGTCACAGTTCATGTGCTCCATAGCCACGTGTAGCTGGTGGCTCTTTATTGGACATTGCAGATTTAGAAATATAGTATGAACAAATACATATGAACTTTATAATTTTTCTGCAAAAAATATTTTAAAAAATTTACCTGAGAAGTTTATATATGCTATATATATGTAGCATATATATATGTTATATATAGCATATATGCTCTTTTTATAGTAGATTCCACAAATGAAGCAGCAGTTGTTCTCTGTTCGAACTGTAGCATACCATAAACAGAATTTTTTATTTCAAGTGTTCTCACCTATAAAATAGAGATATAATAGATGCTAACCTACTGGATTGTGAGGGTTGAATGTGTTAACTTATGTAAAACACTCAGAAAAATACCTGTAAATATGCAGCAAATTATATCTTTATCTCCTGATTCCTTACAGAAATACACAGTTTCAGCAAGAGGGATGGATGCCTGCAGGTTTGATGATGCCTAAACCATACCAGAGTAATTGAGAAATTAGTGTTACATGTAAACTTTTTCAGGGAATGTATTTGTATTTGTATGAGCATTAATAGTACTTGTTCTTTCATACCATCTAAAACTGTTAATATCGGATGCTTTAATTCCAAGAAAATGTTACTTTAATAATACTGAATAAGATTTGGATTAAAATTTAAAGTGCAGTGAATGCTTTTATTGTATAACACACTATATATAGTGAGATCGTTCTTGAGCATTGATTGCATTCAGTCCTTGCTGGGACCCTAATTCAGGGTACTGTTCTTTCCCTCGTCTCAAAGATGCCCGGCCCTGCCCGAGAGCCCGCGTATTGTGGGGTGAACAGGACACAGCAACAGCAGTTGGGTGCCATGTGTGCTCACATAATTCTTTTTTTTTTTCTTTCACATAATTCTTATTAACTCCCTTAGTCCCTAACAATCCTGTGAATTAGATAATCCTCTCCCCCAGCAACCCTATGAGGCAGGTGCCTTTTTTCTCCCTTCCCTGTAGATTAGGGAAATAAAGCAGAGAAGTTAAATAGATGGCCCAAAGTTACATATGTAGTACTTGGCAGAACTGGAATGCAAGCCTAAGGAATCTGAATGGGTGGTCCACACACACAGCACCTTCCTGCTTGCTAGTCTGCTCCACTGATAAAGATCTTTGAACTTTACCCAACAGTAAGTGAACGTTTAATCACGTTATTTCTGAAATTTCTTAGCAAATTAATCTTCTGGTTTATGTGATATGTTAAGGTGTGGTATGTTAAGGTACGAAAGACAAACATGACTCAGCTTTTAAGTTTTTGAAATGAGATAAGATCATCTTATTTAAAATGAAGCTCAAGTTAGATAATAAATGAAAAATTCTTTTGAAAAATGTAAAAACTATAGAAATGCAAGATGATGTTGAATAAAAAATTAGTACCTATTTGACTTCAAAGATTTATATGTATATTTTTTGATAGCTAGATAATAAAATGTTATAGTAAATTTTATTTTTTTTATTATTATTATTTTTTTTTTTTGTGGTGCCAGGGATCGAACTCAGGCCCTTGTGCTTACAAGGCAAGCACTCTAATCACTGAGCTAAATCCCCAGCCCCTATAGTAAATTTTAGAAGGAATTTCACTTTATGAAGCCAATTTAAAAAAAAACTGGTTTTTCTTTTTTTTTTATGGCTTAATCTAGAGTTTATGAAAATTTGAGTGTAGTTTTTAGAGAATGTCCCAAACCGATGACCATTATTAGAATGCTGCATGAAAAAGTAACCTAACTTTTTACCTCAAGTGAGAATAACCTTTAAGCTTAGATTGAAGGGAATATCCCTATTCTATTTAATATGTTTATTTTTCCTTAGCCTTTGCGAATAAATATTTTATCTCTAAAAATGAAAGAGGACCACAGGAGGAAAAAACCTACTTTCTTTCTGTTGAGTATGTTGTATCATTTTTAAAAAAAGGTCAGCATTTTTATAGGCCCCATTAATGCTGGGCCACGAACACAAACATGTCAGATCTCTTGATAAATACTTAGCTGACCCTTGCTTTTTCCTTTTAGTAAATGATGCTTTTTAGGATGACATATTAATTAGTGGTTAAATGGCAATATCCTAATGTAGTGTTTGGGGATGAGCAGAGGGAGGAGAATCTCTCTTTCCTTTGGGGCTGCAGGCTGGTTGTTGCCCTGGAGAAACAACTGTAAGTATAAAGATACAGCTGCTATCAGCTTGTGCTGTCCTTCACACAGCCACTGTAGACAGCTTACCTGCAGAATTTTGAAGAAAAGGATTTAGAGTTTTTACTTGGTTGTGTATATTTTTTGCTTTAAACCACTTGTTTAGGGTTACATACGTATAAACCTGACATAAATACAGGTAGGATGATATTAGTGTTTGTATTTTAATGGAGAACTAATGGAATAGTGTTTTTGTGGAAAAACTTTTTAAAAACTGATACTGTATAATTTCCTCAAAGTTTCGTAAAGTGTAATATTTTAGGTTTTTAAAGTATATTTATTCCTTACTTTAGGTTTTTAAAGTATATTTATTCCTTAGGTTTTTAAAGTATATTTATTCCTTTGATCATCCTCTGCAAAATGAGACTTCTGTTTTACTTTCAGAGTAGGAGAAGGAAATGAAAACTGAGAGGGAAAGATAATTTAGTTAATATTTATTTGATAAAGGGTTTGTAAAATCCTTCTCAGTATGAGCAAAATGGAGACTACGAATGTTTTCTTGATATCAGTGAATTTAAATTCTTCAGATTGTCCTATATTGCATTATCGTTTTTATACTAGTATTAAAGCTTTTTGTTGATCATGCTTAAAACACCTGGCATGACTTAAGTGTATAAAATGTGACGTTTATAAAAGTTAACTGTGAACTTAAATTGCAAACAGAATTTAACAGATTTTTAAAAATCTCAGTATTGATATTGTTTTGCTCAACACATAACTGGTTTGGTGTATGTAAAACATTTGAACTAGTCCTGTGAGATTTGTGGAATGAAGTATGTTCAAAATAGAATCAGGTGGTTGAGATATCATTTTTAATTTGCAAAATAATATAAAACATGTAAACTAGTTATACAGGGAAATGGTTTGCTAATATAAAAATATACTTAATAAAAATTCATACTCATAGTTCTGAGAGATTATAAGTTAGAACATCAAGGATATAATTGTTCCTTTGAAAAGTAAACAGCAGGCAGGATTTTAAAGTTTGTTAATGTTAAACAGAGCAATAAAGCATAGTGGTAAAATGAAAAAAAAACCCAACAATCTATTTTTTAAACAGAAAAAGGCTAGAATTTTCCATTATTAGATATACAGTATCAACATAATCGATCTGGTAGCATTATATTTGAGCTGAAAATACACTTAAATTTGAGGCCATCTAGTACCCTGTGTGAGTGAAACATCTTTCATATAGTTCTAAGATGAAATTACCCTTGAATGAATAGCATCTTCATTTATCTTCAAACCTCTGCTGTGCGCTTAGTGAATCTACTCTTTCAACATTCTACAACAAGAATTACATTATACCGTTATACCAGAGTACTTCTGCAGTGTGAAATAGATTGGTTTGGAAAATGAACCTGGCTTTGCTATAAATTACATTCACAGGTACAAAGGAATGTGTTATTTTGTTTAAAATACTCACAAATATAATTAAGGTCTTAATTTATGTTAAACTACAAATATGGCTATTACTGTAACTGGATTAGGAACTTAATCTGTCACTTCAAGAATGATACCTTACACTTTTCATTTGTAATCTTAGATACATTATTTCAATTATAGGGTCTGCAGCTGTTTGATATAAAAATGAATTATTTTGTAGATTTGTTCATGGTTTTTAGTTTTAAAACATACCTCTTCAGTAAGGTGGGAAATAATTCTTCAGTTGTCGTAGATTTTCCTTTGTGTCCTCGTGAAATAGGATATGAATTAAAATTCAGAGTCATTTTTATTTTGTGCCTTGAAAATGGCATTGCATGCTTGAGAATAGTCCTTAGTGAATTCTTACATAAAATGTTCAAATTTAATTATGAAATGAATAGAAGCTTTGTCCTAAAGAAGAAAATCCTAGGTCTGCTGTCTAAGGATAGCCTTACCTGGTTGGGCTGAAAAGTGGATTGTTTCCTATGGAGAATTTGAATAGCTTTGTTAATATGACTTACGTAAAATTTTTCTTTTTATTTTATTTTATTAAAATTTTTATTAAGGACATTTCTTTAAAATTTTGAGTTATTTTAATGTTTTTTTATTAATATATAGTGCTTTTATTGCTTAAATGCAATTAAAGAGAGTATTGTTATGTATTTAACTTGTAAGACAAATGTTCACTTTGTTTTTGGAATAAAGAAAAGAAGAGGCTGAGGTTACAGCTCAGTATTAAAGTCCTTGCCTAGCGAGCATGAGACCCAGGGTTTGATCTCCAGCACAAAGAAGAGAAAGGTAGTTGGTGCTGCTAATTGGCCAATGATTCAGTACTGAGTTATTATCAGTTAACCAAACTAAAATGGATATATTTTATGTCCAGTTAACTAAAATAAAGTGAATATATTTTAGGTTCCTGCCATTTATCATAAGAATTTTAAAAGTTTCGTAATCGTTATTTTTCTCCATCAGTAATATTATTTTGTCTGCAGATAATAGAACTTTATATGGAATTTAGAAAAAAAGTAATTTTTTTTATTTACTTAATTGAATGCTATGCCACTGATATTGTGTTAGGTTCTTGGGTTATAATAATTATTCTTTCTGTAACTTTGACTGTTTTTATAACTGTTTTGCATAATTTTGATCCTAAAACTTTATTTATATAGTTCTAACAGGGAGAGCTTATACCTTTTCCTATTCTGATTGCCCTCAGTAAGAGTCTGATTTTTTTTTCCTATGCCTGTTAGATGTTGATGTATCTAAAACTTAGTCAACTATTCCAGTAGTTTTTAGGCGAGAGTTTTACTAAGGAAGGTTCTATTTTTTGATGTGATCTATCTTTGTATGTGCTCCCAAATAGTATTTCAAGGTTTTTGTGACCAATTTGGTCTGTGTAAAGCTTTTTTTGCTTATTGAGTTGTGGTTTCTGATTTCTACACGGGTAATCATATTCCTTTAAGTTGAATTTTTGTTACAGTTTTCTAAGGCAATGTCTGCTTATTGATACTAAGTATAAATTTCTTAAAATAGCTCTTAATTTAATAGAAGTTACATTTATTTTAAAGCATTGAACTTTGGATCCAAAAATTTATAAAATGCTAACCTTTAGCTTGCTAGTTTGAACTTAGGTATTTAAATTTATGATTATGAATACCTGTGGCTTGTTCATTAAGAAATGTTTATCAAAAACCTGTTGTATGCTAGGGACAGTATAATGAACAAATAAATATGGTCTGACTTTACTAATGGAGCTTGCGTTTTGAAGAAGTAGGTCTTTTATCAATTCATGTATCAGTATATATGATTTTGAGAAATTATTTACAAAGTAAAAATTTATGTTATCTTTGTTCACCATGTCTGCATTCATTTGTTTTTGCTTCCCTAGGAAAGATATATTATTACATATATAATATACAATATAATGATTATATACTATATACTCTACAATAATAGATATTTATATGTACTAAAATATAAATCATGTTCAGTATTCTTTTAAAAAGTGCTTTTGGTCTGTTCTTGTATTTATCCTTTCAATATCTATTTAGAGAGTTTCACTTTAGTGCACAATTTTGCGGTTTTGATTTTATAGCAGTACAGTTATTTACTTTGTGTAGTAATAACTTTTTTCTCCTAAGTAGGCATTACAAAGTAATGAAGTGAAGTCAGCTTTCTTTTGCAATCACCAAGTTTAAGTAATCTTTCTTCATTTGCAGATAGACAAATGAATATTTTTGTTACAAGTACTTTACTACTAATATTAATATCAATACCTTATGTTTATCGAACTACTCTGTGCCACGTGGTGTGTAAAGTGTTTTGCTTAGAGCACCTCAGTCTACCTGACAAACCGTCTTCATTCTGGTGACGAGAAAGCTTATGACATATGACATAAGCTTTCTTCAAGCTGACACAGTCCCCAAGATCCCACCCAGTCATTTTTCCATGGGAGGCTTCTGCTCTGTTAACTTCTTATTGTTCTGCAGTGACTCCTCAGGCTGACGCAGGGGATTCCTGTTTCTCTACTACTCCACTTAAGGCAGCTTTCTTTAAGTCTTTACTTTGTTAAGATCTGTTAGATTCTGCTAGAGTACTTAGTGGGAATGTGCTGATGGTTGTCCAGGCATGAATGGTTTATATGGCTGAAGGCTCAGCAACCAAAGTAAGAATTACTGTGCTGAGGACCGCGGTCTCAGTGAGGCAGCAGCGTCCCTGTTCAAAGCTTGTGACCAGTGCAGGCCTGCTGTTGGCTGTTTCCATGGTGAGCCCTTCTCACCATCTTCTGAACTGAATATTACCCCCTCCCACCTTTCTGCAGCTGAAACAAAGAATATTTGATGTTTTAAGGCTTTTAATGTTGTAGGTTCTACTTCCTTACTACTGTCAGAAACCATCATTTTGATTGTTTTCTGTAAAGAAGTGGATGACTTTTTGGTTTTAAATTTAATGTCACTGATTTTTCCCCATATTTATTTCTGAAATATTATTGGTATATTTGGGAATAAAAACTTGAAATTTGATGTATAATGTTTTGTTTTGTTTGAAATCAAACAAACAGTATATTCATTAATATACTGTTTGTCTACTTAGATTAATTCTAAAACCTGCATGCTTATTTTTGATGTTCTGAAGGTTACTGAGATTTCAAAAGACTCCTTCTTGTGTTATTTCTAGCAAATTTTTAAAAGATACTACTGCTTTAAAGGATAATTTCTTACTTTTTATTTAACTAAGTTAAATTGCCCCTCAGTTTTTAAATTTGGTTGGCTGTGGAGATAGGAAACAGAAATGAGTAAAGATAAAAAGTATCCTTGATTGTGTTATTTGGCAAAATATCTGAGGCCCTAATTTCTTAACACTTTGATGGTATCGTGCCTGTGGGGCAGGGCTGATAAAGATTATAGTGATTCTGGGCTGAGGATTTAGCTCAGTGGAGGCCCTGAGTTCCATCCCCAGCAAAACCACACCCCCCCTCCCCTGCCCCCACCAAAAAAAGATTGTAGTGATTCATAGGCATTTTGGTCAATTGTGTTCACAAAAGAGATGGGGTAGCCTTTCAAGATCAGCCTTCTTAACTTTTTGATAGAACCTGCTTGTTTGGTTTTCAGACCCTATGGCTCTCCCCTTAGTTAGCAACTCTAGGCCTTTGAAACAAGAGCAGAGTTGTCTGTTCCTCGTTCTTTGTTAGAAGTCTAGTAGAGAAGTGGTAATTAGCAGACCATATGAAGACTTCTTCCCTTCTCCTCCTTCCTTTCCCACCAAAATCTGCTTATTTCATAGTCTTTCCTATGTAAGTGGCGATTCCATTTAAGCCAGAAACATTGAGTTATATTTTGAGTTCTCACTTTTTTCTGTGTCCATCCTAAATTATCAGCAAATCCTCTTGGCCCTCCCTTAAAATTATAGCCTGACTATGACATCCTACATTTCCACCATTCCTACCCTGGTTCATTCCACCATTATTACTTGCTTGGATCATTACAGAATCCTACTAACTAGTTCTCTTGCTTCCATAGTTCGGTCCTCTGCAGTATAATCTCTATATTTTTATAGATCTTTAGTATGTCATTCGGATTCCAGCAGCCCTCAGATCAACATCTAATTATTCCTCATGTCACTCAAAAGTACAAGCCAAAATCCTTATGGAGTTAACCTGTAAGATTCTACATAATTTTTTGTTTGCCTCTCTTATCTTTTACCACTCACTTCCTTGTTCCCACATTGTCACACTGGCGTTATTACTGTGCCTACAACATGCTAGTTGAAGCACAGCTTGTTTTGTGCCTTTGAAATTGGACTCCTCTTCCTTTAAATATCTCCCTGGCTCACTCTTTAACTTTCTCAGTTTTATGCTCAAATATTACCTTATTGGTGAGCCCTTATCTGACCACCCTGTATATAGTACACATACCATTCTACTGTTTTGTATTTCTAAGTAGTAGGAATTAATGTGCATATTTCTGGTTTATTTGCTTGTTATTTGTCTCCTTTTGGATATAATTTGCATCAGGGGTGAGACTTTATGTTTGCTGCTGTAGCTTTAATAGTTCATGATAAATATCTAAGTGCTCCATAAAGGTGTTGAATGTATTCTTCTAGACATTCAAAGTTGTATTCTTCTATTAGGTTAACATACCAGGAAGCTACACAAAGGTTAATAAATCAGCCTTTTGCAAGCTTTTTGAGGTACGTTTTAATGTTTTACTTTAGGTGTTAGAAGAAACCACACAAAAGGCAATTCTGCACTTGGTATGTGTTGTCCTGTGTCATTCAATAGCTCTTGTAGAAGATTCTAGATGAGAAATATCTTACAGAGTTTAGTATGAGAAGTCCAGTTGATGAACAGCTTCATTTTTTTTGTAGTCTCCATTGATGGCTTTACCACAATTTATTTAATCTCCTTCTCTCATGGATGGGTATTAAGCTATTGTTATATTTATTATTTTTTGTTATAAACCTGTCTTTCTTACCGATGAGTATTAAGGTATTGTTATATCTATTTTGTTATAAATAGGGATTAAGTATGAATATCCTTATAAATATATATGTTTATATGATATACTCCTAGTAGCAAAAATGTTGGATCAAGGGATGTGTAGACCTTACCAGAGTCCCTCAAGAGGTTACATTGATTTTAATCCCAACCAGTGAGTAAATATAGATTGTGGTTTGGATTTTGACTAAGTAGCTCTTTTAAAAGTGTATTTATTATCAAAAGTTTCTGTTGCTTCATTTAAAAATTCACATATGATTAGAAGTAGAAAATTTATTGTTGAGATTTTTTTTTTTTTTTTTTTTTTGTGCTGGGGATCGAACTCAGGCCCTTGTGCTTCCAAGGCAAGCACTTTAACCGCTGAGCTAAATCCCCAACCCTGTTCAGATTTTTATACATTCATTTATTCCATTTATTCAGTCAGCTGATAATTTTTGTGTTTCATGTACCAGTTATACAACTCCCTCCTTTCCTTTTCTTTTCTTTTTCCCTTCCCTTTCCTTCCCTTCCCTTCCCTTCCCTTCCCTTTCCCTTTGTCCTCCCTCCTTCCCTTCCTTCCTTCTTTCCTTCCTTCCTTCCTTCCTTCCTTCTTTCCTTCTTTCTTCATTCCTATAATTTTAGGCCTCTGTGTACCTGTGTTTTCTCATCATGAAATAGAAATACTTGTACTGACCTCGTAGGGTAAAGCTCTTACGCAAATGTCTGGTATACAGTAAATACTCAGTAAATATTAGCTTTTATAATTTTTCTTTGAAGTTGTCTCCTGCTTTCTTTGTTTTGTTTCCTCTCAGTTCCTTTTTCTGTGGTTTGCTTTAGCTCTTTATGTTTGAGGCTTTTCTCAAATATCTGTTGATCTCAGCTAACAAGTTATAGTCGAAAGTGAAGTACTAAAAAGCTGATGAGATAAGGGACTTTTTGGCATGTGGGTGTCTTGGACTGAATATACATTGAACTGGCATTTTTGTTGGCCACTCTCACCCCACCCCAACTAAAACAACCAGTATTTTTAGTTTGATTTTTGCAGAGAGATGTCCTGGAGTAGTAGCCTGTTTGGGAGCTGAGAGGGAGAAGGGTACCATGGATCTCTTCAGTTAATGTGTGTACTTACCTGTCTTCTTTTCTGTGTCATCCCTCTCCCAGTGTCCTCTCGGGTGCTTGGATCCTTGAAGAAAGAGTCTCTGGTCAGATATCTCCAAAGAATAAACCGAGGCCCTGCTTACATTAGGGGAGGGCTGATTATATGCTGCTTATATAGACTTTCATCCAATCCTATATGCAGTCCCATAACTCTCCTTCGCATTTTTGTTTTTTCTTTTGTACTGGGGATTGAACCCAAGGCCCTGCACTAGGCTGTATCCCCAGATCCTTTTTATTTTTGAGACAGGGTCTCCCTAAGCCACTAAATTACTCAAGCTTGCTATCTAAGCTCTTAGGTTTCCATTTCCTCTGCCCACCAAGTCTGCTTTCCATCCGACAAAAATGGGTTGGTATCTGTGGTCTGCTTTTGTGTTCTTTCTCATTCTTCGTTTTTGTTTTATACTTTTTTTATTTCTACACTGTTATTTCAATAGAATTTTTGCAAAGTTGCAGAGATAAATGTATAAAATCAGTCCTTAATATTTAATCCATTGCTGATAAACTGGTGTATTTTCTTTTTCATTTTTTTCAAGTAAAAAAAAATCTGAATATCCTACCCTTTCAGTGATTTTTTTGACATTTAGGAATTCAATTAATTTATTCAATATGTTAAAATTATATCAAGCTTATTAAATTTCAGGATCTTGAAAGTCAGGTACTGGCTCTCTGCATGCATGTGTCTATTTGTGTGCATGTGTCTGTTTAAAACAGTTTCTGTTGTATGTAGGTGTTCAGTAAGTTTATATTCAAAGAATGACTATACTTACTGACTTATTTATTATTTAGTTCTTAGCCTTTGTATGTTAATTTACTTGATCATTTTCACATTTGGAGTTAGTTGCTCAATAAGTGAGTGACCTTATATTAATCTATTTGAAATTGGACATATTATGGTATATGCAGTGTGTCATCCTCAAAAGTTGATTACTTGCATATTTTTGTGCATTGCACTGTTATGCAGGTTATTACAACATCAGCCTAATCACTCTCAAATGATGTCAGCCTCTTTTGCCACCGTCTCTTTTATGTAGTTTACCATTGTTATAGACCCCTGCCGAGCAACACAAATCCAGTGGATATCATTATATCACAGTGCGATGATGGACATAGTTTGTATCTTTGCTCTTCAATAAATACAGTAGCCACTAGATACAGGTGCTTGTCGAGCACTTGAAATGTGGCTAGTTTGACTGGGAAACTGAATTTAAAATATTATTCAATTTTAATGTGTATCGAACCTGAATTGCAGCATGTGAGTAGTAGTTACCATGTTGGATAGCACAGTTATAAAACATTACTCTGATAAGATGTACTAAGTTTTGTTTTTTGTCCCCCCCCCCCCCCAAGCAGTATAGATCAATCTCAGGGCTTTGTGCAGGCTTGGCAATGTGCCAAGTATTTGATTCAATTATTTTATGTTGTTATTCATCTGAATTGGTTTAGAATAAAGTATCTAACTGAAAAATAAGAGGTGAATTATCCTAGTTTATTATTATAGCCACATTTTCTTTGAATTTATATAAAAATAAGAATGTACAGATTCCTATTTCAGAATTAAAATGTGTTTTCAGTTGGGGTAGCCTGTTGTTTGAAGTTTTTTTTAATGTGTTGATAAGTTTGAAATGAAAGCGAAAGGTGAAAGTACTATTTTGGAATTCTTCAGAGATTTTCTTCTGTTCTACAGTACTGTTTCAGTCAAAGCTTGCTTTTGTTTTGAAATTTTTATATTATTAAAGACAGTCATGGTACTACGTTTTTAATGTTTGGGTGCAAATACTGTTTTTGTGACATCAAACTTTTTTGGGAGCTGCAGATTAATTCTGAAATTTCTTTTTAATCAGTGATAAAGAGTAATTGTACTAAATGCTATATGGAATTAATTGTTGGCTAATCAGAATTATGCCATAAGTTAAAGTCTGTGGTAAATTGAATGTTGTTAAATTGGTTGTAGTTCAGTTTTTTTAAGTAAAGTGAAAAATCCTGAGACCAAGAAGCATGAATTTGATTGCAAAACATTATAATTCTGCTTAATATTTTGTCAGAGAAGTACAGCTTTATGGACTATTGATTAGTAGAGTTACCAGTATGCATGTAAGCAGCAAAATGTACCATATTTCCTGTTTTACATCGTATTATAATTGTTAACCAGTCAGTGAATATTATTCAGGCCTTTGAGAAGATATTTTAAACATTCTTTTGAATGTTTGCCCAACTGAAGGCCTCAGTCCTTAGTTTCTCATTCTTAGCACATGACTTTTTCGCCATTTCCTTTTCCTTATTCATTTTCTTGTCCTTTCTTATCCACTTGCCGTTACCACTGATCCCTGTTATCCCAGCATTACTGTGGGAAGGTGTCCTGTTTACTTACACAAGCTTATCCTTCCCCTGTGCGCCTATTCTGTTTCCTTTTGCCTTCTCATGGATCTTGTATGTCAGTTATTGCACCTCTTTGTTGTAATTTTAGCATATCTCCTTCGGGGTTTTGTGTTCGTGCTGGGTTCATACCGAAGGCTGCAGGCTAGGCGAGCCCTCTTCCACTGTTGTTTTTTTTCTCTTTGTGAAGAGCCACACTCTTCGTCATCACTATAGATGCTTATGTAGTAGAAGGGCTTTCACTCTTCTCTTCTTCCTTTTCTTCTCTTCTACCCTATTTGAAAGAGCTATTTGTATTCGGATTCTTTCCTTACTAACAAGCCTTCTACATGATTTCGATACATGCTGAGAAAACTGCGGTCCTCGCCTGTGTTGGTGGGTCCACAAGGGGCTTGCCAGTTGGCTGTAGACTGGAGTCGCAGCAACAGAGTTCAGAAGACTGTTAGTTTACACTTACATGCAGAAGAATCGACTCTGGTTGGGTGAGGTGGTGTTTAAGCTAGACACCGGAATTATGGGTCAGTAAGTTAGGGTTAAATTTAGCTGTGACAGAAACCCAAAATAGTAGTGGTGTGCAGGGATGAGTTTATTTCCTTTGTAAACACAGGGAACCCAGATTTGGTGACTCCGATTTTTAAGATCTGGGCTCCTTTACTCTCGTTGCTCCATCATCATAACATTCAGATTCTATGTCACAGTTCAGCTTGGCTGCTTTAGCTCTGCTCATCCTTTCACATTCCTGTCAGTGGGATCTTTTAAAGGTCACACTGGCCAGAACTGAGACATTGACTACAGCCAGCTGCAAGGGAGACTGGACAATGAAAGTTTTTAATTTCATGCAGCTGTGTGTGCAGGGAAAACCACAGGTTCTACCATTTTAGGGGCAGGGGAGAACAGCAGTGGGAGTAGGGGAGATTACTAATAGCTTCTGTCACACTAAACTCTAGGCAGTTTGGTTGACCCAGTATGGAATGTTTATTGTAAGCACTGTACTATTTTAGATTAGTTATGGAAAAATAGGGAGATTGTGGGGAAGGTGATAGAAATTTAAAAAAAAATTAGAATGTGCTGCTTGGCTTTCTAAGAAATTTCACTCTCGAGATCAGACATGCATATGTAAGTTGCAGAGCAATATAGCAATCTGAGGGTCTACTAGAGTGGGATCAGACTCTTGTGGGATTTATTTTTAGAGGGAAGTATTCCTAGAAGACTGGAATTTTTGGAATACGGGTTTGAAGCAGAGAATTGATGTGCTTTTGGGTAAATCTGTTCTTCGTACAAAATACTGTATTAATCACTGTTTAGTACTCTTACTACATAGTCTTAAGACTATGGATTTCTAATCCAGAACTAACGAAGGAATTGTAGTAAACATCTCTTCTGAGAAATCCCTATTGGGTAGGAGTAGGATGTTCTAGTCATAATTTAATACATGATGAGTATCAGCCTTGTTAATTTGTTAATTTATCTCAACTTACATTTGGCTATTTCTAATAGTTGCTCTAATTTCAAAATAGATGAAATGTTTTCTAACTTAAAGTAAAAATTAGAACCATTGAAATTTATGACTGAGTGCCCAATTAAATAAACAATTTTATAGAAAGAATGTGGGTAAATTTTGTGAGTGGAGAAAAAGAAGCCAAAAAGTCATAGCAGAGAGAACAACTAAATTCTGAATATTATAAAAAATAGTAGATTTGGTAGAGTTCACTGGTGTCCTGAAACATTTAAAAATGAATTGGTATGGTAATGCAGTGCAGTTTTTCACTTAATATAATTTTTTTATTGTAAAATTTTTTAAATACATGCGCTTTTAAAATGACTGTATAACATTCTGTGGTTTGTATTTGCTATAATGATTTACCTCTACTCTTATTGTTAGAATTTAAGTTCTTTGTAAAATTTTTCTTCCTCTAAGCCAAGTGAAAATGAACAATTTATGAGCATAGCAGTTACATGTTAGGATTTTTAGTATTACTGGAGAGAATATTGAAGTAGCAGAAGTAACATTTTAAGTTTTCCCATAAGATGAGACAGATGATCCTGCAGAGAGCAGTGGAATTAAACAATCAATATCTTATAAAAAATCAGGCTTTAGTTATCTATTGAAGAAAATTAAAGCAATATGCAATATCGCTTACTTATATAAACTAATATAGTGAAAAAAGTAGATAATTTAAAACTCTTATATAAAAGTGCTTTGGGTTCGTATTTACTAATATCTAACCCAAATTGGTTTTTTAGTAGTGAAATATTTTTGTTTATTTACTTCAAGTTCGTTTATTTTTTTTTAATAAAGTATTACTTTTGGAGTATTAAGTTTAGGAAAGAAAGAAAAAGTTCTGTCAAATATTCTGCTTTTACTGGACTTACTTTCTTTATCTTTATTTATAGGCCTTCTTGCAGATGTGTAATCTTCCTGTCAAAGTGGTTTGTCGGGCAAATGCAGAGTACATGTCTCCGTCTGGTAAGTATGTTCCAGAGTTATAAAATTATCGTGATTGTCTAGCTTGTACCCAGATGTTAAAAATGCCTTTTTTTTTTTTGTTTACCACTTAAAATTTTCTTTCTTTCTTTTTTTTAGTGCATGTTTATGTTACAGAATAATGTTTGTTCTGGAAAATTGGTACATAAAACATTATCTTGCTCATTTTCAATCCCTTTATGCCCATCCTCTTTCTTCCCCCTTGAATCCCTTCTCTATCTATCTCTAAGCATATCTTCTAGTTTCCTGTCATTGCTTCATTATTTTCTTAATTCATGTGTATTTCTGGTTTCTCATATAAGAGAAAGCATGCAGTATTTAACCGAGTCTGGCTTATTTCACTTAGAATGATGGTTTCAAGTCCTATCCATTTTCCTGCAGATGACATTATTTCATTCTTCTTCATGGCTGAATAATATTCCATTGTACATATATTCCTCTTATTGTTTGAGTATGTTTACTCATTTAAGTCTGGTAAGAAGTCATTACTGGCATGTTATGGGAATTATTTTAAATAGTAAATATTAAGGAAATCTATGGTGTTAGATTTCCCTAGTCCTACTTTTCACTCCAGAAAGCAAGTTTTAATATTAGTGAATCCATTCATTAGCCATGTGCACTTCTCTAAATAATTTTCTCCCATAATACAGGTAGAAGAGATTTTACCTTTTCATAAGATCTTGGTAATCACTGAAATGTTTTTGATTCGTATCTCTTTTTTTCCAGTGTTTTAATAGATTTTGAGATATTTTTTCATCCTTTTTGCTGTTTTTTAGTAATCAGTACTGTTTTTCCATATATCATATGCTAGCAGGTATAAGTACTATTTTAAATATTCAAATAATTTTCTGTATAAAAATATAGTGCCACATAGCTGATGAGTAAGTGTTAAATATAGCTGGCATAGATTACTTAAATTATGGTTTTGCTGGAGCAGTAATAACATATAGAATCACCTCTTCAAGAATAAACCATCAGGTATAACTGATTGGTGTGTCTTACTGGCTTTTAGGGAGATGTTTAACAACCTCTTCATTGTGATGTGATGATAAGTTAGGAATGACTTGTATTAAGCATTTTTTTTCACCTAAGTTCTTAAAGGTGATAATAATTGTCAAAAGGTATATGAAGAGGCCTGTGTTGTACACACTGAAAGTTCCGTATGACTGCATGTACGTTTATTAGGCTGATGATGTACATTTAGGAAACATTTTCAGAAAATTATTTTCTAGTGAAAATGGCTGATGAGTAAGTGTTAAATATAGCCAATGGCCTTTCAGAGGCCATTTTTTTGTGCTGATTTTATACATAGGTTTTATAAACTTTACTGAATTTGGGTGAAATATATTGTTTTCGGTCCATTTTTTCCTTCTGTATAGTCATACAAAAAGAATTTATGTATACATACAAAAAGGTTAGTAATCTAATACTAAAGTTAAAATCTTTGGCAAATAGGAAGTCATATATTTCATTTACCTGTTTCTTTAAGTTACTATACTGACTCTCATTCAGGTAGGTATCTATTTTTTATATTCTGTATAACAGATAAACACAAATATTGGTGAGCCACATAACACATTTGTACATACATACACTCTACATTTTATTCATAGAGGAGTCTCCTTAGTGGAGAGTGGCATTTTCTCTTAAGATATTTACATTTCATCCTATTTCCTCTCAAATTAGTATTCACTTTTATCATTTGATTTAGTGTGATAAGGGACATGGCTTTTTTTAAATTGCTTGATCTTGTGATACATTTTTTTAAAGTAAAAAACAGAAGGACAGTCGGAAGACAGCTTGGCTGAGTTAAGGAATCTTTATTTCAGTGACTTTGTCACATCTTAACTGTTTACTTGAGAAGTTTTTACTTGTCTTCCTTGAGCCTCAGTGGTCAGATTAGATGACATCCAAAGTCCTTTCTGACATTCTACAAACTTGCATGACAAGTTCTTGTTTTCTTTAACCGGTCAGTTCTAAAACTGACCATTGTGCTTAAAATGAGAGATGAAGCCATCTGTATTCTTTTATGATATTTGGTTGGTGCCAGAGAATAACTGTCTCGCCGCGCTTTTACTTGGTATGTGCAGTTATAAGGACATAACACCGGCTCCATTTTAGGTCAAGCTAGTGACAATAGACATTGTTTGTTCTAATATGTGGCCTTGATTTTTATGTGTCTCTTTATGATTAGAGATATGTGAATGATCATCGAGTATCTCATTGGTTCCCTGCTTGAGAATCTATAATATTTAATATATTTTAAAGAAATAAGATGTTTTGTCCAAGAGCCTGAAACTAGCTATTAACAAGGAGAAATATACTTTACTCTAAAAATGTCATACCCCAAAATACCCTTTTGTCTAGGCACTAAAGTTTTAGTTGTTGTTTTTTGTTTTTGTCTCAGATGACTTATGCTAATTATAGTAGTATAGTAGTGACAGATTTTATCCCACTCAAGAAACAATATAACCTGGTACTTATCAGTTAAAAGATTCTTTTTGGTAAGACAAAGCGGCAGAAGGAAGGAATGCACAACTGGTAACAGAGCAGTGTCTCCGAAATCCATCCGGAGTTGTGTTCAGAAGGCCTGCCTGTGCTTTGTAATGCGTGCTGTCCTGGGATGCAGATGGAGCTTTTGTTGGTGCGGTGCACCTCATCCATTACCCCCGGCTGATTGAGCCAGAGAAAAGTGGATCTGTTGAAAGAGAGCAGGAAGAAGCCCGCTGTTAGTGTGAACTCTAGTTGAACTAGGTCTGACAGCAGGTTTCATACTTTAGCATTTGGAGTAGACTTTCTTGGTATTTTGAGACTATTTTCTTTTCATCTCTGATAAGTTCATCAAGGATTAGTATTTATTAAAATTAGATCTTGCTATTTGTTTATTCTCTTCATCTCTAATAAGTTCATCAAGTATTAGTGTTTATTAAAATGAAATATTACTTTTAAATGTGGCATTTATATAAAGAAGCGAGTTTTTATAAGCAAACTATTCTTTTTTCCCTCGTTTTGGGAACGTATTTTGTATTATAATTCACAAACTAGCATACCTTCAATGATTGATTTTTCTTTTAATTCCTGATAGGTCGAGTCAAAGATACTTATTAATGTACCATTATGTGCATTATGTTAGTAATGGATATCAAAGATTTAAAATTAGAAAATGTAAAAAGAAGCCTTCTTAGATGTAGTTTACAGTATAGATTGATTCATTGTTCTGTACTTTGAAGAGAAAGCCCAGTTAAATTGCTTTGAAATTTACTAGTGGTCACGAAATAGTGTCCAGGCTTGGTTCATGCCATTTGTGTAATGAATGTTATTACTGTTATATAGTGATTTTTACTGTTAGCTCTGAAAACAAAATACAACGTGATATATTATATCTAGGTGAGAACTCTGGAAATTGAACTCACCTGTTCTTTTTCTTTTGTTTTAAAATTGAGTAATCAGTGTTTAAAAGTTCATAGCATGTTGCTTAAAAGTTTGTAGAGTTTAACATACACTTCTGACTATAATTTTTAAAAGTTACAGTTTTATAACATTTCTGTTAATAAAACATGCCTGAGTTTTTGTCAGTTTCTTTCTGTTAGCACAAACTAATTTACTGAAAGTGTTTTCATGCATTTTTTTCCCCCTCAACAGGTAAAGTACCTTTTATTCATGTGGGAAATCAAGTAGTATCAGAACTTGGTCCAATAGTTCAATTTGTTAAAGCCAAGGTAATAAAAAAGATAATAAATACATTTGATTACAGTTATTCTTAACTAAGGCACCTATCCTGCTTTAGCATGTCTTAACATTCATATTGATTGTAACCTAGTTTTATAAAATGCCAATACAAACTACTAGAAAATATTTAAAGTATGAATTAGTATTTTTCTGCAAAAAAAGTAGGACGAGCTGGGCGTGGTGGTGCACATCTGTAATCCCAGCACTTGGGAGGCAGAGACAGGAGGATCACCGCAAGTTCGAAGCCAGCCTGGGCTACATAGTAAGCTCAAGGCCAGCCTGAATTACATAGCGAGACCCTGTCTCAAAAAACAAACAAGTATCTTGGTCTTTATAAAATGGCAGATAATTTTCTAACTTGTGCTAATGTGAAATTTTGGTCATAAATGAAAACTTTCAGGTTCTTATAAAGTGTCTAGTTGACTTTTGAACAGAAGCTACATGTATGTTTAGAAGTTGAAAGTATTTATTGATTTGAATGGCTTTTTTTTCATTTGTTTAGTCTAGATTTTAACAGTTACCTGGAAGCACCCTTCATTAACTGTTTGGGAAATATTCTTCCAGACTTTTCTTTTTGTATGTAGAAAAACATAGATCATACCATTATGTATTATTTTGTAATCTACCTTTTAAAATCACCAATATGTTTACAAATTTTTCCATGCTAATGACCATACATATATAACTATACAGTACATCATTCTTTAAATTGTTGTGTGGTGTCGGATACATTATAATTTTGTTTACTTCAGATTTTTATTAATGGGCATTTAGGTTATGGGCATTTTTTTTTCCTATTATGAGTTCCAAAATCAATTCTCTTGTACATACCACTTTGTATCTCATTAGGATAAATTCCTAACAGTGGTATGGGGATGTTGTAGGACAGTGGTGGTGAACCTTTGGCACACATGCTGCAGTGAGCTGTTTATTATCATTGAAAATTGTGAAAGGTTCGCCATCACTGTAATGTAGGATATTCCTTTTAAAAATGTATAGCAGATTATTAAGACGGAACTAAAGGTTATACCATTTAATGTAGTTTCTCATTACCATAGTATATTAGAATTTTAAAATTAGTGTTTTTTCCTAAATACTTTTACTGATATTAGTTTTTTCATGTTTGACTACCATAAAAGCAGCACATATCAATCTTATAGCATTTCTTTTGCTAGTAAGCTTCATCTCTTAAAAAACAGGTGTACTGATCATTCTCTTTAAGCTTTTGTTAAATAATTGAAATGTAACATTTGTAAAGACAGATGCTATAAATGTTTGATAGTGAAAGAATATTAAGTATGCTTTTTATATAAACCAATTTTGTTTTAGGAGGCATTTTGGAAATTTATCCATTGGACACTTGCATATTATATTACTAGTTAGATAACTGAAAGTTTTTGTATATTTAATATGATGCTCTTAAATTTTTTTAAATTCCCTTTAGGGCCATTGTCTTAGTGATGGGTTGGATGAAGTCCAAAAAGCAGAAATGAAAGCTTACATGGAATTAGTCAACAATATGTTGTTGACTGCAGAGGTATAATATAAAGGGGTTTGAAATAAAATGCAATCTTTTATAATCTGTATGCTCTCATAAAATATAATCTTTCTCGTGGGCTATTTTAAAGTTGTTGAGAAATCAGAAAATAATCAAGTGATTCTAGGGCTGGGATGGTTACCCAAATTATTTGCTTGTTATCTTGGAATAAGTTGCCTCTGTTTTCAGTTTTAGTTTTTCTGTTTGTAAGAAGGGATATTGCCTACTTGTTTTATTTTGGCCTTTTGAAATTTACTGAAGTAATTTCTGTAAAATACTTCTGTAATATTTAGAGATGCATTGTATAGATAAGAAATATAAAGTACTATGGAGTTTAATGCTACAAAGTACTACCATTGAATTTAATAATTCTTAGCAGCATTAGCTAAGAAAAAAGCCCTTCATGTATGTGACTTACAAAGTTGGCTTATAAAAAATTATAGTGGTAAGAAATAAACTTTATCCTTTTTCTCTTTGGTATTATAAAGTTTCAGTGACTGTTCTTTTGTTCCCAGTTATATCTTCAGTGGTGTGATGAAGCTACAGTAGGGGAGGTGAGTGGTTTTGCAGCATTTATCTTAATTAAAATTTAATGAGAAAACACTTTTGCTCAGAATCCCAAGTCCCTGCTCATAAATGAAACATTGTGGTTTATACCATTAGTGATATAGTTTTTCACTTACTTTAATTTTGCTTGCACATACATTTTAGGGAAGCTATGTGTCATTGTTTGATATAACTGGTTGTAAAGTACATAAAAGTTTATATATTTTTAAAGGGAATGGTTTAAAATTTTAATTTTTTTCATTTCAATTTTTTTTTTAGATTGCTTTTTTTATAGTCTCTGAAAATCCATTTCTTTTAGAATTCTATTCGGAAAAACAGGCATTGTTTTTAGGAAGGATCACAGTTCTCACAAAATCTTTTTGCTTTAGATCACTCATGCTAGGTATGGATCTCCTTACCCTTGGCCTCTGAATCATATTTTGGCCTATCAGAAACAGTGGGAAGTCAAACGGAAGATGAAAGCTATTGGATGGGGAAACAAGACTCTGGACCAGGTTAGTTCAGATTGAAATCGACAAAGCCCTCAAGTTTTATGCATTAAAAATGGTATTCCTTTAAAAATAATTCAAATGTAAAACCAGCAAAGCATTTTCTTTTTTATGAAGTAGTTTATTATGTTTTGTATAAGTCACATATACTTATTGTCAAACAAATTATATGATGTGGATGATTGCCAAATTTTTTTTCTGAAATCCCACCCCCTCAAAATTGGCACTTTTAATTATCCGGAAAACATTCTTCTAAATATCTCTTAAATGGGATTGTATTATGCCTGCCACTCTATAACCTGATATTTTCCCGCTGAACAATACCTTCTGGGCATCTTTTATATCAATAAGTATAGATCTGCAACATCAGGGTTTAAAAAAAAACCTTATTAAATACATTACTCAATGTATCAGTTTGTCTATGGTCTTAAATTTACTAACATAGCAAATTTTAAATCTATACAAATATGTATTTATATTCTCAAGGTTATGAGTTTGAGCATCATTAAGCTATGTACTGTCTTTGCCAAGGCTACCCCTAATCTGAGCAGCAGTCTCACTGATGTGTGCCTCAAGGGGGATTAAGTAAGTGGACAGGGATGGTATAAATGGAATCCATCTCCCCCAGTGGGAAACAGCTCCAATGCTCTGACTTGTGGAAGTTCCGCGGGGTCATGTTACAAGGCATATTTTTTGATATATGTAAAATCATTTGAATATATGGATTCAGGAAAACTTTTTGGGGGGAATAGAGTTTTGAGTGGAAAAAAAACCTTTCCTGATAGTAATCCTTATCAGAAACTTTAATGTACTTGTATTTAAAGGAAATTTACTCAAAGTTTCTTCCTATTTTTTATATGTGATATATAGTCTCATTTAAATAGATTATGAAAAATTAACCTAAATTTATATATTCGTTATACACTGTGATGTAAGTTATGTTTTAGGTACTTTTTGTTGTCTTGTTAATTCTTGTGTCTCCTTTGGGGCCACGGCCCACCCGAGGTCTTAGAGGACGCAGACCAGTGCTGCCAAGCTCTTTCTCAGAGACTGGGGACGCAGCCATACTTCTTCAACAAGCAGTGAGACATTTCATTATTACTACTTAGTTTCTTTCCTATATTGCTAGGTTGCAGATTTCTTTATCATAAAGTAATTGCTTTTCCAAGAAATATTTTTAAAAAGACTTACTCATTTCTCTACCCATAAAACATTTATGTAGCACCTTTTGGGTGTCAGGCATGGTGCTAGGCTCGTCATTAAGACTTTTTTCTTAAAGGTAGTCATGTAAATCAGTCATCATTGTATAATATGATAAAAGTTCTAATAGAGATAGTTCAAGGTGCTATGTGTAGAACTGCAAAATCTTAAAATTCGAAACTTTTAAAGTACTGCAAAAATGTGAAGATGCTGTTAATGTGGCCATTGCAACTGTGGGCTGATTCCTGGGAAAGTCAATAAAACTAAACAATAAAGAATATTGGGTGGGCAGGCACTATTGTAAACCTATGTATCTTTTAAAAGTTACGAAAACATTTGTGAAGCACAAAAATTAATATAAAGGCTATAGATTAAATATACATATACATGTGTAAATTGAGTAATTCATGTTTCATCGATAGTAGTTTTCAATTTTGAAAAACTCATTAATACAAGCAAAGAATTAATTTTCCTTTATTAAAATATTACAATTTTAATGTGTCAAAAGCAGCTATCTGTTCTGTGATCCAGTATAAGAAGGCTTAAAATAGCATGTTAATTGCAGTGGTTGGCTTAGAAAGTCTTAACTTCTCCCTGACTTTTTAGCAAAATATTTTTTGGTTTTTAGATTGTTAATTTTTAAAAGGCTTTGTTTTCTATTATTTTTAAATTTTCATAGGCATTCATCTTCTATAGTCATATCAAACATTTTTTGACAAACATATTAATTGTAATAAAAATGACTGACCAGATCTTGGAAATATTTATATTATTTTGTAACAGAATTAATGCACATTATATATTATTGATGTCAAGATAAAATTTAAGACCTGTCAGTCTCTGAAGTAGAAAGCTCATAGAGTAGGGAGATGCTAGCAGCTAAAGGTTCTGCAGAGGTGTTCCTGTTTCCATTGTTTAGTCCTTAACACAAAGAAATGTGGCTGTGAATGTTAGTATCATGTGGTTCCTTTTCTTTCTGCTATATTCTTAGGAGTTCAGCAGCTTAGAAGGGGTGTGTTTTATTGTTTGAAATCACTTACTAGTGAGTGAGTTTTATTACGTGTGCTGTCCAGGAGAGTAGATGTAACTTAATTTTCCTCAGGTAAATTCATTGTCATCAGGTTAGTAACCAGAGGTCACTTGGCTTGTGATTCAGAGGAAGTACAAGGTGCTTTTTTCATAGGTACAGTTGTACTTACTTAGACTTACGATAAGAAATTCAAATTTAGAACAGTTGTAAGACCAAAGACTTGGATTTGAAGAATTGTTTAATTGATTTTAAAATGTAGGTATCTAAGATAATTTTACCTTGTATTATACTTAGTTGGATAAACATTTTCCCTATTCCATAATTGCAGATCGAAGATAGAATACATTTAATTTTTAAATTTAATCAATATTAAAATACAAATATACTACAGTTGGGATACTTAGGAAGAAGCAATTTGTATTTTTACTTTTGTTGTGGCAAAATTTTTCTCATTTCTTTATCTCTAGCAGGACTCATTCCTTTGTGAGATGCTGTAGTTGTAAAGTGCTAGCCTAAGTTAATGTATAAAGACTAGACTCCACGTCGGAGGCCTTGAATTCTAGTCTTGCTTCTAAGATCTACTGAACACAGTTAAGGTCTTTTAATTTCCCCATGTGTTCTCCTTTTACCTTCTAAAATTAAAGTCAACTTTCATCCTAGTTTACATACTGGGGATGTTGAGAGAGGAGTCACGAAAGAAAACAAGTGGCTTTACTTGCTGAGAAAATGGAAAAAGGATAGTTACGGGGGATTTTATGACAAGTATAGTAATTAGGAAGCAAGGATAAAGAAGCAAGGGGCTTGATTAACAAATTCAAGTGACAGTGCTAAAGGTCAATGATTTGTATATACAGAAAGGATAAATATGTGGCTTATTTCTAGTAGGTTAAAGATACGACAAGTTAATAATATATGAGGAAAGAAAAAGAGAAAACACCCAGACAAAATTAATGTTTTTGAAACTTAATAATACTATAGAGGATAGTATCAGAGAGAAAGAAAGAAATATGAAGTAATAATGAATAAACAAAGCAAAAAAGATGAGTGCCAGAAAAATTTTGAATGGAAAATATTAGGAAAACAGTCACGTTTTACAGTACTGTTTTTATTTTGGTATTTAAATGAAAGAATAGATAACCAACAGAAATGTGGAAAATGATAATGCAAGATAAAGCAACAAATTTCTCAAGACTCAAAAAATATATTTATCATCCTGGAATATTTTTCTAATAAAAATTCTATAAAGATAAATGCGACAATATATTTGAAGTATCTTAGAGCTCTGAGGAGAGTTGCTATCTATATCCAAATTATAATCCACCAACTATTTTGTAATATAGAAATGGAAAGTTACATTTTTTTCTTCACTTAGTGTAGCAAGGTAATTAAAATGGGAAGTACATAAATATCTTGGTTTGATTAAACAATTCAGTAGAAATAGCAGATAAAATCTATTTTTTTGTCCTTGTCTTTTATATGAGTTACAGATATTAAAAGTCAGTTTTTTAAAGTTTATTCAGGTATAATTTACATATAGTAAAATTGGCACTTTATGAGTATAGCTCTGTGAATTTTAACAATGACACACAGTTGTGTAACTACCATAAGTGTACTTTTTAAAAAAGAAGGAATTGTAGGAATTGGTAATTTCTATATGTCAGTCAATTAATATAAGGAGTAACTAGAATTTATAAGGATTACAAGAAATGTACACAATTTAAAAATTGCGTGTGCATTGATTCATTCTATTAATATTCTACTTTCTCATAGACATTCTAAAGTAATTTGACACAAGTTTTCTGTCTTTATATAAAATCAGTTCAGGTTTTATAAGCTCACATCCATTCAGAGTTTTATGGGCATATGTTTGCATCAGTTAACATTTTGACCACTTCATGGGGCCTTCTGAACCACCAGTTTAAGCACACATTCGTGCTTGAATTCTGTTGCAGCCTTCATTTATTGATAAAGAATGCCCAGCTACCGTGCTGGAAATTGCAGTGGGGGAATCTATTCATGGTCTTTAACCTCTGATATGAGAAGCCAAAGGGTAATCGGCACAAAACAAGAATTAGGAAAGAAAGTCCTCAGTTGCTAAGAGTAGATATACTTTATTTTTATTTATTTATTTATTTTTTGCACTGGGGATTGCACTGAGCTACATCCCCAGCCACCACTGCCCCTTTCTTTTTATTTTATTTTGAGACAGACCTTGCTAAGTCCCTAAATTTCCTGGGCTGTTCTTGAACTTGTGTTCCTTCTGCCTCAGGCTCCCTGAGGGGGATTACAGGTGCAGCCTCCACACGTGCTGAGATTTGACATACAGTACCTTTTAGGAAGATGTGCAAGGATATGGAAGAGTTGGTGTTCATATTACTTTTAACAGAGTACCTCAGATCTGCATTTATCCTTTCTACATCCTTGGTTCTTTGCAGGGATCTGTTTATTTTTGATTCTTCATCTGTGATGAAAGATTATGGTGTTTTTGAGTCCAAGGACACTTGTGATTTTTAAAACCATCCTGTTGACTACTATTTTAAAAATGGTCATAGACTGTACATCTTACTTTAATGAATACTTTATAAATGTGTCAAAAGAGGGAAAGCTTTGAAAGAATGTAAATAATTACTATTGAAAAGATAAAATATCCTGTACTCCTTAGCCAGGATGCTTTCTTTTTTGTTTCCTTCACTTATTCAGAAGATGCTATTTAAGATCCTTAGATCCTGTGCTAAGAACTGGGAATATAAAGATGTGTGCAGTGCTGCTTTTGAAGAACCAGGAGTGTAGTGAGGGAAACGGTTGAGTAAACTAGATATGGTGTGCAGTGAGAACTGCTTCACCTTACTAGATTCAGTGCAATATTGAGAACCTGCCTAGTGCCAGGCATTGTGCTAGGTATTGTGAATACAGCAGGAAAGAAGTAGACAAGATCTTTTCTGTCATGGAACCTATATTCTGGTGAAGGAGATACATAATAAACAACAAATTTTAGACGGTACTGAATGCTACCTAGAAAATTAAAATATGATCACATGATAGTAAGTGTTTGTGTGTCCATTGTAGTTTGAATGGTCAGGAGAGGATTTAAAATGTGACTTTTGAGTGTTGTTCTGAAAGACAAGAAGGAGCCAGTAATAGGAAGTGTATTATAGCAAGAGGAATAGTTTGTGTCAGGGCCCCAAGATTGGTTTGAGTTTGCCTTGTCCACATGAAAAAAGCCAGGGCAGTTTTGGTTATGTGTTAAGAATGGTGGATAAAACCGAAGAGGTAGGCAGGAGCCAGGTTATCAAGATCTTGCATGCTTAGGGTAGGGAGTTTGGCATTGTAGTGATCCTGGAACGGAGATTCATTGGAATGTGTTACGGTCTCAGTGGTACAATAGAGTGACATCGAAAAAAAAGAGGCATTATGGTTACTGTTTGGAGAATGAGTAGAGCAAGAAGTCACATTAGGAGGCTATTGAAGTGTCTAGGTGGAGATAATGGTAGCTTAGACTAGGAGATAATAACGAAGAGGTAAATAATAGCATCGAGAACAGATTTTGAAAGTAGTATCTCACCAGACTTGCTAATGGATATGGAAAGTAAGAGGACCCAGAGGTTCTGCTACATTTTTGGCTTGGATACCTTGGGTGTCTAGTGGTGCATTTTATTTTGTATAGCCAAGAGGGCAAGCAGGTTTAAACTGTGTTTTACATCGAAGTGGAGGTGCTATGTAGGCATTCAGATGTATGAATCTAGAGCTCAGGGCAGAGACCAGGACCAGAGATAAGTATTGGACAGTTAGTGGCATGGAGATGGTATTTAAAGCCAGGCAACTCCATGGAATCATTTATTAGTAATGATCAGGGCCACATAGCTAGTAAATGGCAGAATTGGGAATTGGGATTTGGAGTTATATATGACTGACCTCAGAATGTATTCTGCTGAGCCAAATTACTGCAACATAATTAATTTGTTTGTTTACTCGTTTAGTAGTAAACATGGGGCCCCTTGCATGCTAGGTGAGTGCCGTAGCACTGAACCACGTCCCCAGCCATTGCAACATACTTTTATGTTTAGGTGGACTAATACATGTATTCTCAAAAACTTATCATGTGGGACTGACAGTAATAATGAATTCATAATTATTATGGTATTTTCTCCTTCGGGTAATATTACATTAGTAATTATTTTAATATGTAGATCAGCGATGGTCCCAGACCATCAGTTCTGGGGTAAATTGAGTATTGTTGTAATATATAATTAAAGAAAGAAAAAGTTGTAGAAAAATTTGCGTTAAGGCCTCCTTTATGATTGTCTCCTGCAAAAATCTTAAGTTGCTTTAAAAATGGTATGATTACATCATGTTGTTGGTACATGATTGGGTTATTGGCTATCATTGTTTTTTGGCCCAGCACCATAGTGAAATCTTCTGTCAAAATGTTTTGACAGCATTCTGCTTATAACTCTATTAAAACATTTAATAAATTATGTTGTGGTTTTTTTCTTTTTTGTGCACATCTTAGAGTATTTTTCTTGTTTTTATAGCTCTAGTATCTGGCAACTCCTGGCACATTGAAGACCTGTGCTGTATTTTTTTGGTGACTAAAATATAATCTGTTACACCTGTATTTTTCTTTTTTAACACAGTTAAGTAATAATACTACGTCAAAAAGTCACTGTCTGTAATTCCAGTGGCTTGGGAGGCTAAGGTGGAAAATCTTAAGTTCCAGGCCAGCCTGAGCAACTCAGTGAGACTCTGTCTGAAAATAAAAAATAAGTAAAGGTCTGGGGTTGCAGCTCATTTCGAAGGTCTTGGACTCAGTTCCCAATGCCATGAAACAAGCAAGCAAACAAACTAAAAACAAGCCACAAACCCAGCAAATCGTTCCCAGTTTTAGTATATGTGCTGCCGAAGCGACCACTAACCCAGCAAATCATAGTTAGTATTTTTCATGTCTTATAACAGAAATTCTTAGTCAAAAATGGAATAAATTTTATCAAATTGTGGTAGGATTTATTTCTTTTGTGATTTTCTTCTTTTAAATTAAATAAAATGTTTTAAAAATAGTATATTTTTTACCATAAAAGTTAAGTGTCACTCATATCGCTCTCATTTTTACTTTTGTTTCAGGCCTACTGAACTTGATGCTTTGGTGTTTGGCCATCTGTATACCATTCTCACCACACAGCTGACCAATGATGAGCTTTCAGAGAAGGTGAAAAACTATAGTAACCTCCTTGCTTTCTGTAGAAGAATTGAACAGCACTATTTTGAAGATCGTGGTAAAGGCAGGTTGTCGTAGAGTTATATGTTAATTTAGCTATTATTTTAAAAAAATCTAACTTGAAATATGTGTTACTTGAATGTTTGATACTGGTATCAGAATTTAAAACCAAAAACACTGTTTTTTTTTTTTTTTGAAACCTGAAGACAAAGTATATGATGTATCCTATCCATGTTCTTTATACTGTTATTTGTGTACACATTATTATTTCATTTGATATATTGTACTCTATATCTTGAAATTTTTGTTCCCTTATAAGCATATAAAAATAAAACTTAAACAACTGCATGGTTGTTATATTTACTTTCTTTTGATTTTCTGAAAGCCACTCACTGCCCTTTATACATAAGGAATAAACAGTGTCTTTTCTAAGGCAAGTGATTTGTATTACATTCTTTAAGATTGTTTTGCTGGCTGCATTGTAAAACTAATCATGGGAAAAATATTCTTAACAAATGTGCACTTAGAAACTGGATGGTTGTAAGGTGGTTCAGTTATTGGGTGGCATATTTGATACATGTTAAGTTGGTTGGTAAGTGTTGTTTAGGTCTACTTTTTTTTTTTTTTTTTTAGGTCTACATTTTTGTTGATTTTCTTCTTCCTGCTCTTCATTTCTGAGAGGGGAGTGTTGAAGTGTGACTTTTTCTCCTGTCACTTTTGTCAATTTGCTTCTCTTATTAGGTACATGCACAGTTAGGGATATAATTTTTTCTTGGGGAATTTATTCCTTTATCCCTGATAATTCTTGTTCAAAAGTTACTTATCTGCTTTTAATTTAGTTATTCTATTTGATTTAGTTATTTGTGTTACTATAGCTCCTTTAGGTTTCTTTGGTTAATGTTTGCAAAGCTTTAATATTTTTATCATTTTACTGTTGATCTACTTAATAGTCTTTTATTTAAAATGTTTCTCAAACAGCTTAGAATTGGTTCTTGGATTATCTGCCTTTTATTGATCTGTTTAGAGTATTCACATTTAATGCAGTTTTTGCTATAGATGGGTTAAAATATGTCATCTTGCCTGATGTTTCCTATTTGTCGCAGTCTTTGTTTCTCTTAAGCATTTATTTGATTGAGCTTCTCAAATGAACCATTTTTTCTCTAGTAGTGGTTATTTATACCTCTTTTTGGGGGGGGCTGGTGCTGGGGATGGAACTCAGGGCCTTGCGCTTCCTAGGCAAGCACTCTACCACTGAGCTGATCCCCAATTTATACCTCTTTTTTGAGACAGGATTCTGCTGTGTTGCTCAGGTTGGTCTCCAGCTCCTGGGCTTAAGTGAGCCTCCTGTGTCAGCCTTCTAAATAGCTAGGACTATAAGTACACACCGCTGTGCCTGCATGTATTTATACCTCCTTCAGTTTTTTTTATAGCAAAGTCTACAATATGTAGTTTTAATTACAGCTCATATTCAAATAATATAAATAGATAGTCCTCAGCTTAGTGTGGATCAGTCTTCAATTCTTTGACTTTACAATGGTTCAACAGTGATGCCCATTCAGGAGAAACAAGACTTCGGATTTTGATCTTTTTCTGGTCTAGCAGTGTGTTGTCTGATACTCTCGGGATCGCAGGCAGTGGCAGCTGCAGTCAGCTATGTGATCACAAGGGCAAACAACGAGGCTCTCTGGTGTGCTGTGTGGCTAAGCCGTGGTGTTCAGTAAGCTACGTATATTAAATGCGTTTTTAGCCTTCACTATTTTCAATTTATGAAGCACTTATCAGGACATAACCCTTGTAAAATGAGACATATCTGTACTACTTTATTCCCAGTCTGTGGCTTGTCTTTGCATTTTCTCAGTGGTAATGTTTGGAAGAGCAGGTGTTTTTAATTTTGATGAGGTCCAATTTACTTGTTTTGTTTTCTAGATTGCTCTTTTGTGAAGATTGGCGTATCTGTGAAACCAGAAATCTAGGTTGCTTTTTATTCTTGAGATAAGATGCTGAATTTTTGAAAGTGATTTTTGTGTAAAATTCAAACATATATCAAAGTAGGGAAAGTAGTAAGAAGAATTCCCATTAACTGCCCATCTTCTTTCAGCAGGTACCAGCTCAAGGCCAACCTGTATCCTATTCTTTTTAATCTTCTTTATTTACTTAATAATATGTATATAAGATACATTAATTCGTACGTCTGCTGCAGTTGTAGCTACTTGGGAGGCTGAAGCAGGAAGATCACAAGTTGAAGACAAACCTGGGCAACTCAGTGAGACTGTCTCAGAATAAAATTCAAAAAAGGACTATGGTTGTGTCTCCCTGGTAGAGCACGTGCCTAGTGTGCATGAGGCGCTGGGTTCAACCCTTGTCTCTCCCTCTCTCACACACACACACACACACACACACACACACACGATACACAAAGGCTGGCCGTTCTTACTTGCATCATATTCATACCTAAGCGAAAAAAATCCGAATATTACTAGTATTTTAGAAGCCTTTATGTAATACTTGGCAGTTTCATCCAGTCTCAGCTCCCTCCTACCCTAGAGGTTCCCATTATTCTGAATTTTTTATTAATCATTCCCATGATTTTTTTGTTTTTAATCTTTATATAAATGGGATCATACTGTATATATTCTGTGTTTTGATTTTTTTCACACAGTATTACATTTTGAATTTCACCCATTTTATTCAGTCTAGCAGTGGTTAACTTTTATCATTAGGTACTGTTCAAATATAGTTCACGTTGAGTATCATTGGTGCGTTGTCAAATATGTGTATGTTTAACTTTAGTAGGTAATTCCAAACTGTTTCCCAGATATTTGTGCCGATTTCCACATTTACACTTTCTACTTCTTTGCCAACATTTACAATTATTAGCCTTAATATTTTTTGAATGTGGTTTTAACTTTTATTTCCCATTATACTACCATTGAGCTGAGTGTGTGTGTGTGTATATTTTTTTCTTTTTGGTTATTTTGTTTACTTTTTTTTTCCCGTGCGGATATATGTATATTGTGTGAAATTGCTATTCCCAGTGGCTATGCCTGTTTTTCTGCTGGGTCATTTGTCTATTCTTAGTGATTTATGGAAGTCCTATTTGTATTATGGATATTAATGTCTCATTGGTTATAAGTGTTACAAATATTCCTAGTTTGTGGTCCTTTTACTTCCCACATGGTATCTTTGGATGTACAGACATTCTTAGTTTTAATATAGTCAAAGTGATGATCGATCTTTTTCTTTATTATCTGTGCATTTTATGCCTTTTTTAGGACATTCTTCCCATTTCTTATGTATAAGTCATTGGTGGGATTCTAAAATAAGGCCTATTGTCTTCCAAGGAAAGTGACTCCTGAGCCCTGTGAGGCATTCATTTTAAACCCATCGGAGGGACACGGTCTTTGGAACCAGTTTGGTTAGGGTTGATCTTAGAATTGTAGAGCAAGTGACTGGAAGCTTAACCTGTTGTGTGATGATAAGCAAAACATTTCTGAGCATTTTAGTGCTCCTCTTTAAGTGTTGCCTGCTTTCCAACTGAAACCTTAAAAATCACACATGAAACATAATACCAGCAAAGAACATTTTGTTGCATTCATAAGCACAGTTTCCTTTTTTGTTGATATTTATGGAGGAAGACAGTGATACCAGGTGTACTGAGGAAGATAAAATTTCTACTGTACAGCCCCCGTATATGAAAGGTAAGGAAAATAAAGTTAAGTCCTTCAGGTTCTGATTAGCGTGAAGAATTGTCCTATAAAAGACCAGTGTGTTTATCTCGGTCCTATGTTCTGCATAGGATTTTTTTGATAATGTATAATGACTCTATTACTAAATCTTCTAAAAACATTAAAAAGCAAAAAAAAGAGAAAAATCCCACTGGAATTCACAGTAGGAAGTTTAAGCAGGAAGAATCTGTTTTATTAGCGTACAGAATCTTTTAGGGCACTGAAGAGACCCTCTAGTTTGCCCTCCAGGAGTGAGTGCACGGAGGTGGGTCCCCGTGGAAGGCCCGCCTCTCCCGGGGTTGGGAAGCCCTCAGCTTCTCGGCCAGAACCTCACGGGTCGGTCAGGAAACTCCTGTGACTGAGAAGCTGCCACAGTCAGATGCCCTTGCTGCTGCTGCGGCCTTCTGGACAGACCCGGAGAATGCCTGCTGGAAGGAGCACCACTGCCCTGCACGCCCACATCCTGCCTCTTATCTTCACAGAGCTAGCGAGCAGGCACTAGGCAGGAGCTCCGATGACATTCATGTGGAAAACCCACAGCTGGTACAACGTGCGCAGAGAAACGGTAGCATGTCGCTGCCGCCTTACGTACTCACACCTTTCCCTGATGGATGTGGCCTCACGTGGACCCTGAGTAGCGTACAGGACCCTGTCAGTGAAGGAGTCCAGACAATGAAGGTTTTTAGCATCCCAGCTTCTGCAAGAGAAGAAGGCACCCTAAAAGGACAAAGGAGCAAATGTTGAATATTCATATATCCATCACGCTTGAGGTCATAAAGCTACTCCCAGTATTTCTTGTGCAAGTTTTGCTTTTCGTGTTAGATTTCTTAATCTATTGCGATATCTTTTTTTTAACTGAATTAAGAATATTTATTGGTATACTTTAGATATACGTAACAATCGCATTCATCATAGTTAATTTGTACCTGTACGTGATATATCTTGTTTTGTTCCCCCTTCCCACCCCTCCCTTCAGCTCCATTCCCCTCCTTTTTTACAACAGCTTTATTTATATTTACATTTACATTACATTTTTTTTTTACATTTTTTCTCTTTTTAATTTTCTTTTCCTATTCCCTTCTTTCCTTTTCCCCTTCCCCTCCCTAGTTCTCCTTCACATTTGAATATTCTCTTTCTTTTTCATAGTATCTGTTACACATTTTCATCCTTATTTACACTTTTGGTTTCTCATACCAGGGAAACAATGTGATATTTACTCAGGTGTATCCAGTTTATTTACTTAAGCATATGTTCTCAAGGTACATCCATTTACCTAGAAATGTCTCAAGTTTATCCTTTTTATGGCAGAGTAGTACTCCATTGTATTAAAAAACTACATCTTCTTTAACCATTCATCAGTTGCTGGGCATTTGGGTTATTGCCAAGATTTAGCTATTACAAACTGTGTTGCTATAAACATGGGTGTGCATATATTGCTGTGATATGATGCTTTTGATTCTTCCGGGAGGGTACCTAGAAGAAGAAATAGTTGGGTCAAATGGACTCTCTAGTCGTAGGTTTTTTTTTTTTGTTTTTTTTGTTTTTTTTTCCCGAGCGGGTACTGGGGATTGAACTCAGGGCCTTGTCCTTGCTAGGCAAACGTTCTATCACTTGAACTAAATCCCCAACCCCTAGTTGTAGTTTTTTGAGGAATCTCCACACTGATTTCCACAATGGTTCGACCAGTCTGTACTCCAGGCGAGTGGAGGAGGGTGCCTTTTTCCTCACAGCCCCACTAGCATTTGTTACTGGTTGATTTCTTTTTTTGTTTGTTTTGTTTTGTTTTGTTTTGTTTTTTTGAGCTGGGGATTGAACTCAGGGCCTTATGCTTGTAAGGCAAGCACTCTAACCGCTGAGCTAAATCCCCAGCCCTGGTTGATTTCTTGATAATAGCTGTTCTTTCTGGAATGAGATGGAATCTCAGTGTTGTTTTAATTTGCATCTCTTGAATGGTCAGTAATATTGAACACTTTTTCAGATATTTATTTGCCATTTGTATTTCTTCATCTGAGAAGTATCTATTTTTAAACAGTTTTACAATTTTTATTTCAGATCTCTTTCTGATTTGGGGGCTATTAGGAAGGGTTCAAAAGCTATTGGAGGACATTGCTGTACAAGGGGTGATCAAAAATACAGTGAATGTTCAAAAATTTTTAAAAATTATTATAGTAAAAGATACTGGTTTATTTTGTTTTGTTTTGTTTGTTGAGACAGGGTCTTGCTATGTATTTCAGACTGGCCTTGAACTCACCATGTAGCCCAGGCTGGCCTCGAACTTGTGGTGATCCTCCTGCCTCAGCCTTCTGAGTGCTAGGACTAAGTCATATGCCACCACACTCAGCCAAAGATGCTTGTTTTATTCCCCCACCAACTATTTGCCCTTAATTTGAACATACTTATCCCACCATTCTTGCCACTTTCTGTGACCCTTCTGGAAGTCCTCTTTCATGAGTGTCTTTGTGAGGTATGATCAAAAATTTTGAGTGCTGCTGAGTGGCATCCAATAAAAAGGTAAATGCTTTGAACTGATTCAGGACATGGAGGCATGTACAACTAAAGACATTCATGAAAGACTTCCAGAAGTGCATCAGAAAGTGGCAAGAATGATGGGATAAGTGTGTTCACAGGGAGGGGGAGTATTTTGAGGATGATTAATGGCATTGTCTTTAATGACTTTTAAAAAATTTAAACACACCATGTTTTTTACTCATACCTGAAATATCTCCCTATCTCTATATGTGAAGTTTCCTAGCATTTATGTGTAGACAAACGACAGAATGTAATTAAGGCTTAATCTCGTCTCCTTGGAACAGAATCCTGACCTTCAGATTTGAGAACAAGTGGTTAGATAAACTGCTTCACACATTTTCAGTGAAATTTTACTATCATGTAGAATAGCTATTTATTAATATTAGTGATATTTATGTTTTTTTTTAAAGATTGTGAACTGATAGTACTTGGGAAAATAGTTTAATCTTTTAGGCGTAAAAGTAATTCCACAGGGTCAGATACCGTGAGAGAAGCAGGACGGCACTCAGGGAAGGTGAAACTCTTCTGAGGGACAGAAGGCCTGTTCGTATCCACATCTTTATCTGTTGGATGTGGACTAGCTCCTTTAACGGTGTGAGGTGGGTGTTTAATTTCATTCTTACCTCAAAGGGATGACTCATTTTCCAGCAATTTATTGACTGTTCTGTTTCTTGTGATATACAATCCTACGTACTATTTATCCAGTTGCCATATACACATGAGATTGTTTCTTGGTTATCCTATTACATTGGCAGTTTTAGGTTGTGTCAAACTCAAATTATCATCATTCCTGTATTTTATATGAAGTTTGATATCTGATAAATCCCCCATCTTACTCTTTTCCTTTGGGCATTGAGGGTGGTACTTTGTACTTCCATGTAAAAATTTGAATCCATATGATTTTGGGTAATTTCTGTTGTCTTCACATTTGCCTATTTTTTCTTTGGCAGTATCTCATCTGCTATCGATCTCATTTGTCACAGTCGTGGTGTCTTTGTGTCAGTTCTGGTTTGTGTTGTTTTTTAACATTTGAGTCAGTTCTGGCTTGCTTTCTATTGATGAAACGTTCTCTTTATTGCATATTATTTTTTTCTCCTTCTTTGCATGCCTGGCAGTTTTTAAAAATGCCACATAGCAGGACTTTTTTTTCCTTTTGAATGGCTGAATATTTTCCTATTCCTGTGAATATTCTTGAGCTTTCTTCTGGGACGCAGTTGAATTTCTACAAAACACTGACCTTTTTGGGTCTTGTTATTAAGGTATAATAAACAAATTTGGAAGTGGTTGCAGAACAATGGGCACATTATTTTCTCTTCTGAGGTAAGACCCTTCTAAACTTTGTAACAGCTTGTCAGGAGATTTTTTTCAGTGTCACTGGTGGAAATGGGCACCACTCTTGCCCTGTGTGATCTCTCAGTACTGCGCCTCCTGGCCCCACTCTCCTCATGTACGTGCACATATATGTCAGTGTCCAGGAACCCTCCTCAGATTCTCTGGAGCTTTCTTTTGTCCCTCTGCTTCTGGCACACCTTTGTCATCCCAGCACTCTAGGAAGCTGAGATAGGCGAATCAAAGTTTGAGCCCAGCCCGAGCACTTTAGTGATTTAGCCAGAGCCTGTCTAAAGCAAGAAAAAAATGGGTGGGGCTGTAGCTCAGTACAAAGTTCCTAAGTTCAATTCCGGTACCAATAACAAACAAAATGAACAAACCAACCAAATCATTCTTGAACGTCGTGTGTTAACTGTTATCTTTGTCCATTGCCAATCAGGTTCTTTCTTTTCCTTATAGATTTTATTGAATTATATGTGATATTTGTGTCATAAATTAAGTCATTTTCACAGGTGTTGTAGATATTTGTTCTCAGATTGCAGTTTGCTTTTTTACTTTTTCTAGAAATGAATTTAAATATTTTTAATAAATTGGCATATCTCAGTAATGGTTTGAATCTTCAATATCCCCCAAGGCTCATAATGGCCCTTGTGGGAGGCAGTGGAACCTTTGGGAAATAGTACCTAGTAGAAGGGAAGCTGGGAGTGTGCCCTTGTGCTCTTGAAGGGGATATTGGGATCCCAGCCCCCTTTTTTTTAGTGTTTCCTAGCTGCTATGAGGTGAGCAACTTTATTCTGCCATGTGCTCCCCTTCCCCAAAGATGTTCTGCCTTGCTGCAGGCCCAAAACAATGAGGCAAGTGACTGTGAACTAAAACCTCTGAAACCCTGAGCCTAAATGTCTTTCCCCCTTTTAAGTTCATTATTTCAAGTATTTTATTACAGTGACAAAAAGCTGACCAACACAGTAGTCATTGTTTTCCATTACGGCTTCCTGATTTATATGCTTGTTTTGGTCTCTCTGGAAATCAGCTTGAGGGAAAAAACGAGGGAATTAAGTATTTGGGTTTATTATTAGTTCGTATGCTTGTTTATTTATCTATCCAAATGCTTGGGCAGTTACCCAAGCACGATTTTATGAATTCACTGAGTAGAAATTCTGCATCATACTGAAAATTCCAAGTTGAAATTTTATCCAGAAATGTTGCCGTAGCTTTAGTTATAAAAATTTATATTGTTCCTTGTTACATGGATGATTGGTTTTCAAATAAATGTAATGCAGTAGAATGTACTCAGTGAAATTACATCAAGATTTTTTAAAACTTTTCAATGAATTAGAAACTACTCTAGGATAATGTAATGCTTCAGGGTTACTATTAAAACCAGTTATAGTGGCAAATTTATTATCAATTTATTGATGAATATAGTTACTAGGAAGCTAGAAACATCTGTTTATACTACGATCATTAGTCTCTCTCTCTCTCTGAAATTCTCTGTGAAATACAATGAAGGAAAAACCAACAAACCCTTTATATTTACTGAGTATTGTGAAAAATTTACAAAATATATCAGATTACTGAGATGTTCAGTTAGGTGATGGGTTAATTTGTACAGACTATTGAGGTCAATGTCCCAAGCTTGGTATATTAGACATTATTTAATACTTTTCCAGTTTCCACACCCAAGTATTTAAAATATGAAATTTTGGTGATTATTGATTTGGATTGTGTAAATTCTTGAGAAGAGAACATAATTAAATCTCTCTGTTCCCAAATAACATGTATATTTGTTAATGATGAACATACAATTCTTTTTTTGGTTTAATATACACTCAAAAGAAATACCATTCATGGTAGTACAAAGTTGTTTCTGAAGGGTTAGCTCCTTATTCTTTTTCACTATCTAGGGTTTAAGACTAAACAAGTTATTTTAAAAATAATAATGTGCTAAAAAGTTATTATATAATTTAGACCAGAAAACTACTAATTCTGTTATTTTTTTCCTCCTTTAAATTAAAAATGTTGGTTTACTAAGTTTAATGCAATGCACTTTTACCAACGTATGTTTCACTTTTATAAAATGAAGGGTAATTATAATAAAACTTTACGGATATTGCTATTTTTAGCATTTTGTTGTACACATTTAATTTGAATTCCTGGTGTGGGTCCTTTTTTCTCTTGGAACAAACAAGTTATGTCCTTAAGGATATTATTGAAAACTTGTACAACAGAGAAACTAAAAGGCAAAATGGAAATACCATGAAGAAAAAACACAAATTTACTTATTCCATGTGTGGAATCTGAGAGTGAAAAGGCGAAGCTAATAATGAAGTTAAGGCTAAGGAAGATCGTTGTCTGGCTAGGTGTTTTATATGATAAATAGCTGGTGTTTTAAGTAGAGTGAGACATTAGTTAACAATCTATGAGATATTACTAAATGTAGTGCCATCATATATAAATAGTAATGAGATGTTATTTATGTAACATAGATCCACTGTTTCATTTATTAGCAGTCATTAGACTATATGATGTTAAAAGTTTATTTTTTTCTCCAGCTGATTAGGTTTCTATTATCTATTCCTTGTAGAATGTTAGAAGTGCTGGATTTCTCAGTGGACAGTACAAGAAGCATTATTGTAGTGAGTTCCTGTAGTCCTTAACACTCAGTATCATAAGTATTGTATTTCTAGTTCATCTCCAAGCTAATACTATTGAGAGTTAAATTCTAATCAAGTTTTATATTTTCATTCCCCAAAGTGCTTGTTTTCACTCACTCAGTAAACACTGTTAGTGAGCCAGGGACTGTGCAAGCTAAGTACTCTGGAAGAAGAAATGCTGACTTACTGCCCCTTATCTCTAGGAGCTTGCTTGTCAAGCATATGGTAGGTGGTCCATGAATAATTACTGAGTGAATTTAAGCCACGGAAAATCCCTAAATATATAATAATTAAATAGCACCCCTCAAAAATAGCCTAGGGCCGAAGATGAAATCACAAAATTAGAAAATATTTTGAATTTAGGAAAAATGAAAATGCGTATATTCAAGTTTGTGGAATTCAACCAAAGGAGCACCTAGAGGGAAAACTGGAGCTTTGTATGTTCATATCAGAAAAGAAAACTCTGCAGTCAAGATCTCAGCTTCTTTTAGAATCTAGGGGAAAAAAAGCATTTATAGCCTAAATAAGTACTTTGAAATCAATAAGATGGGAAATTTACAAACAATAGAGGAAATAAGTGAAATTCACAGTAACAGAAAACAGACACAGTAGAGAAAATCAGTTACTGCAAGGAGCAGTGGAGGGAGGATGGTCTTTTATGAAGGTGGCTCTGGAATGACTTCATATCGCTGTGCAAAAGAACTCCAACTCTCACCTCAAACATACTCAGAAATTAGTTTAAAATATATGTCTAAATGTAACGTTAAGATTCTTAAAACTTCCCAAAGAAAACATTGGAGCAAAAAAAAAAAAAAAAAAAAAAAAAAAAAAAAAAAAAAAAAAAAAAAAAAAAAAAATCAGACCAAGCAAAGATTTTCTAGATAGGACAGAGAAAGCACTGAAAATAATAAAAAATGGGACTTTAAAATTCTGCTCTTTCAAAGACACTATAAAATAAGACTACAGAATAAGAGAAAAAATTTTTGCAATAATATATGTGGTAAAAGTTTTGTATCTAGAACAACAAAGTACTCAGAACTTAATAAAAAGACAAAATAGGCTTACAAGTGAGCAAAAGACTTACACAGATGTTGTACAGAAATACACAAATGCGGGGGCTGGGGATTTAGTTCAGTGGGAGAGTTTGCCCAGCAACCTCAAGACCCTGAGTTCGATCCCCAGCAGCCCCCCTCAAAAATACAAGAATGTCCAATAAAGAAAAGAAAAGAAAATGTCATCATTCATCAGAGAAATGTCAATTAAACTGCAATGAGATGCCACTATAGCCCTATTAAAATGACTAAAAGTGAGACGGTTGACAATACCAAACGTTGGCAAGGATGTGGAGCAACTGGAATTTGCCTGCACTGCTAGTGGAAGCAATAAGATAATAAAAAGGCAATGAAGTATTGTTGTTTCCAACAACCTGGGTAAAGCTCAAAGCCATTACATATGTGGAGGTTAAGAGACCAAACGTGAAAGCACATGCTTAGAGAGATACATGAACCTTTGAAACAGGCAAGGTGTATGTTTAGTGACAGCAGATCAGTGATTGCCCGGGATTCGGTCTTCTGTTGTTTTCTGGATTGAATGCAGAGCGACACTTTTTGGGATAATGGAAAAATTCTCAATTTTGATGCTCATAGATACACACATTTGTCAGCTCATCAAACTGCATTGTATGTAAATTATAGCTCAATAAAGTTTAAGGAAATAAATTGGCTGGTACTTCTGTTCTCTAAAATACGGGAGATGGGGAGGGAGAGTAGATTTTTTACTGTCCTTCAATATTATCTTTTGATTGTTGGGTTTTCTTTTCTTTTTCTCTCTTTTTTAAATTCCCAAACACATCTCGATAGGTCTTCTATTTCCTCATAATTTAAAGACTTGGTGATACTTCAGTAGTCTAGAATGTCAGTGTAAGGTTGTACATTTTTTACTAGGCGTAATGAGATACTTGGTTAATGAGGAGAGCTGATTCTCGCTTCATTCTGTTTCTTTTCCCACTTTATAGATTTTAACTAAGATGATTTTAAAAGTTGACCTGAGATCGTGGTGGGGTTACATTCCCGTAGCACTTACAGCACTGTGCAGTTTTCCATATGACTGTTTCCACATCACTCACAACACTCAGCGTTTTTCAGGTGATCATTATACCAGGCATTACTTTAAATACAGTTGGGTAAACATTTCTTGGAGAGGTGGGTGCTGGGGATCGAACTCACGGCCTTATGCCTCAAGCGCTCTACCACTGAGCTAAATCCCCAACCCCCAGTAAACATTTTTTAACTGAAGAAATTGAAGCTTATGATTCTTGAAAACCTCTGGATATGATCACATACCTGTATCCAAGTTATTTTTATACTCTTTTCGTTATTGTTACTGTTGAGTGTCTCACCATTTACCTAGAAATCACAAACTCAAGTTAGAAGCCAGGCATGTAATGAATAGAGTGAGACAGACTAGGTATTAGACAAAAGAAATAGTGGCAGTTGTGCCAAACTGAAGAATGCTTCATTCTACCTAAAGGCGTTAAAATAAAGAATAAAACAAGTTGTCTGCCCAACAGGCATGTCTTTAGGCCTTATTTAACTACTTGACCACCGTTATGAACACACTGACTTGTGACTTAAAATACATAGTGCTATTTAAAGCAGTTTCTCAATCGAGAAGCAAGGAATATTCTAGGAAGCTTTTTCAAATAACACACAGTCCCTGTACCATCTGCCTAATTGAGGACCACTGGTATTTGTGCCTTAGTATCTAGTACTAAATGATAATAATCAAGTTGATGGCATCCTGTGGCTTTAGCTACTGGCCATTGCTAATAGTTTTCTTTTTGCCAGCAGAGAATGTTAACTTTGCTATGGATTCTAGCAAAACTACATTTATACACAAGTGCATTATTAGAGAAATGACAAGAGATAACCATATATAGTTCTCAAATGACCCATATTAGAATGCCTGCTACTTAAGCAAGAATTCTATTTTCCTATTTATTATTCAGTCATTCTTTCATCCATTTAATAAATATTTAAATGTATGCAAAAGTGAGTGAGTCCTTTCTTTTCTCCGAAGATACTTAAAACTTAGTGTTGGGAGTGAGAAAACCGAGCCCTGGTATTCAAATGGCGAATGTCGCCGAGATGGGCTTAATGAAGCCTCGCAGGATCAGCTGGACTGCTGGCTAACGCCTCATTTCCTGTGGTTTCTTCCCTCACAAGGCGAGCAGAGCTTCAACGTTCTCACAACAATTATCACCCACTTGTTCTGTAGGTCTCAAGTTCTTTTCGCATTAGTCAGGTTGAAAGATTCATGGTATTAATCACGACTGAAGTTGTTATTTATCACCTGCTGGGTGAGAAATAATAATTTTGGCACGAGTGGGGCAGCAGGCCAGAGGTACCAAATTAAGTAAAACATCTAAACACTAGCAAGGATCATTTCTCTGATTAATGAATTGTTACAAAGAAAAAGTGGTACTCATTATCTGGTCTTACCAATACAAAGTGGGGCACGTAAGAAAAAAATAGGTACCAGCTTGCTCAGACCAATTTTTTTTTGTTGTTTATTTCATTCCTTTTTCTTTGCTTGGGTTTGTGTTGCAGCACTATTTTGGGGGGTTTTCTTTCTTAGCAAAGAAAACTGGAGAAATAGCTTATATTTTAACACATCAGAAAATATATCTGGCTATTGAAACAACAGTTTTGTGATCTTTAAGAAATTGAAGTGATTTTGAAATAAATTACCTTTAAAATGCTCAATCACCTCCTCAGTTGTATGTAAGTTAAACATTTTACTATGACACCAATGTATTTTACTGGTATTTTACTGTTTTGAACTGAATGCCATTGTGGAAGGGTTTATTTTTTAAAGGGTCAGTTTTCATTTTTGTTGTTCTTTGATGATTCCAAATAAGAAAAGAGCTCATTTTTACTCAGACTCCTAAAGAAACTTTTACCTTTCATAAAAAGGTAACCTAAGTAAGAACTTCTGGTTATGAGGGGCCTGAATTTATTCTGCCTTAACTAAAAGAACTCACTGGATGAGGTCTGAGGAGGTGTGTGTCAAAGAGGAGACAGTGACCTAAACTTGGCCCCTGAATAAGTTCTTGACTCTGGATTTGTCAATGTAAGCATAGGTAGATTTATTAGGCAGAGTTTAGAAAGGACTCCAGCTTGAGCAACTGGAGGGAGCTCACTCTGATGAATAGGCTCAGACTGGCCTGTTCACGAAAGAATGAGACCAGCTTTTAAGGATTAGCTGAGATGGGCCAGGGTCCAACTGATCATTATCACTGTTCTGGTTTCATAGTTCTGGAGGAATCCATATGGTTTGAGGGGCAGTCGGGTCCCCATGAAATGACTGGTCTTGCTCAGCAGAGAAGTGATCTCATTCCCATCATGCAGGAATTGTTCCTGTTTGAGGGAGGCAATCTCCTCGTGGGGTGGGCTGAGAGGCTCTTTTGCTGAAACTGGAGGTGATTATTGGCTTAGGACTGTGTTGGGAAACTTCTAGGCACTAGCCCAGGGGGCTGGAACTGGGCATGGCTGGCAATCGGATGTCTTTGCAAACCCTGATTTGCAGACCTCGGTAAACTAATTAGTTACTCTTATTTTGGTGTCCTTAGTCTTAAAGCGGGAATTTTGAGCTAGTCGACACTGTAATACAGACACTCTGAATGATTAACATGCTTCTATACAAAGCTGAGCAGCAATCTGACCCATAGTTTTACGGTAACAGGAAAGAGAAAAAGCAAGTTTCCTTGTCCCCTTTTTCCTATTTTTATTTCCTTTTTCCTACTTCAAAACCAGATGAAATGCACGAAGCAGTGGTTTGAGACATGGACCAGTAGTCAGCTCAGGACAGTGGTCCCTGAGAGGCAGGAAACACAGTGGATCCTCCAACTGCCCATCTTCTGCTTAGAGAGCATTTCTAGGCTGCAGCCCAAGGAACAGGAGCCCAAGCAGAGCTCAGCAGCCTCCCCAGGCTGAGAATTCACAAAGCGGAGTGCCGGAGAGAAGACAGAGCATAGAGAGATCTGCGGAAGGTTCTTAGTAGTCAGCTTTGATCACCACATTCATATGGTGGAAATTGCTGGGGGCTGGGGAAAGAAGTGTTAGAAAATAGCAAGCAAAACAATCTTTAGAGCTCTTGGTGGGCCAGGAATAGTTTGTGTTCCCAGTGGTCAGAGTGGAAAGACCACTTACCTTGCTGCACACAGCCCCAGAGGTCCCAGAAGGGACTCTAGGGCCACATAGACCTAGATCAATGACTATCTGAGCCCATTCTACAGGAAGCCTCAGAAAAACTGAATTAACTCCAAGGAACGACATCCTGGAACAAAGCCTTAAACTAGTTAACACAGAACTCTTCAGCACCCAATAATGTAGTATTCACAATGTCTGCCATCTAAAAAAATTACCAGATGTGCAAAGAAGCATGAGGAGACCCAGAAATGACACAAGTGACAAAATTAGAGAAGAATGCTCAGTTACCCTAAATAGCCTTCATATGTTCAGAGAAGTAGAATGCAATGCAAAATAAGCACTATTCTAGACATAAAATTTATGTTAAAACTCTGAAAGTCTGCCAACTGAATAAATGCAAATAAATTGCATTTAGGATTGGAATGGTTGGCATTTCAAAACATGCATTTCAATAAGTACAGAAGGCCTTGAGAAAGTTTTGTCATTTGTATTTTCAAACAATAAAAAAAAAATCCTGAATGTCAAATTGAACTGCAGGACTTTATCATATGCTGTATTATGAATTATTATGATTTACATATGAAAATAAAGTATAGATCTATGTTCTCCTCATTTCATATACTTTCAAAACTTTACAATATATTTGATAATTACTATTAATGACATATTTCTGCTTCAAGTAGTTTCCCAGTAGGATTTAGTGAACACTATTCTTTGTATACCTAATTAGAAAATAATGTGTCAAACGAAAACCTGACTTGTGAAGTAGTCCAGGAAAAAAAGGTTATTTTTTAAATCCTTTGGTGATTTTAAAATAATTATATATTAATAATTGTTGTTAATAATATATATAGCATTTCAAGTAACTAAAATTTTCAAAATGTTTCAAATTTAAATAAAAGCTCCCAACAGGTAGATAGAATTGATCTTCTATTTTAAGACTGGAATGGAAATTTCAAATACAAAAGCCATCCACAATGAACTTGCTACAAACCAATACTTACTGACCTATCTTTTATATGCACTTATTAGACTCTAAAGGTCAAACAAAAATAGACACAACCCCTGCTTTCAAGAAGTTACGATCTGTATGGGTAAGTAAGACACAAATATGTAAAAAGTTAACTAAGACTGCAAAAAGGCAACCATTTAGAAAAGAACAAGGGTGATAGTTAACTATTCAAAAAATAAAAAAGGACAAACTAGAGACATTGTAGGTGAACAGATGTACCTTGAGAACATACTCTTAAGTGAAATAAATCAGACACTTAGCAGTACACATCGAATTGTTTCTCTGATATGAGAAACCATAAGTGTAAATAAGGACAAAGGGGTATAATAGATACTATGTAAAAAAAAAAGATAATATTCAAAAGGGAGGAGAACTAAATAGGGAAAAGGGGAATAAAGAAGGAAGGTTAAAAGAAAAGATGGAAGGGAAAAAAATGGAAAAATGTAAATAGACTTGTTGCAAATAGGAAGGGGTGGGTGAATTGAAAGGAGGGGAGGGGAAGAGGGGGGAAAACCAAGATGTATCATGTACAGGTACAAAATAACCATGTTGATTATGATCATTATGTATACAATGTACCAATACATGTTCTTGGTAAAAATAAAAAAAATGCTGAATTTTAACGTGACAAATTACTGATATTTACTAGAATAGTTGTAGCAAGCTTCATGGAGAAAGTAAAGCAAATTGCATCTTAAAAGGTAGATAAACTTTGAATAGGGGAGACTTTTAGATTAGAAAGTCACAAAGTGACCAAAGAGTGACCAGTAAATTCAAGGACAGGACCTAAAATAATGTGGTTAAGTCAGAAGGTTTCTGTAGGGTGGCCACAGAAGATTATGTTTAAGTATAAATTTCAGCTATATTTCAAAAGCTCTTGAGGACATTTAAGTAATTTCAACATTTAGGCAATGTACAGTCATCACAGAAATAATGGTGTAATGGAAATTGCTCTGGGCTTGGAGTCAAAAGACTTGAGTTGGACTCCAGTTAGTAGCTGTGCACACATGGTCTTAGGCAATTCACACTACAAGTTCAAGCTTCCTGACATTACTGCCTGGCCTGCCCAACTAACAGACTTAGTGCAAAGATCAAAGAATTTATTGAATGTGAAAGTGTTATGTAGATTGCAAGGCACTCCACAAATCCAAAGTGTTATTTATTGGAAAAAAGAATATGATATGATTAAGTTGGCTGTTGAGCAAGACTGATCAGGAGTAGTACATCTTCTTTACTAGGAGAAAAAAAGGCAAGTTCATTTCATTACAGTTTATGTAACAAGGATTAGGAAGGTTGCTAAGAAAAAGGAAATTAGAGGGACAGCTCTGAGGAAAAAAATGGAAGGAGAAGCTAACAGGGCTGACAGCTAATTGGATGAATGGTGAATTAAAAAGTAGAGTCCAAGCTCTTGAGTCTCAGTGTTGGAAAGTTATAGTTGAAGAGAAGTACATTCGTGAGCAAGTGACAGTGGGGAGGCCAATTTGGAGACTGTTGAGTAGGCCGTGCAACTGGAACTGTCCAATAGACAGTTGTAAGCAGCCTTAATTTTCACAATCTGACAAATCCCCCAAAGATTCTCCTGTGACATGAGAAATCTTTAATAACCAAGCCCTTGATATTTTTAGGCTATAAGAGAACAAAAAGCCTGGGAACAGGGGAGAGCTAAACTGGGTGTAATTTAGCTCTGCCAACTTTGACAATGCTCATTTTGTGACATGTAAATTGAAATTGTCAGGATTTGCTCCTAGGGGGCTGCTGGCTACATCTTAAAAACTCCCCAAATGTAAATTCACAAAATCCATCATGTTTGTTTTTCTCTAATTTTATTATTAACACATGTATTTTCTATTTTCTTCCATCTCATCATTAATTGAGAGAGTTACAGGTAATGAGAAGTGGCAAACATTTGTGGAAATTTTATTAGCTGTCCATTATTTTTGATTGAGAGTATTCAATTTCTAGAAATCCTGTTGAATCACTAGCAAGATGGCCTTGATGGCTTTGGTTTGGCTTGTTCCCATACGTGTAACTGGTCCTGAGTAGGATATGTTTCTCTTTTAAGATACATAGATTTTCTTTTGTATTTTGCAATAATTTTAAGGAATTATTTTTTAAAAAGAGAAATTAGATACTTTTGGTCAAATCTTCAAAGACCATATTTGGAAATGTTTGTTTATATCTGAACATGGTCTTGGGGAGAAGATGAGAACTAAGCCCCACATGTCTTCTGCAGTCCTGCCACCCTTCCATCATTGGAAAAAGGAGGTGGGAAGATATTTTTGTGTCCATGTGAATTTTAGAGGAGAATAAATCCATATGTTTCTGATGAATTTACACTTCAATCATCAAAATGTGTGGTTTTTGTAAAAGCTATTTGATGTCTAAGAAGATCCCTTTGGGACACTCTTTAAACTTCTTAGTTATTTTTCTCTATCACTCCTACTCCCTCTCCAATGAAAACAGAAGATTATAATGTAAGAGAAAAATACTATGCACCACCGGAATCAAATGTCTGGATTTTGGAGAGCTCTGAAAAGCAAAAAAATGCTATCTTGATAGTTTGGAAACCGTGTTTCATTCTTACCCTCTATGTGTGTGTGTATACATATATATAAAGGAAAATCCTATTTAATTATTCCAAAACTTGATATTTATCTGTAGACCTGTCTCATCATGTCATTTTTCTAGGGATGACCATTCCCTGGTCTATAGTAATAGCAAATCCATAAAAGGGTTCCAAGTTGCAGGTGTAACCTTTCCTGTTTACAACTGGTGATAACAAATATGCCTCACACCACATTCTCTTCCAAAGGAAAAAAACACTGGTCATTTCTAGGGGCATGTGGCACAGCAGTCAAACAGGTACAACAAGGGCACTCTTTGCTCTCTCCTTTATCAAAATACATTCATTCCAGTTTTCAAATTGCTGTTTTTGAGTCCTAAATCTCTACCCACACTAATTTCTGTGGGTCAGACTTTGACCCCGATTGGAACAAAATCTGGAGTCGGATATTCACAGAACAACGCCCCCTCCTCCCTGTGTGTCAGAAGCCATATCGCTGCAAATGCTTCACACACCTTGGAGCGCGGCTTGTGGAACTGATGAGGTGAGAGCGCAGCACAGCGGCGCGGGCCTGGTAATCACGGGACTGAGGAAACACATACATCATCTGCCACACAGGTTGGCATTTCAAGTAAAAAACCTTCACACTGTGTAAGATGTTGGACAAATGATGGCCATATGCATGTTTGTCTGGGCGCAGATGGCTCTGCGTTCTCAGAGAGGAGAAAGCTGAGCTCGGCTCTTTTTGCAGACAGTTTAATATTGGTGACACAGTTTATGTCCTCTGCAAAAACAATAATGGAGGGGAAGGTGACATAAATTATTTGCAAATCGTTTGACATATGCAGGGCATTGTCCTTGCAACAATCACCATCAGTCTGTCAGTTTAAGATATGAACCGTGCCACTGCCATTTTATATCACTGTGTTAAGCTTTCACATGCTGTAATTTTACAGATTTGTTCTTTGGAGAACCACCGCAACACAAATCATATTGGATTATGTTTAGTCATGTACTGGATCAAGCACATTGCTTAGATAAAAATAAAATTGCACCTTTCATGGAATGGGGATCTTGAGGCAGTTTTGTGTTTCATATCTTTGTGAGGCAGTAGTTAAATACAACTTTCCATCCATACCATCGTTCGACTTTAGTTCATTTTTCAAGTTAGTGGGGTTATTTCTGAGAGTGTTAACTTTCCTTTCTCTATAAAGTGATGTAGAATGTGTATAAGATTGAAAATGGTCCACCACAAGGATATTTCTTAAGTATGTGTTCTAGTAAATTTAAGAAGTTAATATGCAAATATTCGGTGAGATCTCATAGTCATTTTAAATTTTATATGTGGTATTATTGGATTTCTTTTGCAACTCAAGAAAATGACTATAAATTGCGATTAAATGGCAGTCTGTGCTGTCCCTGTTTCTATCGTATGAATTTAATGCCATGTGGCGTGTTTTACTTATTGAGCACTTGATGCCAACTGATGTTGAAAACTGTGTTTTACAGTTTAACCATACATAGCAAATGTTGTAAATTTGTCTGAGTCATTGCTCCATTGCATACATTTTTTACCAATTGACAAATGGGCTTTGGAGAGAGTTTCTCAATTTCCAAGAAAACTATAAATTTTAAAATAGGGGATTCAGAAATTGAACACATTCAAAGAGAAATATGATTTGTTTTCATTTGGAAAAGTTACTTCCATTCAGTTACATTGACAGAGCTGCATCTGCTTCCTCATTACATGACCTTTTAAACCAAGATTTATTACATTTCCATCACTGAAATAATATTTATTATTGCTGAAGGTAGCTATTATCACTATGCTATCTTATAGCTGCACTGATAAGTGCAGTGAGACAAGTGTTTACGAATAAATTGTTTTAATCTATTTTTTATTTTTTCAGTACTGAAAATTGAACCCAGGGCCTTCACGCTGAACTACGTCCCTGGCCCTTTTTAATTTTTATTTTGAGACTTGATGCCCTTAAATGGTATATGAGCAAGTTTAACATTAGGTTCAGATAATTCAGGAGTTCTCTACAGTAATATTAAATTGGAATATTTTTTACTTGACATTTAGGAAAAAAAATTAAACTTGATGAAGATGCCAATAAAATAAAATATGGGACCAAGTGTAAAGGTGAACTTTTACTGCTGCTAATAAACTTAACTAACCCACGTATTTTGAGAACTGTTGCCTAAATTCTAGTAGGAACTCTGTCCTTCTCTCTCTAACCTATTAAAAAAGCATTCAGCTGCATGTCCTATAAGCAGCTCAGATTCTACATCTCTTTTCTAAACTGCTATTCTTACAATGTTTTTTGTTACGGTTTAGATCTAGTGTTCCCCTAAAGCCTCATGTATTTGGAAGGTGGTTGGTCCCGGGAGTGCTACACTCATCAGTGGATGGGTTCACTGAAGAGTTCCCAGCCGAATGCGTTGTTAGGAAAAGGGGCCTGGTTTAAGGTGGGCCACCGGGGTGTGACCTTGAAGGGTATATTCTTGTCCCCGACTTCTTCCTTCTCTCTCTGCTTTGTGGCTGCCAGAGTTGAACTCCTTTTCCTCTGCCATGCCCCTGTGCCATCCTGTTTCTGCCTGGGAGCCAGCCAACCACAGACCGAAACCGTGAGCTAGAGTAGATCTCTCCGCCTTTAAGGTGTGGCCCTCAGATACTGTGTTCAGTGACTACAGTATTTCCCCCACTCGGTTATATCTCCTTTTAGTCAACTGCTCCTTTACATTGTCTCACAACTTTTGTGCTGATTTCGGCTATAAACACTTGTATATATTACAGTTGTTTTAGTTGTCTGTCTATATACAGACTGCCAGGTCTTTGAGACCATGTCAGGCACACAGATGCTCAGTAAATATTTGTTGAATCGAATCATCTTTGGTTCCGTTTCCTTCCTCATCTCAGTAGAATCAGGTAACGTCAGTTGTTCACATGGATCATCTCTAGGATTCATCGCCTCATCTTCCTTCCTCTGTCTTTTCCTGCTTTCAGACTCTCACTATCTTTCTCTTATTCCATGCTAACTATTCCTGCCAGAATGAGGTCCCCTTTCTGCCCTGTGCTCTAGTTGAATGCATGTTTCCTCTGGCCCATGTACCGCTTTCTTCTGCCTTCTCTGGAGAACTCCTGGTCTTGTGATATATTTCACTTATTTATTTATTTTTCATTTATTTTTACCAAACAGGATTTATGAAACATTATCTTATGCTATTCTCAGTAGGGCTTTTCTTTTTGCATAGATGGAGTTTTAGATATAATTCTTTACATTGAATTTTGGCTTTCACAAACTCTGGTCTCATGTGCATGACATCTATTTTTAGCTGACATGTTTGCATCTAGACTTTCATCTCTTTACACGTAGTAAATAGTATTTCTGTATGATAAAAACTCTTTTGAAGTCTTATTAAATATTATTGTAACACTTAGTAAAGCACTTTACTATTTATTCTCTAGTACATAGTCAATGTTCGGATTCTTTGGTTGTCTTATAAATGTGTTTTTTTGTTTGTTGTGATTTGGTGATACAGGGGATTGAACCCAGGGCCTCATGAACAGAGCCAGGCACTCTACTGCTAAACTGCATCCCCAGTCCTCATCAATGTATTTTTAAACGTATGTTTGTTCAAATAAAGATCCAAATAAGGTCCATATATTGTTATTTTGTTGATCTGTCTGAAGTCTTTCCTAATCTCCAAGTCTCAATGTCGCTATCTCTGTCTCGCTTTCTCTCTCTCTCTCTCAGAATGCACTTTGAAAGGCACAGGTGTGTGTCTTGGATTTACTGATGGTGTCTTCATTTTCTTAATTCATCAGTTTTCGAATGGATGAATTTGTTCTCTAACATCCTTCAAAGGTGACCTGAGTGTATTTTTTCATAGTAGTATTATGAATGCATGATTTTTAAAAATTTGTTCATTTAATCCTTGAATTTATGATCTTTATTGGTGCCCAAATGGTCCCATCATTGACCAGTGAGAGTTTCTTCAGTTTGACTTCTGAGTCTTTTGACTGAGTAATATTTGGTTCCTTTTATTATGACCCATTTTATAAACTTCTTTCCCCAAACTTGGAATCAGCCATATCTCTTAATGACTGGATCTTTTTACTGTGTTTTAGGAAATTGAGGCCTGCCGAAGGTCACTGGGTGATACTTACCCATTTTGTTATTTCTATCTTTTGCCCATTTCATTATTTGTATCATTATTTTCTGATGGTATTATTTGTCATGCAATACATCCTATATGTATAAACTACCAAAATTATACATATTTATACATTCACATACATATATAGACTATCAAAATGTATACATTTTTGCACATGCGGATACTATCAAAGTTTACCAATCAACCCCCCCCCAAGTTATGGTGGAATACATCCATGTTTTCCTCTAGTACTTGTATAGCTTCATTTAAAAAATATATATAAAATCTCTTGTTTATTTGGAAATTATTCTGGTGTGGAGTATGAAGAGTATACCCTGTTTTATCTTTTTTACATGTAACTCTCTATCCCAATACTTATTGAAAGTCCATTTTCCCTGACTGATATGAAATGCTGCCTTTATTATATACTAAATTTCTACATGCAATTGAGTATACTGCAGAGTTGTTAATATTGTTTCATTGTTCTGTTTCTTAGTGCACCAAAACTCTGCTGAGTTGATACTGCAGTGTGTGTTGTTTCACAGGACTAGTCACCTCACCATTGCTCTTTGTTTTCCTGGCTATTTTAGTCTTTCTCTCATGTGTACTATCTGCCCAACTTGTTTAGCCCCACACACAAGTAAAGAATGAGTGGGAGGCACTTATAACTCAGAGGGTAAAGATCTTTGGAGAAAATTCCATTTCAGGAGCATTTTGAAGGTTAGTTTTTCTAAAACAGGTGTCACATGGAGGGGTAACTGGGATAAAGGTCATTTGGGAAGTTGGAACCTGACTGAGACATTAACCTTGATGTTTCAGCAAGTTAATAAGAAAAATACAGGGAACAGAAATTCCAAAATACTAATGAAAGAAATCATGATGCATCTTACTCTCTTCGTACTAATCTGCAGAGTTGATTTGCCCTAACTTTGGCCTTTGTCATCACACAAAAGCACAGGATTTTCTGTTGCCCTTTCATACAAGGGAAGACCTGCCTGGTGTGGTCTCCATCAGATGTGGGCCCTGAAGGCCACTGGTGGTGAAGGCCTGCTGTGAGCCACCCGCTCATGGTGTAGTGGGAGGAAGGGGTGGATTTGGAAGAATCATGATGCCTTCATAAAAGCTCAGCCTTTGGAATTCATTAGATCTGGGTTCAAGTCTTAGCACTCTTGCTTCCTAGTCGTGTGGCCCTGGGGCAGGCAGTTTCCTTATGTGCAAAATGAGCATATGGATGCGTACCTGATAGGTGCTGAGCTCAGTAAATGAAAGGCACACAAGCCTCTCTTTGCCAACCTTGTCTCTCATTTCCTTCTCTGTAGCTAACTGACACATCCAGAAGTTACAGCTATCATCTTGCCTTTATCATCACTGTATAGGTGAAGAAATTTGTATTTAATTTATATTTCATCATATTTAAAGTTAGAGTGTTATAGGAAAAAGAAAACAGCGTGTTTGTCTCTTTGACAAAATGGTATTTGAAACAAGATTCGAGAAAGTAGGGGGTAGTAAATAAATCTTTTTTTTTTTTTTTCTTTCTTGGTACTGGGAGTTGAACCCAGGGTCTTTGTGCTGAGCTACATTCCCCACTTCTAATTTTGAAATTTTTAAAAACTTTTAATTTTGAGACAGAGTCTTGCTAAGTCATGAAGTTGCTCAGGATGGGCTGGAACTTGCAATCCTCCTGCCTCGGCCTCCCAGAGTGCTGGGATTACAGGTGTGCGACACTGTACCGGGCTATCCTTGTGTTGTGGGAGAGTCTGCTCAAGGACTTGAATGCACCTGGGAATATCTTGGAATTGTTCTTGGCTGTCAAGTAAGCTAGTACACCATTTTGGAGATCTCACAGCTAGAACCTAAAGCCAAGCCAAAGACTGACTTTACTCCTCTTAGGTTCCAGCTACAGAGATTTCAAAGAATCCAAAAGACATGACATATTTTAATGCTCTATACAATGTGTGGATTCTTTTCTAGTCAAACCCAATTGGAATCATTACTGAGCGCCGATTGCGAGCGAGCCCTGCCAGGCTGCAGGGACATAAAAAGCAATTCAGATGAGATTCTTATGCTTAAGTCATTTCTAGATGAGTGTGGCAAGGCTGATGTGCTTAAAAAGAAGTTCAGCTTCTGGATTTTTGGGGAATCAGTTTCTGATTTCTCGATACCTTATGGCAAATAATGGAATTCTGTATGTGCCAAAAAACCCCTCAGAATACCTACAGCAAATGGTCTAATAATTTTCTTATTTTCAAACATATCTCATGCATTTGGAAATGAATCATGTATGAGAATTGGTGATCTTGAGCCACCTTTGTATTTTTACCATAAGTTAATTTTGAAAATTTAAAATGAAAGCTTAATCAGAGATGTTCTGTGCTCTTTACAAATATGTAGTTATGAAAAGATATATACATATTCTGCATTAACCCAACATATTTATATTTTATTGTTTTTATTGCTGATTTAAAAAAATAATTCGTTCAGATCAGTGAAATATTCAGTTCCTTTTTGAGCTTTACCCTTTTGTAAGGAGTGAAACCCTCAAACACGTTTCAGTAAACACATCAAACCCAACACCCCACACAACAAGTAAGACAATCCCAAATTTGCCTGTTTCTAAGCATAGAGGCCACATTGGTGATCTCCTCCCCGCTGTGTTAAGTATAGCAGTGTGCGCTCAGCCCCTTGTCAGTGTGGTCTTGTTGGAAATGCCCATAAAGTCCCACGGAGGTGGTTTTCTTCCTGTTTTGCACAGGCCACTGCAATATGCAAAGTGTTGTGGTTTTGCGTTATATTAATCCAAAAGAACTTAACAAATGTAAAAGCATACCACAGCGTGCAACATCCTTCTGCTTTGGGCAAGAACAAGATTATCACTGAGGCTTTTCTTATGTACCATATCTACTGCTCTCTAAGACATCAGGGTCTGTATGTGACAGCAAACAGACGAATTAGTTCAAAATTAGATTCTTAGATTCAAGGTAGTCTCCTTTCATGACACTGGTCTGGTATAGTTAACAGATTATTAGATGCCTGGTATATTTGAATTTCAGGTAGAGGATGAATATATTTTTAGTATATCTCAGGCATTACTTAACACCAAAAAATTCATCATTTATCAGATATTCAGATTTAACTGATATAATATATATTTTTGTTATACTTCTTCTTCTAAAACATTATCATAAATTCATAGGATAAAAGTGGTAACATGATATACAAAGTAGATTAATTAAATCAAACTAATTAACATGGCTGATAACCTCAGATACTTAGATTTTGGTGAGAGCACTTGAAATTTACTCTTTGCAATTTTGAAACGTATTTTATTATTAACTTGAGTCACCAAGCTGTGCAACAGATCTAAAAAAGAGACCTTCCCATCTAACTGAAGATGTCTCTATTTTTATTTGCTATATCTGACAACCTTAATTGTTTGGCTTCTTGGAAAGAGAACATTTTTGTACAATATTAGTATTTATATACCCATGAAATTTGGCACAGAAGTGTGTCTAGGGTAAGCACACACCTGTGTGTTTATTTTTGTAGATAGCAGTGTTTGTAAACCCTGATCAGAGGCCTAGTTACATTTTATCTGTTCAGCTTTCAGAATAATTAAATAAGATGAAGTCTTCTGGGAATGAAAGCAGCCCCAGGCTCCTTGCTTTTCTCTTGTCCCCTGTCCAAAACAACTAAGTCTCATGGCAGTTCTCTGTTGTCTGGCTCACTGTGAGACCGGGTATTCCATTTCATCCCCAACAGGTCACAATAGCAGCCGAATTCCAAGCCCAAATTCAGTATTTGGCTTCTGTTAAATATTACACAACTACTGATCTTTCATGCCCAGAGGCTCCTTTTATTGCATTTTGATGTCTGATTCTGTCTCCTTCTTAGGAATTGAATCTACTCACACAAAGATTCAATTTGAAACTTGTTATAAAGAATTCTCCCCCTTATGTCTGGGTAGCCCAGGCCACCAGCAACGGTATTGTTCTCCTATGTTGCTCCCATTGTGATGAGTGTACAAGACGAACCTTTAGATCTAGTGCAAATTTAATTGAAAGAAGCATTTGGGCACTGAGATCTATTATTCAGTGAATTGAAAGGGAAATAAGAAACTAACATTGATGTGTGTCTAGGGTCCACAAACATGTCAGATGAACAAATATGTTGGCTCATAACTTATTTTGAAAAGGTTCTGGTTCTTGTACTACTAAATGTTGAATAACGAAAAAAGTTGTTGTTATGTGTGAATAGGGCTGACAACTTCTCTAGAGAACTATTCCCTTTTCTAAATAAGTCTCCACACCTACAGGTGGCCAGTCCTTAATTCCTCACATCCTGTTCCTGGACAAGCATCTGAAAAGCAGCATTACCATCATCAGAGGTCTACACACTCATCATGTGAGGGCAATATGTGTTTGCATGAGAGTGTTTCTGTTTAGTGGTGGCTTCTTTTTTCCCACATGACTTCATAGAATTCTTGTAAGTCATGTAGCTGTAGAAAGCTGATTTTGGTCTTGACCAAATTGCCGATGATCTTATTAAGTTGTAAACATGATTTCTGCAATTATTGCACTTACTTAGCTTATAAAAATTTTTCTCACAGAAGAAACTTCTCTTTATATCATCTAGAAAGAGTTGCTTCCACTTCTAGACATTTTGGGCTGTGTGTATCACTATTTAGTGAATCGGCATCTGTTGTTCACTGATTCATCATCTTTCCTCTTTTTATTTTTATTTATTTTTTGTTGTTGCTGAAGGTTTTAGCAACAATGAATTGACCAAAAAGCAAGAGATCCATATAACTCAGACTAATAAAGGTCTCACACTATCCTAAACCTTCTGAGTTTTAGACTGGGTGTGTGAAACAGTTGTGCCTGTGATCCTAGTTAATTGAGCTTTTACTTAGGATACAGTCACTTATTATCAACTGTTGAAATATAAGTGCATTTTAGAAGCATCTACGTGCCATATTCATTAAGCTGCATATGTTTTCCAGATGCTGGTGACTTAATGCAAATTCCAAGAAAGGCATTTTCCTTCCCAGAACTTGTAGTGGTTCTTTTATTGATTCTGACTTTAAATATTTCAAATACCATCAAGCAAACTTTGGCAAAACAATTTCTATTCTAGATAGGTTTTTATAAATTCTGTTTGATGTGCTTGAGGATGCTATCTATAATAATAGTCATGAATGTGAAAATGCATTATTTGACAAGCAGGTGAAAACTAAACCATTTTGGGGGGTCCTAGATAAGTTAAATAGGTAAGGTCCTAGACACAGTCCTAGGTAAGTTAAAGACAGGAATGCAGCCAAGTCCTGGCTCTTCCTCTAGGAATTCATGGTAGCGAGAGCTCAAGGAGGGAAGAGGGTTTAGAGAGGGGCGTTTGGAGGGAGAGAGGAAGAGACACGGGGACAACAGGTGGCTTCCTTTGAATGCTCATGATTCTTGACAGGGAGATTGAATGAAATTGGTTCTGGGGGCAGAAACTGGGGAAAAGAGCAGGGGACAATTCTGAAGAAGACTGCGATATTGCCGAGCTGGCAGAAGTCAAAATGAATGTTACTCAAAACAGTCTGGTCACCAAGAACACATATCTGATGACTCAAAGTCCTTACAAAGGCCAGGTAGGTCCTACGTGGTCTGACCCCTGCTGTTTCTCTGACCACACAGTTTCCTAACTCCTCCTTTTGCCTGCTCGGCTCCAGCCATGTGGCCCTCTGTGTTGTTTCTTGTTCACTCAGTCTGAAACATGTTTTTATCTCTTTTCCTTCAATCTGTGCCCATTTAATATCTTCTCAGTGAGATACTCCTTGACCACCCTCTATAAAGAGTCACTGCCTCCACCCATCAGGTGTTAGTGGCTCCCTCACGCATCCGCTTCTGAAGCCTATTTTTGTTTCTTTTGTCTGTGTCTGTTAGAAGGTAAACTCCATGAGGCCGAGGCTTGTCCCTCTTGATCACAGTGTCTGGCAATTGACTAGGAGGTCAATCAATATTCACTGATCAATAATGACTTTAGTGGACAGTACTTGTAAAATCCACATTACTATAAAAAGTAGCCCAGAACTTAGCCACGGAAGAATTAAAAAGTTACAGAAGGTCTCCTGAGCTCCCAAGTTTTAGCCAATTTTATTATTGAGATTTAAGAATCTTTCATAAAATATTTCAACTTAGTTCTACTAAGCTCTTTTAGATTAGGAAAATATTCTCCACGACTTATAATGAAAAGTAGAAACAATGTAGATGTCCAACAATAAGAAGTTGCTTAATAAGTAAATGTATATCTGTACATCTCAGTATATACTCATGACAGATAACAGAGTCCTCCGTATCACCAAGTATTGATTATAGGACCCTCTCAGACACCAAAACCTGAGGATGCTCGAGTCTCTTACATAAAATGATGTGGTGTTTGCATATAAGCTACACATCCTCCATCCACTTTAAATCACTCTACATTATTTATAACACCAAATATAACATAAGTGCTGTGGAAAGAGTTGCTATACTATATTGTTGAGGGAATAAGAACATGGAAAAAAGTCTCTGGTCAGTAGGGGCACAGTTTTGTTCTGAGTAGTTTCACTGCCGATCCTGTAGTTACAGAGCGCTGACTGTATCACAATACTATGGAACAATATTTCTGACATATATTCTTAAGTGTCATATAAAATATACATAAACAAAATATTTCAACTTTGTTACGAAGGATTGAAAGAATTGAGAAGAAACGCATCAAAACGGTACTGATTCCGGTGATTGGAGCGAACTGCCCGTGGTTGCACAGCTGCAGTGCGGAAGCTGAGCCAGGTCCAGCCGACCAGCTCCCGCCTCAGCATCTTCTGTCCGACCCCAGCTGCTCCTGCCTGTGTCCTGCTGTCCTTGGTGGCCGCGTCAGTCTCCATCTCCTCTAACCCAACTGGAGAGCCTCTCTCACATCTTAGGGGCTGGGCCTCGATAACCCCAGTACCTACTACCCGGGCCGGCTCTCCACCTCGCGTAGATTTGAATGAGAGTCTCCTGTAACTTTGGGCCTTATGTGTCTTCTGCCTGGGATAATAAGTTCAGAGCTCAGCAGCAGGCATAAATCAGTTTTAGCAGGGAAATCCTATTGAATAGTAATACTCTGTGGTGCTTTCTGTAATGACAATGAAAGAAGCCTACAAGTATTGAGTCAATTTTTTTCTAGGACTGAGAGCACTGCTGTTGAACAGCATGGAAAGGATTTTGCTAAGAAGCCGGTGCATTAAAACAGGCCCAACTGCTAATTTTAAGTATATGAGTTAACACTTTGGGCAGCTCTCAGATGATGGCGTCAGTTATTTGAGGGCAAGCTCAGATAGAACATCTTCCAAAAAATCATCCGGGATAGAATTTACTTGGATATTTAACCTAAACAGTGCCGGTAAACGGAGCCCTAGCCCAGAGCTTATAATCTCAGGGAAGTAGCTTACAAAATGGTCACCATTTGTTCTTGTTTCCTTAAGCAGCTATCTTGGTACCCGAGACGTCCTGTTTGTAAACAGTCTTCTAGGAGACCAGGGAGCAGAGCGAGCCGTGTGATGGATCATCCACAGCAGGCTGACTCCGCCTGCCGCTCTCGCTGGCTCTAATTAAAAGACGACTAAGTCAGGGGTCTAAGGCAGGGATGACAATAGGGCAGCAGTCCCCAAAATAGCAGCGAAGGAAAATGGATGCCTTTGAGTGATTGCATGATGTCTGAATTAATGGCCAGGAAATGAGCGATTATTGCATACTTACAGCTAGGCCGTTTTATAAAGCTTGTGGTGTGCCCAAAGCCATATACTTGAACTTGGGGGAAATTTAAGAGAGGAATTTGTTCAGTTATTGCTTGGCTGGATATAATGCATATCCAAGCAGCGCTTAAACTAAGGGGAAAAACACTTTCTGTTACTGCTGCTTTAGTATTGATGTTTCTAAAATAAGCATAATCTTATGAAACTCATTTTGTAGACACATGTAGTCTCCAGTCAGTTGTTGACTTAGAGAAACAGCTTTTATTGCCACTGCCTCTGTTCCTGACTTATAATAATATTAGTCGGTATTTAAATAGCTGTTTTTCTGTGGAAGCAAAGCTTCTAACATCTCTCTTCCTTTTTAAAAAAAATTACATTCTCACAACACTTCCATTCGGCAAGTCAGTGACAAGCATCCTTATTTTTCTGTGGCTGATTAGTTCAGTAGGTTAAAGCATCATACAGAAGAGGACAAGGTCTAGCATTTAGTTCCTGGGTGGGAGTGAGCTCCCCGGCCGCCATTTTGTAATGGTGTCCATTCATCATGAGTGGAAACAGGAGAAAGGGTGAGAGTGGATTAGAGCAAATCCATCAGCGCTACTGGAAACTCAGCTGATTATGCCAGTCTTCCTGACAGGGGGCAGGAGGGACAAGGAGTTGCTTCATGCAGATAACAGCCTGATAGTCAGATGAGGAAACTGAGGTACAGATAGATTATATTGCTGGATTAAAAAAAAAAATCATCCTTTTAATAAACTCAAAAATCTATGAGTTTTCCTATTTTTCAGTTAGCTTGAATGTTTTAGACATAACTGTTAAAACACTGGCCACTCTCTAGCCTGCACCACATATGGACACCTAATTATTTTGTAAACTATATTTTGTTCTAAAAACAACCATCTCAAACTGAATGGTTCCCAAACAGATGTCAAATACAATCCTTCTCACATATATCTTCTCACGGACAATGGCCTACCTTAGAGGAACCTACAGGGAATAAAGGAAAAAAGCCCACAGAACATTGCACTGACTTCAAAAGGCAGATGATTTTGGCTGAGGTAGGAGATGTTATATTTGGCCTGGTTTTGTTTTTGCAGGACAGTTATTCTTAGCGTGGCTGACCTTCCTTTTGTGGATTTCTTTTATCTTGGCAAACGTTGGCTCCTTGGCTTTCCCCCTACTTCTTTATTTACTTATGCTCCAACTGGTGGCACTCTGGAGAAGCCCTGCTTCCTTCTGTCCTGCACACTGCACCGCAGAGCACCAGCAAGGCCCCAGGTGGCTGAGGCCCCAGCAAACATCTCACGGGCCGCAAGCCCAGGACCCAGGTACATGGAGAGTCATCATGGAGATGAGAAAACCTGTTCTGGGGCCTTGCTTCACCTGAGGGCATCCAACGCTCTCCTTGGAGTTTGCCTTTTGTGAATATCAGCTGAGTGGAAGAGGACAAGAAGCCATGGTCTGCAAATGCTATTTCTGTGCCTCTCTGAGAGGTGTCCACAGATAGCCAGAGAGTGCTCTTAGCAGACAGGCCATCTTCAGCCTGCCCTTCTACCTTACTTCCATTTCGGAGTGGCCTGCAGGCCTGGAGTCCCTGCTTCTGCCTTGGCTCCCAGCATTATCCACCCCTGTCTGGTCAGAAGTACCCAGTTCTCACTGCCTGAAGGTGCTGTTCCTGTCCCCTCCCCCACTCCCCAGCTCTCTGTTCTGCCCCTCTGCTTAGCTGCAAAGGTAGCTTCTAGTTTTTCCCAAGCGCCTTGCTCTCCTATATTCTTCACAACTTCTGATAGAAAGGCAGCTTATTACTTAACCTGGAAATTGAAAGAGTGGAGATGAGGCTTTCAATTTCAGGCTTTAGGGAGGTTGCCTAAATTAAGAGTCATAATTAAGGACACAGACTCTGGAACGAGACCACTTGGATCAAATTCCAGTTTCATCACTTTTAACTGTGTGATGTTAGGTAAGTTACTTAACCTCTCTGACCTCCACTTTTTTATCTTTCTATGAGAATAATGGTTTCTACCTCACAAGTTTCTAATGATGGGTCAGTCAGTTACTATTTGTAAAGTGCGTAGAACAGGCTAGGCAGAGTAAGTGCTGGGTGTGTACGTGCCCTCCAGCGAGAAATGAATTCCTCCCATCCTTCCCTCTATCTTCCCTTTGCTAGGGCACTGTTCTGGGCAGCACGGCCTGAAGCTGCATGTTTGGGCAGCAGGAACCAAGCTCCAGCTGCCTGCCGTTCCCAGCAAAGGTGCAGCTGCAGGGTTAGGACACTCAGCCCTGAGCAGCAATGGTGAGCTTCAGGTTGGGGTCTGCCCAGCATGGAGTGTTGCTGGGCACATAGCCCCTGTATGCCCTTCAGAGCCTGTTCAGACCTTCTTGTGACAAAAGAGCTGTCACTTGAGATAAAATGAATATCCTTATCCTCATCTGCTTTACTGTTGACTTCCACTTTTGTTTGATGCATGAGCCACGTGTATGTGTTTAGAACATTTGGAAATGGTCCATACACTGAAATACAATTTCTAAATTCTGAAAGATCAAGATGATTCTCCAAATATCTACAGATCTCAGGCTCTGTTTCTCTTAATTACTGTAACCATACTACCTGCCCAGTGATTACCCTGAGGGGAGGCTTAATAAAGATTTCTCGCACACATTGCCGAATATATGGGCAATGTACCATCTGTTGTATTCTCTGATAAACAAAATTCTGGGCTAATTTTTTTTTTTCTTTATTGGTCTTCAGATATACAGAAATAGATTGATAATTTTTTGGTTTACAATACTTTTGCATAATTGGTCTTGCTTTCATTATCTTCTTGTTTATTGACATAGCTCAATTTTAGGGAGCAGTAAGCATCAAGGAACCCCCCACCCCAACACAAAAGCTCAGGTCTCAGTGATGACCTGCATCTAACTCCCTCCTATCACGTCTCCCTAGCTCTACAGCCCCAGGAATTTCTTTGCCTTTTGATATCCACTATTGAACAAAGACATGTAACTTACTTGTAAAATATAGAATTAAGGCACTTCGTACGAAGTGATCAGGACTGATGTTCATCGTCAGGCAAAAGTGGTCAAAATCTCCTACGAAGAGGAGCTGTCTCCTGCACTGTGGTGCCTCGTCTCTCAGCCGCCCTTTGCTCTTTGGGGGTTTCTTCTGGTGACTTCCACATTCCCCGGTCACTGCTGCTGCTCTCCTGAGCCACCATTTTGTGGCAGAGGATTCAGCCCTCTGAGTCGGCCTCTCTCCAGTGTTTCTTCACTATTTTTGTTCAGATCAGTATTTCAGAGTTTATAAAATTGTGACTTAATTGATATTGTTGCCTGAGCCAAGAGGTGCAGCTTGACCACCTTTGCAGGGATCAAGGAGTGTTTTGCTTTCCCTGCAGTTCTCAACTCCCTCCTTTCCCTTTGGATCTGCTTTCCTTGTACCCTTCTGCGTCTGTCCACACTCCTTAATGCTTTCTTTGTACAGTTTCCCTCATGATCACCTATCCAATGCTCCGGTGGGTCCCCTGCTCTGCCCTCCAGCTTCTTCTCCCTGACCGCCTCTCTCCAATCTGATCTGACCTTGACCTGGTGGCCTGTGACCTGGATTTTTCTGCTGCTTGTTTCCTACATTGATCCTCTATTTTCTCGAAGCACCTATTTTCCTCTGCCTTGTAATGTGAGAAAAAGAGGATTTCCTGAGGAAAAAAAGAGCAGGGGAAGTAATTGTTTTAATGGTCTGCAGATCTTAAAATATCTTGATTTTGCCCTGACTCTGAAACGATAGCTTGGTCGTGGGATTCTAAAGTGAAAATAATCTTCATTGCTTTGTTGTCCTCTAGTTCCAAGGTAGCGTTTGAGAAGTGGGGTGCTTTCTTCTGCCCAGTCATTGGTGTGCACCTTGCCCCTCCCTCCCATTTGAAAGTTATTAGGATTTCCGTTTTATCTGCAGTGTTCTAAAATTTCCTGATGTAGACATTTTTCATTAATTATGCGAGGCCTTCAGAGGGCCGTTCATTCTTCAGATTTATATAGTTCTGTTCTGGGAATCTTTCTTATATTATTTATTTGATAATTTTCTCCCAACCATATTCTCCTTTCTTTCCTTTGTCAGTTCTATTTATGAGCTATTCAATACTCTGGATTGATACCCTCATTTTCTTATATTGTTCTTTCACTGTCTATTTCCCTAAGAGATTTTCTTGTATTTTTCTGTTGTGTTTTTTCTTTTGGCTATCATATTTTTCTTTCCTAAAAGCGTTTCCTTGTTATTTGCTTTTTCCCTTTTTACAGCTTCTTCTTATTTCATGGATGCAATATTTTCTCTTACCCTGATGAGGGTATTAATTGTAGCGTTTGGATGTTTTCTTCTGTTATCTACATTGTTTCTCTTAAAACTAACATCCTTTTCTTCCCCCACTAAATTTCCTGGTTGAAAGTTATGTCCTTTATGTTGGGAAATCAAATGGTACTTCATGGCTGTAAGCTTATAATTAAGAGCTAGGCCATATTATAAATTATAGCACATAAATTACCATCATATTTTCTAAACAGGAATAATCTTCAGTTTTCTGGTGTATTTGGTAATATATTAAAACAACACAGAGGAATTGAGCTTCCTTTAAAATTCTCTCTCCTTAAGATAACCATTGTTCTAAAAAATTCGCATGTTTTTGTACTATAAATATACATTTACATAAATGGAATAATAATATATAATCTTAAAAACCTACTGTTTTCCACTACCACTAGGACGTTCATATCTTTCCAGGTCCATACATAGGCTTTACCTTTTTAAACAACTATGATATTTATTTGCCAATCATCTATTGTTGGAAGCATACAGATTTCTGATTTGTCACTATTAAAAGTAACATTGCGCTAGGCATCATTGTGTGCACATGTTTGTTCGTTTGACTCATTGCTCCCTTAGGGAAAATTCTTCAAAGGAAAATTGCTGAGAAAAATACTGAGGTATGTATTTAAGATTAGTGGTGCTATTTGTATATAAGGAACTTGTCAACTGATGAAGGTCACCGTAGAATAATCAGATTGTGAGCTGCTGTTTTCATTGGCAAATCTCCAAGCATGAGTATATGTTGTTCTGTTCTCTGGGGCTGTCTATTAAGGGGCTGTGATCTCTGTCAATGGTATTTAAGTATCACTTTTGCATTTGGAAGGAAGGTGGGTGAAGAGCATCTCATCGTACAGTGTGAAGATGCACAGCGCATCCCATCTCCCTGCTCTCTGTTGCTCTCTGCTGTGCCGTGTCCGGAGTCTGTTTTGTTTTTCCAGGGAACACACTCCCTCTCCTGGCCTTGTAGGTGTAGGTGAGGCTCCAGGAGCAAGGTGCCAGCCAACGACTGCTCCCTTCGCAGACCCAGCCAAACCCTCTAGGTTTGCCTGGCGTTTACCCTGCCCCTCTCGGTGCCTGGTTCCGCCTCCTGGGTTCTGGATTCTGCTGGCTGTTTCTCTTCAGTGTGTCTCTCCACAGGCTTTTAGCTTTCTACCCTTCCCACCCAGGTGAGTCATCCCCTTCCACCTGCTTTCCTTGTCTATGGTTTGTGGCTGGAGATGGAAGACGAAGCCTGTGTTTCCATTTCTTGTTTTCCCTATTGTTTCAGAGAAATGATGATGGGAAATTAAAGGGTCAATCTATAATAGATCAAAGCCAGAACAATTATTTAACTGCATATCATATACTTATTAATAGTAAGTCAAGCACACATGTAATTATTTGACACACATCACATTCATGTCATATAATCACATATCATTTAATATGGTCTCTCAGATAAGGGAGATATGATCAGGGTCTTCACATGATTTGCTAAGAAAGTTTATAACCCAGGGACCTGCTGGAAGAAGGAGAAGAGATTGAGGAAGATATGTGAGTTGTTCACATCAAGCAAATTCCTCATATTGATGGTTATTCATTTTCCTGAAGTCTTGGAAGATATTTCTAGGTGTTTCATTTTTAAAATAAGGTTACATTTAATCTGATGAGAATGTAATTTTGGGGGAGGGTACTAGGATTGAACCAGAGTCTTTGCACTGAGCTACATCCCAAGCTTTCCCTTTTCTTTTTTCTCTTTCTTCCTCTATTTCGTTCTCTCTCTGTCTCTTTCTTTCATTTTCATTTTCAGGCAGTTCTTGTTAAATTGCTAAATGCGACAGGCTGGGTTTAAATTTGTGGTCCTCCTGCCTCGGCCTCCCAGAGTGTTGAATTACAGGCGTGCACAACCACACCCAGTGAAGAATGCAAATTGTTTAAAAGCAAAAGCTATTTAAACATAATATCCATTGGCAATGATTACTGGAATCCTTCAATGTAAAGTTATGTTTTTACAGGGTGGAAATTTTTCTTTGCTTTGAAATATTATCCAGATCTTTAAAAATAAAGTTTCCAAATGCCCAAATGGTAGCGTGTGTTACTCTTCCTTTGGACATCCTGAAATTTAGAGGCAGAATCTACACTTCTCAGAGACCACCCCATCCTCCTTTCACTAAACAGCCATCCAGGCGGTGTACACTCAAAAGAGGAAACACCAACAACTACTAAACACAGAAAGCTGAATTTTATATCCTGTTTGCATAGAGAAAAAAATATCTCTTCAAAAAAAGCAAATTGAGGTGAATATTAAAATGTTCACTTTGATAGTATTTCTGTCTCTCTCTCCATGATATCACCTGTACCCCCATAATAAATAGGGCATCAGATGGAACACGATCACGTCAGAGGTGCCCTGTTTTAATGCATTTGTTTTACAGTCAGAATCGATCATGAAGATTTACACAGACTTAGGTCGTTTGTATTTTTGTTAGAGTCCCCTTGTTATTAATGCACAGTTACACTTGTTAATTTTTTTTAAGGAAAGAAAAAAAAGCAGGAACAGAAAATCCAGCTGGGCAGCAGAGCTACCGGTGATCAGGTTTCCAGCTGTGCAGGCTGTAAGAGCAGCATGTAAGAGTCAGGACAAGTTCCCTTTCCTTCCTCCCTCTCACAGTCAGGTGCAGTGAGTAAAGAAGTTGTCTCTGGAGTTACACAACTGAGTACCCCAACACGAGTACCTTTATTTACCTGGGGGTTGTGTGTGTCCTAATGTACTTTATGTGACATGTACATTACATAAACCAAACAGAAAGTCAGAGATGATCTAAGCAGTACATACTGTATAAATTTCAAATTTCTACCTGCACCCCAGTGGCATATCATTCCTATTTCGAAGTTCACTGGTCTGGAATCGAGAGCCCCATTTCATCTACAAAATGAAAGGTCTTCGAATTTGCCACTACAGTAAGTGAATCACTTGGGAAGAATAATAGAGTCTGGAGAAGTGCATGCAAGTTAACTTTTTTCCTTCTTGACACCATCTAAAGCTCACCCTTCACTAATGGAAAAGTTCCTTAACTGGATGCCAGGATAGAATGCAGCTCCCGGAAATGTGTTTTTCTCCTACGTGATTTGAAAGTATTGTGCTGACTGTTTTTATATCCTCAGAGTCCAGGATCAGAAATGGAATTTTCAGATTAGTTGCAGATGCCCCCGTTTCCCCCACTTTTGTGACGGGATGTGCTTTAATTCAAAAGGAAACTTTTCAGGCCATTAAGCTTCAATACAGTTTAATGCCTTTGGGCTGTTGGGCTTGAAATCATAGAGAAGCCCGAATAAATGTTTTCGAATAAAATCTGGAACACAAAGTACACTCTTTTGATTTACTGCAAATTTGCTTTTCATTTTGTGATTGTCTGCCTTTGTGATTGTCTGATTTGATTGTTCAAATCAAAAATCTTGCTCAGGTCCAGGCTGCAAAATCCCTAGTGGATGGCCCAGCCCTCTTCAGCATGGACTGGCCGAGGCAGCCAAGCTGGCTTGTCATAGAAGGAAGAGGGCGATGACCCTGCCTCTTCCTGCTTGTAGTTTTAAAATAGTCCCAGATGACCAGTTTGCATTCTGGGCCATAGTAACTCCTTTGCAGAATGAATAATATTTTCTTAAGCACTTTTAAGTTGTCATTCACAGCCTATTTTAAAAATGATTTAATGAGTAAAAATATGCTGTTTATAAGTCCCTAAGTGCATATTTCTTAGAGTGACTGAAAGAGTAGCTTTGTTTACACACATTTACTACAGTGGCCAAGGGGGACGTTCTGGCAGTCAGAAATCTCTTAAAATGATGCATGGAGAAAAGTCCTATCTGCTTGGTCATCTTTTTTAGGATGAAGGTCTTTTTTCCACAATTGATTCACTTAAATTTGCACAGATCTTTAACTTTTCAATTTGGGAAATTCGAATGATTTGGTCCAGTGTAAGCCCAGGGTAGTAGGGTAATCAGGACCACAAGTCAGGTTATTTGAAAATCCAGCCAGGGTGATGCCCATAAACTATGGCGAGACCTCTGTTGTCAGAAGAGCTCTGCTAAGGGGGACAAGCACAGGGCTCTTACCCCTAAACTGGAGAAAAGATTTGCTAAGCGAATTAGTAATCTACAAAGAAGGCAGTGTAGTGTATATCTATTTAAAGTCTAGGGAAGCAGCCAATCATTGACATATTAATTATGAATTATTTCTCCATTTGTTAACCAGATCCCTAGATAATCTTTTATTAAGTAGTACCTTGGCCTCTGCATGAGTTACTGTGTGTGCTTTAAGGAAATGAAGCCAGACCGATTTAAAATAGTCTCTAATTCAGGTTAGGCTGAATTAAGAAGTGTTGCAGTATTGTGTCATCTCTCATGTAGCAAAAAGTGTTAACACTTTAAACACTCTAAATTGAAAAATTAGTTTTGTGTTCATTTCGGCAGCACTTATACTTAACTTGGAATGAAAAATTAGCCTTACTTATGAATTTGCTGTTATCTTTCTGGGATTATGAATACTTTTATTTCATAAAATTAACAATCATTCTATTTTTAAGTAGGAAACTTTTCCCCCCTAAAAACATTTTGCACTAAGAAGAGAATTTAACTTTATTTTAAAAGACAGTCTCTCCATGAACCACTCCATTAGGGACAGCACAGGCTGAGACGAAATTTAACTGAAGACCAAATGATCTTGCAAGACTGTCTTACCAAAATTTTAAATGACAGTATTAACATGTTATTTCTTTTTTAGTTGATATTGCCGGGAATAATCCAAATCCTTTGAATAAATTTTAAAAGATGTGTCACTTGTTTACATCAGCACAGTTGGGGTTTTGGGAAGCCTATTGTGATAAGATGGGAGAGATCGCCTCAGTATTTCTCAGGAGAAAGGAGAACCCAGTGATATTACAATTTATTATGTCTCCAGATAACAAATGAGAAAACACATATATGCCTTGTATTTACATGGCCCTACAAAGGCAATGTCACTATTTTACTTGTTTTAACAAATCTTTGGGTCCAAATTAATTCAATTTCAGCTACAGGCTACTAAAGACTGTTTAGAGAGATTTAAGAGGTGAACGAGAAAATCTGAATTCTTCTGAAGAGCTAAGCTCGGAATTGTTAAGTATTTAAACTGGGAAAACTCACCTTTTTTTCTAATAGGGAAATTGAGGTTGCAGTGCATCTTCTCAGTAGAGAATAACATTAAATTGATTTGAGGGTGGGAACTCTTGATTTGTTTTCAAATAAGGTGCCATTATCTGGAATTCTGCATTCAATCTGCATTTCACTGTCACCTTGAGGACTAGTTATTTTCATTGAGCAAAAAGCATTTCCTGTGCAGAGGTAATAGCACAATGAAATTTCATCAGGTGCCTCAGTAATGTATAGTCATCAATGAATCTAACAAGGATACATTTTATTAAAAAAATCAATAAAAGAAAATGATTATATTGTTGACTGGAGCCAGCATCCAGAAATGAAAAATAGAAAGGAAAATATCAGTTTGCGTCGGACAGGTTTTCAGTGTATATAATGTGCCGCGATCGTCTCTTCAGAGTTATTAGGTATCTAGCAAAACAACAGGCAGCAAAGGAATAAAAATACTTCAGCCCTTTTTAAATGTCAAAAACAACCTTAAAACCACTATTTCATCCCTAATCTATTGTTTGAATAGAGTGCAGCTTCCCGTCCCACCAAAATGTTTATGTGTTTAAGTTGAAATGTGCTGTGAGCCACTGTTTGGAGATACAGCTGCACATGGGAAAAAATATTCAAATGGTGAATTGAAAAAGAATTAGTGAAAGATTCTATCAGACAGACATCTGGAAAACATGAGAAATGAATTTTTTAAACCTCTGAGTATTGGGGATCTTGTCCATCGACATCATCTGTCTGCTGTTTTTTTTTTTTTTTTTTTCTTTTTTGGATGCAAGAATGAGCACATACTGGAGAAAGAGTGATTTATACATGTTACGAAGAATATAAAATAGGAAAGATTTTAAAGCATACTTGACCTAACTAAAACTGTCTTAAAAATGAATTCAATGCCATTTTCCAAGTTTCGTCATTAGGTGTGCGTTATGTGTTTGCTATCATAAATGTATCTGCTTCTAATATATGGACTTTTTGATATATTGATTCTACTAATTGTTATACCATTAATTTAAATGTTTATAAAGGTATAATTTTATAAGGCAAATTATTTTAAAAGCTAACACTTAATAGCAGTAGCTCCTGACTGCCCTTCCTCTGAGTCCTCTTCAATGGAAACCACTTTTAACTCTTCAAACTTCAAACACAGAACTCTAGTATTTGTGATCATTTTTCTGAAAAAAAAAAAAAAAAAGAAGATGCAAGCAAACAAAAAACCCTTACAATGCTAATTTGCAGCATCCCTTAGTTTCCTAATGTAATGATGAGGGTCAGTGTGTCTCTGTACCCTCCATTCATAGCTGAACCATGCAATGGAGACCATTTCCTTTATTGCATATTTTATTGTTTTCCCAGGAAGTACTAGTGCCTTTACTCTTTTTCATTTGCTTGGTTTTCTGTTTCTGTTCTGCTTTATCTGCAGATCTTGCACAGAGGGGTGCATTCTCTCTGAACTACAAGCAAACACATCAGGACTCCCGTTTCTCAGCCGTAGCCCCCAACCTGCCTAGGACCCCTTCTCACAACTCTGCTCCAGCCCAGCTGTGCCCTGCTGCCGCCTAGAATCTCCCTTTCCCATCGTTTTCTGAGTCCCTTTGTCTTTCTCCTCCCCTAATCCTTGCTCCCTACAGGATCCTGAATCTTCCACTTTCTTGTCCTGGATCCTTTTCCATAGATAGCATTATAGTTGGGTGGCATTCTAATGAAAGATGCAGAGAAGAGAGGACTTTTGGGGTCTTTATATTTTCAGAAACAGTTGCATTTTGTCCTTATATTTGATCAATAGTTTGGCCGAGAAGAGAATTCTGCTATGCAGATGATTTCCCCTCAGTATGTTGAAGTCATCACTCCATTGTTTTCTAGTTTCCTATTTTGTCCTTAAGATTTCCTTTGCAGGTGTCCATTCCCTCCACCACCAAAGCCTCTTGGATGTCTTTTTTGTTTCTGGAGTTCTGACATTTCATGATCACGAGCTTTGACATCAGACTCTTCATTTACTATGCTGAGTGCTTGCAAAGTCCCCTAAATATGGACCTCGTGTCCTTTTTTGTTGTTCTTTCTTTGCTGATTTCCTCCTTTTGCCTTGCCCTGTTAGTTCTTTATAAAGCTACTGTTATTCAGAAGTTGGACTTTCTAAATAGATTGTCTAAACTTTTCACCTTATTTATTTCATGTCGATATAGTTATCTGATTTATTTGATTTCTTGGAATTTTCTCAACTTTGTCTTTTGGCCAGTCAGTTGCTTTTCTTTTCATATCTGTGATCATAATTTCCATGGGCTCTTTACTATTTCTGGATTCTTTCCTTAAAATAACATTCGTGAGGCTCTTGTTCATTTTTAAAGTTTTTTTTTTCTGTTCCTACATCATTTCTAGTTTTTCCAGTTCTGATGAATACTCCTTTCCTCCCCATGCTCATTAATCATAATTGTCAATTTGGCTAGATCAATCGACGTTTCACAGGTAGGGAAAGCACACTTCTAGGTGTGTCTGGTGGGTCATGGGGGTGTGGCCTTGAGGACTCTAACTGGTTCCTAGCTTTTTCCTCACTCGAGCTCGTCCCCTGTGCTCTGTTTCCTGACCTCCAAGAACAGAGCGGCTTTGCTTGCTGTGTCCTCCTGCCATGTTCTTTCTGCTTTGGAGTCGGTGGCCCATGGACTGAAACCTGTGAAACTGTGAGCCGAATTAAGCCTGTCCCCTTTTAAGCCGTGGGTGTTGGGTATTTGGTTCCAGCAATAGAAAAGCCGATTGATACACTTTCTCCCTCTTTCCTTTTCTTTCTTCCTCTCTCACTCCCTTTCTTTGTTTTCTTTCATGTTTTCTTAAATGAAGCTCCACTATGTGATCTGGAAGCTGTATGCTTGTGCCTGTGTGTGTACCCAAGTCCCCATCAGGCTTCACTAGTAGGAGATCTGACCACACACTTTCATTTGAAGGAGTGTCCAGCTCTTTGCATGTACTTCTCTTCTCTTCAGTATCGTTGGCTCTTCTCAGAGAGAAGTCTTGCCAGAGAGCTGCAACCCAGGCTCCAGCACCCTCGGAATTCACTTGGGGCAGGGTATTTTTCTGGGTAGAGACTCACTCCATTCTTCTGTTTCCAGTAAAGAAATCCTGTGATTTCTTCATCTGTGACTTGTTCTTCCTGTGCCCCAAATCACTCAAATTCCACTCTCTAGAGAATACATTTCTAGAATTCTGCCAGGTCAGGTATGATCTGTTGGTCAACAGCACCAGTCTCCATGTAAGATCCATTTCTCACTTGCTAGCTCCCTGATATCTCTCTCAATTTTGTCTACCTTTTCTTTAAAGTATGTCTTTTATCTGTTCTATTCTTTTCATGTTTATTCTAATTACGCTCATGATTTTAAATCTGGAAGCCTTGAATAAAAACTTTCCTTGCTCCAAAATTCCTTACATACTCTTTTACTTACTTCTCTCCTAAAAATGTTTCATGTCTATTTCCTACCCGCAAAAAATCTAAAATGTCTACTATACTTTCAAAGCCCTTCATTATCTGACTTTACTTTGCACAAATTCATCCATCTTTTAAGGCTAAATCACAAGTCACACCTCCCTCAGGAAGCTTTGGGTCACTATTGTTTCCTTTGCTGACTAGATTGTTTAGTTCCCCTCTTTTGTTTCCTCCAGTATTTTTTTTTTTTTTCTTTTTTGTGGTGCCGGGGATCGAACTCAGGCCCTTGTGCTTGCAAGGCAAGCACTCTAATCACTGAGCTAAATCCCCAGCCCCTGTTTCCTCCAGTATTAATTGCCCATTTCACACTTAATTTTCCACCGACTTGTACTATTCCGTGCCTCATGCCATCTCCAGCTCATGAGTCCAAATCTCCCCATTCACAACCCACCTCTCTTTACCTCACTTATCTGAAGTTCCCTCTGTAGCACTTCTAACCTCTAAGTCAGATTCATGTGCCTCCTTTATCTGCACCCTGGTATGTGCTGACTTAAAGCTCTGTGAATTTTTCCTGTGACTATATATGATGCTTGTATGTCTGCCTCTTCTTTTTCCTGGAAAGCAGAGTATATGTGTGAGTGTGGTTTCTTGAAAAATTAAAAGCAAATGGCAGGGTCTCAAATCCTTCCTGATAAGTAAGAAAAGCTCTTCCAATATTTTACTTAATAGTTATCTACGGGAAATAAGTGCCAATTTGTCTTCTTATCAAAAGATAGCTTGTCAAAAGGATGTTAAGGGATTATTCCAATCCCATATCAAAATCATCATTCAGTATATATTCAAAAAACATGCCATTAGATAGAATGCTTTAAACCAAATGCTGAAACTGTCTGTAAAGCCTAAATTTTAATTATTTGATATGCAATTCTGGTTATTATGATCATTAAACAGCTTAATTTGTATATAAAGCCATATATAATGTAATACAACAAGAAATATCTAAACCCTCCAAACACAATGTTCTAGGATGTGTTGACCCTGAAAAGGTTCTGGTAGCCCATTGGTACTTCTCAGCTCTTTCTCCCCTCTTCTCTTTTTCCTTGGCGAACATCTATGGGTCTGTCATCAATAATGAGAGGTTCGAAAGCTGAGAAAGAACAAGCAACAATCATAATGATTCTCTGATAAATCTTCAGTCTTGCTAGAATACTTGACCTGGTAATTTGTTCAGTTATTTCAAACTTTTCATAACATTAAGCCTCTGCAAACGATCAAATGACCAGTTATTTGGAAAGTGAGAAATTCAATTAGGAAATGACGAATGGGGTCGAATTAGTACTTCTCTGGGAGTATGCGAGGTCTCAGTTTAAGACCAAGTCTTGCTTTCTAGCCACAATGGACACGTGATGAGGGAGGAGCCCACAGATTGGCAATTTTCCTGATTAGTTAGGCCTGGACTCAGCCTCATTTAATTCTCCAGCCAAGCCTTGCGGTGTTCCTGGTGCTGAGCCAGACAGTGACGAGGAGCCGTCTCTACGGTCACTCTTTTCCCAGAAGTTCTCCGCCTGTAAGTCACAGGTACGTGCCTCTGTCCTGGGAGCAACAGTGCTCAGCTTCTATGCGCCCAGGAATCACGAGGGGTGGTACAAACTTGCAGACCTCCATCAGGCAGGTCTAGGTGGGCCTGGGAGCCTCCTCTTCTGAAGCCCCAGGTGACGCTAGTGTGCTGGGCTGAGGCGTGCACCTGGAGAGGGAAGAGCTGGGAAATATTCAGATCATGTGCTCACGTTCCAGAGTCTGGGTACTTTTTTTACTAGTCCATGTTTTCAGTACAGAATGCTTACATTCCTCATGAGGAGTTGGTCCCCGTGCATAACACATCTAAATTTGAAAAATCCTTTTCCCCTTCCTCCCTCCGTCTCTTGCTCCCCTTCCCATCTGAGAGTAAAAGTGCTGTAGTTGTGCCCTGCCTCCTTCTAGTGAATCATCTTGGCCTCTTCCCGGGAATGACAGCCCTGGGGTCTGCGCTCTATTTCTGTCTCCTAGCATCTCAGGGGACACATGCGGTCATGCTGAGAAGGCTGTCGTGGCAGACAGGCAAGATTTCCTTGAACTCTTGGGGTCAGTGGCTGGTCGCGGCTCTCAGGAGGCCAAAGGAAGGATTCACAGCCCCTCCGGGTCCTACTCACTTGGGCATCTGAGGTATTTCTAAGGCCACCGAACTCTGAGTCACTGGATCTTTATTTTTGAGTGCTCTTCTGAAGTATTCAGCTTTGAAGAATATTCAAGGCTCCCAGTCCTGGCCAGGGAGGCTGCATGTGGGCTGCAGAACTCTCTGATTTATGGGGTTTTTCTCCCGCCTGTTCAGCAGGGAGTCACTTGCCAGAGATACTCAAACAGAAATATGACTCTTGGTGGTGATAAACATTCAGAAAAGAGTGTGTAAAATGTGACCGAGAAAGGAACTAGGAAAGCAAATCACACTTTATTCCTGTGCTACACTGGGCCTTGGTCTCTGGATGGTGGTGCCCTTCCATGGGTGGCAGATGTAAAGACACAGCTCTCTGGATCACCAAGCATAGGTCAAGCGGGCATTCACAGAGATGCCCCTGCCTGGCATTTCTGAAGGGTCCATTCACTTTAAGATACAGATCAGATGGGGCTATCTCCCTTTGCAAACCGATTTCCTTTTCTTCTCTCCCATGACCAGGTTGAGCGGCCATGTGTTTGAGTTGAAAGACATTTTATCTGAGCTGATATTTGTCTACTTGCAAGAAATGAATTTGAAATGATAGCTCCGATTAGTTTTGGCAACTACCTAACAAGCATATCAGGCACCATTTTTAGATCAGACCAGACAAGCAAATATTGAATTGATTTCTCATTCCCTTTAATCAATGGTTCTCAAAGTGTGGATTCCAGACCAGCAGCATCAGCTCACTTTGGCACTGGTTAGAAATGCACATTCTTGGGCTGTCTTCCAGATCTACTGACTCAGAAATTTTAGGAGTGGAGCCCACCAGTCTGTGTCTGTGGGTTTCTCCTCTCCGAGACCTACATTTTTATTATATGTTTGGCCATCATGGAAGTGTATAAACTAAAAAGTAAAAGACTCCACCCAAGTCCCCCTTCCTACTTCTGAGTGCCTTGGCTTTTTGTTTTTCAATAAAAGGTCTTATTTTTCTTTATAGCTCCCTATTTTGAAGCAATTATAGATTCACAATCTATTGGGGGGGGCAAAAAAAAGAAGGAAGGAAAGAAAGGAAGGAAGGAAGGAGGGAAGAAGGAAAGAAAGAAAGAAGGAAAGAAAAACAGCCAGTCAGTCCAGGGAAGCCTTGTGTGCCTTCACCCAGTTTCTCTTGCATGTCTGTAGCACAGCGTCAACCCATGAAATTGACCTTTGCACAATCTTGAATTTATTCAGGTTTTACCAGTTTCACATGCACTCCTGTGAGTGTGTCTGTGTATAATTCTATGCAGTTTTATTACATGAGCCAAATCTGTGCAATCAGCATCCTAATCAAACGGCGTGTCAGCATGAGGCTTCCCTGTGGCTGTCTTGGTGGCTACTCTCATGTCCTTCCCCTACTCCCAGCCTCGCCGCTGGCAATCACTGATGTGTTCTTCGCCTCTATCATTTTGTTATTTCAATTTTTGAAAGTTTATACTTGTTACTTAAATGAAATCAGGTAGTATGCAACCTTTTTTGGATTGGCATCTTGCCCCCATTCTCTGGAGATTCATTCAGGTTGCTGTGTGATCGATAGTTTGTTCCTTTTCAATTCCAAGCAGTATTCTATGGTAAGGATGTACCACAGTTTGCTTAGCTTTTCAGTGACCGGAAGACCTGTGGGCTGTTTCCAGTGTTTTATTATCACGAACAAAGCAGCTATCGACATTCATATACAGGTTTTTGTGAGAACATAGATTGTCATTTCTCTGGGATAAATGCCCGGGACTGCATTTAGTGACTTATATAATGGTTCTTCTGTATTTAGTTTACTTTTTTTACATTTAACCAGACAAACTGTTTTCTAGGTGTTGTAGCATTCTATATCCACATTATCAAGGTCTGAATGATCCAATTTCTTGTTACCATTTCCTGTTGCCACTGTTTTTAATTTTAGTCATTTATTCGAATAGGTGCATAGAGAAATTGTCTAGTGCTTTTAATTTGCACTCTCCCAGTGCATAATGATTTTGAACAGCTTTTCATGTGTTATCCGCTATCTGTCAATCTTCTGCGGTGAAATGTTGGGTCATGTTTTTTTTGCCTTTTTCCACGCGGAGTGATTGATTTTTTTCAGTTGAATTTTGAAAGTTTGTCAGATATGTGCTTTGCAATTTTTTTTCTCAGTCTGCTGCTTAATTTCATCCTCTTAACTGGATTTCTTTCTTTCTTTCTTTCTTTCTTTCTTTTTTTTTTTTTTTTTTTTTTTTTTTTTTTTTTTTTTTTTTTTTTTTTTTTTTTTTTTTTTTTTTTTTTTTTTTGTTTTGTTTGGTGGCAGGATCTTGCTATGTAGTTCAGGCTGGCCTTGAACTCACTATGTAGCCCAAGCTAGCCTCAAACTCACAGGGATCCTCCTGCCTCAGCCTCCCAAGTACTGGGATTATAGGTATGTGCCACCATGCCCAGTATAATTAGATCTTATGCAGAACAAAATTTAAATTGTGTTGCAGTGCCCCTTTATCAAATTTTCCTCTTATGGTTTGTGCTTTTTGTGTCAAGTCTAACTCTTAGCTCTAGGTCCCAAAGAGTTCTTATTTTTTTTCCTAAAAGTTTTATATGTAGTTCTCTATTTTACAATAAAAGCTGTCTTTTCTGAGATGATTATATTGAATAAGAGTAGTTAACAGCGGATATCTCCACTTTATTCCTAACATTTAGGGAGAAAGTATCCAGTCTTTCACCACTAAGTATGATGGTAGATGTAGATTTTTTTCCCCAATCTTATCAAGTTGATAAATTTGCTCACTATTTCTGGTTTGCTAAGTTTTTGTCTAAATGCTGTTGAGTTATGTCATGTGCTTTTCCTCCATCAATTAATATAATCATAGGATTTTTATTCTTCAGCTGTTTGATTTATTGGATAGCATTCTTTGAGTTTTGAGTAAGGAGCCAGCATCACATAACTGGAATAAATCTCAACTGTAGTATATAATTCCTTTTTTATATAGCTGGATTTAATTTTCCAAACTTTTGTTGGGAATTTTGTGTATAGGTTTATGAGCACTATTTGTCTGTAGATCTCTTTTTTGTGCTATTTCTCTGATTTCCATATAGGGTAAACCACCCTTGTAAAGTGGGTGTTCCCTTCTCTTCTATTTTCTGAAAAAGGTTTTATAAAATTAGTGTTAATGATTTGAATGTAACATAGGAGTCTCTGGTGAAACAATCTAGGGAATTTTTTTTGAAAACTCGGAATACAAATTCAGTTTCTTTAATTGTTACAGGACTATTTTGTTTATTTATGTCATTTTAGGAGATTTGGCAGATTGTTCTTCTTCATGAGCTGGTCCATTTCCTCCAAGCTGTCACATTTATAAGAGTAAAGTTGTTTATGTTACCCTTTTATTATCATTTAAATGGCTGGAAGATCTGTATTCAATTTTATTCTTGAGATTGGTAATTTGTGCCTTCCTTCTTTTTGTCCTTTTTACTCTTGTTAGATGATTGTTAATTTTATTGTTTTTAAAAGAAGAAAACAGCTCTTCGTTTATTGATTTCTTCTATTGTTTTCAATTTCATTGATTTCTTCTTTTTCTTTATTATTTCCTTCCTTTGCGGTTTTGGGTCTATTTTGATCTTCTTGTGGTTTTTTTTTTTAATGTAGAAATTTAGATTATTGACTTGAGACTTTTTAGTTTTGTAGTGCAAACTTATGTTTCCCTCTCAGCACTGCTTAGTTCTGTCCCGCAAATTTACTATGTTGCATTTCAGTCTCAGTTTAGTTCCATGAATTTTTAAAATTTCTTTTGAGTTTTTTCACTCATAAATTATTTGAATGTGTAGTTTTATCCCCAAGTGTTTGGAGACTTAGCCCTTGTCTGTCTTTAACAATTTCTAGTTCGAGTCCATTTTTGTCAGAGAATATGTACGAATGATTTCATTTCCTTTAAATTTGTTGAAGTTTGTGTTATGACCTGGCATACGGCTGACCTTGGCGTATGTTCCCCAGCCACTGGAAAACAGTGTGTTTCTGTTCCTGTTGGCGGAGGCCTGTAAATATCACTGCGGGCCTGCTGGTCGATGGTGTTCTTCAGTTCTCCTGTGTCACTGGTGAATTTTTATTTAGCTATTCTGTCAGTCGGTTGGGGGTGTTGACATCTCCAAGTGTAATTTTGGCAGTCTGCGTTTGAATTAGCTTCCCAGGTGATTCTAATCGTGCTGAAGCTGGAGAGCAAGTATCGTACCTCTAACTTCTTGAGTTTCAACTTCATGGAAGAAATCATCTTGTATGAATACGGGGAAAAGATGTACTTCCACACATGCCTTCTTTGCACGGGACATCTCCCTCCATCTTTATATATGTTCAGTTTTCCCCTTGCCTTTCTGCCAACCCACATGACACTGTCTCGTAAGGACTTTTCTTAAATCTGAACAGTGTGTAACTTCTCCCTTCTCTGAATCTCTACTGTGTTTTAAATGTCACCCTGCTTTAGACTTAGCTGGAGTTTCATCTCTCTCCTGCTAGACTGAAAGCCTTTCAAAACAAGCTCTCTATCCTTGTTTTTCATATAGCACATGACATGATTCCTTAGAATATCTTTTAAAAACTTGCTGACTTGAATGTTCTGGACAATTGAAGATACTAAATGGGACATTGCTTTGACCCTCTGAAATTAAACATTTCTAAAATGAGTTAAATTTCTTCTTTTAAAGGTCCTGAAAGGAAAAGGTTTTTCTTTTTTAAACATTTCTATTTTTTGTACATATACATCATTTTTAAAAATTTAAATTTATTTTACAGTGATACATAAGAACACAAAAATTGTGCATATTTAAGTTTTGTTTTTGACATGGGATCTTGGTATGTAGTTCAGGCTGGACTTGGTCCAGCAGTGATCCTCCTGCCTCAGCCTCCCAAGTGCTGGGATTACAGGTGTGCCTTGTCACACCTGGCTCAATAGGATTTTTCTTTTTTAAGGGAGAGTTCATTAGGAATTTCTTATATTTCTGAAGTGGAATTTACATATATCTTAAGCCCTTTTTAGGTCAGTGGTAACATTATAAAATGCAGAGAAATATAAATATTATAGACAATGCCTATAGTGATTCTAATGTCTAAGGCATCTGATCTCCACCCTCTTTTCCTTTCCTGTTAGTCTCAAGGGCTGACCCCAATATCAGTGGCTACTGCATTGTTTCCCAAATGCTCCTGGTTGCAAAGATAGCTTGGCACACTCAATAAAATTCAGATATTTTGCCTCATTGAAGATCTCCAAAGAAAGATCTAGAAATCTATAATTTTAACAAACATCCCACGAAATTCCAATGATCAGGCCATTGCCTTCTAATAGTTACAATTTGTCACTTCTCCAACCCGTGGTTCATTTGTCATGTTATTGGATTATCCATTATATTGCCAACTATTTTCATAAAGTGCTTGTAATTGAGATGAGAGTGTCTGTGATTGCTTGATTTTCCAAGTGAAAGGAATTTCTATAGAGGTCTGGAATAGTTATTATTCACAGAATGTTTAGTTTCCTCATTATGAGCAAAAAAGTGCTGTTTATCATTCTCTACTCAGAACGTAATATTGGGTATTATAGGAGCAAAAGAAAAATACTCGTTTACAGAACAACATAGAAATACAACAGAAAGCAATATGATGTCTCCTTACTGTGTTTTAGGGTAGACTGTAGCATACTGAAGAACTGATGCAGAAGCATTTCAAGAGCTTCTAGGACTGTGATGAGGAGAATAATTCAATCTCTTTGGCTCTCTATTGTGTGACAAATATAGCTAATTGGAAATAATATGAAGTAAATTTATTCCTAAGAATCTATGGTGTGTACTAATGTGGTCATGCAGCTGCTGACTGGTAACTTTGAGTATTATAAAATGTAATAGCAATATTACTACCTAAGGTTTACAATCAAAAGGGACTTTTAAAAAGTATCTCAGTTAATGCTCTCATTTTATAGGCAATAAAAACAATGAGTACTTGAGGACTTTACAGCATAACAGACAGTGTTATAAATGCTTTAAATACACAGCATCCCTAATCTCACTGCCTCTGAGCTGGGTTACTAGTATTCTTTACAGATAAGAATACAGAAGAAGAGCACAGAGGCTACGTAGCTTGCTTACCATTACACAGCTGATGCATGGTAGATCCTGTCTACTCTGCTGCCTGCTAGTTTCAACACTCAATACTTCCATGTTTGGGGTAATGAAAGGTGAAATGAGGCCACGTCAAATGGACGCTAACCAAACATAACTGTGTCCTTGTAAGGGGAGGAAATTAGAACACAAGCAACATGGCGAGGAGAAGACTGTGAAGACACGGTGAGAAGGCAACAGTCTGCAAGCCAAGGAGTACAGCCTCCGAAGAAACCAAACCTGCTGTCATTTTGACCTTGGACTTTGGCCTCTAGAAGAGAAGGGAAGGAGATGTCTGTTCTTAAGCTTCCCAGGCTGTGCGTTTTGTTATGGCAGCCTAGTGAATTAGTATAGCATAGTTGTCAGAGCCCAGGGAGTCCTAGAAATGTTAATTCTTAAGAAAACACTTGTCTTTGGTCATCATTTCTTTGTTTATTAAATATTTGCTTTGCACGGAACAATGAACAAAAAAGTTGTTCAATTCAGCATGCAGTGTCCCCCTTCCCAGGTAAGTTCCACTGAATTTTTTGGGTAAGGAGACTACAAATATTTCTTCAGTTCTGCTCATCCCTTCAACCACCAACTTTCTTAAATCTAAGGCAAATATAGTAACCAGAGTGACACCGACTGTTTTCCTGGTTTTCCATGTCAGTATCCAGCACTCTAGATTAGCAGAGTAGCCTGGTAAACAGGGCAGCAAATTCTGCCTTGAGTGCAGGCCTGTGGCTTGGTCAGGAGCTAAGCTGCACTTGCTTTAACTTGAGGAAGGCTTCTGTTCTTGGATACCTGGTGGGCATGAAGAAAAAGAAAGGACAAATATGCTTTTAGGAAATGGAGCTTTGGAAAGTAAGCTCTAGCAATTATAAGGGACATCCAAGAAACTGTTCCTGTCCCCGCATGGGCCCAGTGGAAGGAACCATGATGCGTGTTCTTGGGAATAAAATGTTTTGAAGGTTATCATTCTGTCTGGAACGTTCAGTCTGAAGATGCTACATGAATGTACATATTATTTGCCAGTTTATTTGTGATCACAAGCACTTATACATCTTTCCCCAAACAAAGGGAAACATTAAATCCTTTTCCATAAGACTTTTCTTTTTAGTGTTTTACAAAACATATGGGTAAGAACAGCTCTTGTCCTTTGGGATGAAATGTCTTTATGAGCAAACAGAAAGAGTTTGGACACCCTGAACATTTCTGCCTTGTCATAAATATCAGTAGGTCAGATTTTAAAACCGACACTCCGAAAAACTCACCACCAGAGAATTCTTTACGTAGAGTTATACTGGAGCAAAAAGCCGGCTGTCAATTTTGATAGCATGTAAAAGATTTTAATGTCTTTAGATCCATAAAGCATCAAGAAGTGGAAAAAGTGATGATCCGAATAAAAAGAGAAAAACACAACGCTGACGTGTTTCAGAATTTCTAATTGTATCAGATTTGAGATGGATTTTAGTATCTTTAAATCCATAAAATAGCTGGGAGTGGTGGGAGGCTGGGCAGGAGGAAGGCAAGCTTGAGCCCGACCTGGGCAGCTGGGTGGGAACCTATCTCAAAATTAAAAATTAAAAGGGCTCGGGATGCAGCTCAGAGTAAAGGCCTTGAATTCGGTCCCCAAACTGAAAATAAAATTCCTAAGTATTTAGATGTGGTAAAAAGAACAACAGTTTTAGCAAAACAAATTTTGAAGTATTCCAGAAGCTCCTTCAGGTTTTATAGCTTTTGTTTTCCCTAGTAGGGACTACATCCTACGTAAGCATAGATATGATTCAGTACACGTTCAGGATCATGTATTGGTGGCTGGAGGATAAGAAGGGAGTGTATATTTTTAAGCATATTACTATAGTTCTCAGTGTCCAGAATCGTGTACTGAAGAGCAGTATCACTCATGAAGCAAAAGATGATTTTTCCATGTGTGTGAGCACACCAGCCAGTTCTGTGTTAAGCAGGTGCTGCCGTCAGCAGCCGTAATGCTGCGAACACAAAGCTTTCCTTGTCTAACACTGATGACAAATGCTTCATTGTCCAGAAGGAGTCATCTGTCTGTATCTGAAATCTTGTAGGATGCCGCATCTCTATTTTTCACAAAGAAAAGTCCGCATCGGGGTGTAGATGCTCCCATGCATTTCTTGAAGCGTCCATTTCTCTGCAGGTCGGCAGCAGACAGGTTCCCGCCATGAGCAGAGCAGCCTGGACGCCGAAGCCAACGCGCCTGCTTGCCATGGGGTGGGCCAGCTGCGAACCCCGATGCAGAGGGCAAAAGTGGGGACCAGAATATGTGCAGGGTCTGCCTTCTTCCTCAGACTCCATAATGCTCTGGAAGGGTGGCTTAACATACGGAAAATGATGTGAAACATCAGAAGAACCGGTCAAATAGACGGCGCAGCTCAGGGACTTGGTAAAGGAATATGGACTTTCCAGCGCAGATCACCACCAGTCAGCTCAAACACAGCTGTGTTCGGCTCGTAGGGAACATTATGGCGCACGGCTGTCTTGGCCTGCTGGAAAGGGCACGGCATTCTTGGTTCCCTTGTGCACAGCCGGGAAGCTGCAAGTCCAGCCGAGAGGACCCCCCCCCCCACCTTGGACTAGCTCTCACGGAGATGGGAACGGGTCAGTGAGCCCTGTGGGGACTCTGCAGGCGCAGGCCCCTCACTGGCGGGGAGCACGCCCTGGCTGTGTGAACGGCACTAAGCCTGTCAGCAGAGACAAAACCTTCCCGCGTGAATCCAGCTGGCCGAGAAGGGATCTGGTGGAAAAGTCACGAAGCTCTGAGTTTCTGCCCCACCCTGAAGTGCCAAGAAGGATCCCAGGTGGTGGTGTCCAGGGGAGTGGCAGTGAAGCCCTGGGCCTGGGCCCATAGAAGGAACATTTGCATCCACGTCGCCAAGTTCAGAGGGTGTCCAGCTGCCTGCACAATACTTAGGACTGCAGCTGCACTGGAACACGGGACGGGGGCTCGACTTCCCAGGAAATGCAGAGCAGAGTTTCAGAGAGAAGGGTAGTCGCAGCCTGGTAGTCAGGTTGGGCCTGTGCTGTGCAAGCCAGCTCTGTTCACGGGCTAGCAGCAGCTGCTTGGTCCTCCTTGGTTGGAAAAAGTGACAAGCAGGAGGCTGCCTTCCCGTGATGAGCTGCTCCTCATCATTCACCCTGGAGCAGAGAGATGCTGGGGACTGGCAGGGTGCAGCTGCAGCCGGGCAGAGAGGTGCTTTGAGGTTCTGGAAGTTGAATTGCAACCCTGGGTCTGCCCCAAATAATGCTGGCTGGTCCTATGATCCCTGAGAACTTCAGCTTCCCCATCTATTAAAATGGAATCTTGTGCAAAAGGAACTTCTGAGCTGCTGCGTGGTTTCTAAGGTGCTGCTTTTAAAGTAGTGTGAATTCTTCAGGAGACCGAGATCATCGAAATAGAACTCGTTGTAAGTTTAGCCATTAATAGTAATTAAGATATATATACTCAGAGGAAATGGACTTTTTTGTTGTACTCTATAGAACACTGGGGGTGGTTTTATAGAGTTTGGGAAGCAAAGCCCACAATAGCATTTAAATGAAGATTGCTTTGAAAGATGCATGTATGTGACAAAGATTACAAAGAAAATGGTGAAAGTAGCCATGTGAGTGGAAGAAATATAGGTGTGACTTTTTAAATACAAATTTGTTCTAACATTTTATTTACTGCATCCATTATTTTTTTCAACAACTAAAAACAGACTTCTAAGCTGCTTTTGTCTTTAAATTTACTTTATGGTGGTAGTCACACTGCCTTTAGAGAAACTTTATTGGACTGCACTTACTACATTATCTAGAAAATAATGCATTTATATGCCTATAGATTCACCCCCCCAAACTTCACAAAACAAAAAATATAGATGTCTGGTTGTGTCTTTTCCCATAAATAAAAAAGGCTCAGGCAGTAAATATAGAAAAGTGGCATGTTACATTTCCACAGCACACCAGCACCCTAAGGTGAGGACAAAGTGCTATTTATCAACCCACAGAAAGCTATGATTCTGTGGATTTTCATGTCTTCAGTTTAGATAATTCCAAAACTTGATTCTTTATCTTAGAGCTTCATCTTTGGAAAGCTTTTCAGTAAAACCAGAAGGTAGAATATAGAAGGTAAGCAGCTGATGGGGAACACAGATAAACAAGTACAGCTTGTGGAGGATGCGCATTCCACATGACAGCAGAAGGTGGGGAGAGTTCAGATGCCAAGGGGATCCTGAGTCATGACACTCGTGCTTTCTGCATCCAGGTGATGTTTGCAGCCCCATGCTCTGGCAGCGCCACAAGATCTCTGTTTACATCTTTCCAAAAATGCCATTCCAAGTCAAGGATTTATTTGCCTAATTTAAAAAAAGAAATTTAGTAGAAAGTAAAACAGAAGCATGGATGGCGATATCTACATTAAGTATACTTATTTTCACCTTACGTGAATATATTTCTCATTTGGTGTTTCTGTCTCTCTTTGTATTAGCATTTCCATCACTGGGACAAAATACTTGGTACAGTTTAAAGGAGAGGTTGAATCTGACAGTTTCAAGGGGATTCAATTCATGGTTGGCTGGTTCCAAGGCAGAAATATCGCTGTGGAAGGGCAGAACAAAGATACTTAATTCATGGTGGCTGGGAAAAAGAGCAGAGGAACACTGCCAGAGAGGAAGGGATGAGGGATCAGATATAGTTCCCAAAGTTACAGCTCCATGACCCACCCAGACTCACCCAGAAGTGTGCTCCATTGATATCCTGGGTGACTCCCAAGCCAATCAGGTTGAAACAATCAAACTTAATGGTCTCACTCTTTTAAATGTGCATGCATGTATTTATTATTAAGTACTGCATTAGTCATTTTGCCATCACTGGGACAAAATATCTGATGTCCACAATTTAAAGAAGGAGAGTGTTGTTTGGCTTATGAGCTCAGAGGGTTCAGTCTATAGTTGGCTGGCTCCAAGGTAGAAACATCATGATGGAATGGCTTGGTGGAGGAGGAAAGCTGCTCAGTCCATGACAGCCAGGAAGCAGAGAGAGAGAGAGAGAGAGAGAGAGAGAGAGAGAGAGAGAGAGGAAGAGAGAAGGGAGAGAGAGAGAAAAAAGAGAGAGAGAGAGAAAAGAGAGAGAGGAAGGGGCCAGACACAAGAATATACTCTTCTAGGTCATGCCCCCAGTGACCCACCCTTCTAATCAAGCTCCACCTCCTAACTGGACATCTAGCTATGAACACGTCAGTGGATTCATCCATTGATGAGTATAGTGCCCCCATAACCCAATCACCTTACAAAAGCCCCACCTCTGAACACATGAGAGTTTTGATGTACATTTTAGATCTCAACCATAACAAGTACATATCTTGGTAGAAATCAGTCATGGTTTCTTAGCAGTAAAGTAAAGCAGAGAATTATTACGTGTGAAGAACACAGAATCTCTTCTTTTCCCCCTTCCTTCCTTCCTTCTTTCCTTCCTGCCTTTCTTCCATCTCTCCTTTCCTCCTTTTCTCCCGCCTGCTCCTCTCTTCCTTCCTTTTCAAAAGCACAGCTTGGGCTTCTAAGGTTAATGGGAGGACAGAGAAATACCACTAGCGTTTATAGAAACCGACCCTCTGCTGGGGTCTGTGCTACACACTAAATGTTTTCTCTCTTTACCCTTCACCCTGACTGACTGAGACAGACATTGTTCTTCTTGGTACACAGATGCAGTGACTTGTTCAAGGTCACAGAGATGGAAGTCAAGCTGCACCTGAAATGGGCAGTGTAGTAGGAGTTTGACTTTCTACAGTTCATGAGAAAACAAGTAGCTATCTTTATTTTTTTGGAAAAGGATTTTTATTCCAAGGCACCACTCAGTTGATAGTGGAAGAAAAATGTGTATCAATTAGGGGGAATGTGAAAGAGAATGAACTAAACTGGAAAACATTCCTTGAAATCAGAAGAGACAAATGCATAAGCTTTATAAAGTGAGTTACATTTTGCACATTTGAGTCCCTGTGTAGGCTTTCTGGCTCGGCAAGTAGAGTGTCCTGGGTGGGGATCGTGGCAGGGCTTCCTCAGGGAAGGAGTCCTGCTGCTTTCCTCCAACGCTCAACACCAACCCTGGGTTGCCTCCCCTGCCTCGCCCCCCATATCAGAGGCTCCTAAGGCACCCTGTGCCTCTCATTTGCAAACCCCAACACCTTTCTAATTGCTTATTCCCTGTCTGTCTTCCTGCCTAGATCAGAGCCTTTGGGGGTGCTCAGACCACTGCTCCTCTTCACCCCTGAACACCTGAAATAAGGGCGTGCAGCGGCTAGGCCTTGGGCCATTGCTTCATTATCTTTCCACCCTGGACACCCCAGCTTTGCACTTACACTTCCATCCTCCACCTCATTAGAGCTGGTCCTTGGTCCCTCCTCGGGGCCCTTTTGGGTCAGGAATTCTGGGATCTTGGGTGTCTAGAGCATGGCTTAGAAGTGGCCGTGTAGGGTGATACAGGGCCAGAGGAAGCTCTTTAGATCTCAGGGGAGGGCCTTAATTTCCCGGTTGTGCATGTTGATGACTGTGCAGCGGGTTTCTCTGGCAGAGAGGCTGGGCGTGAGGGGCATGGTGTTGCTTTAGCTAATACTCTTGCTAGTATTTCTTGTTTCTTCTCTGTAACCTTTAAGAACAGAGAAACTTTTTTTTTTTTTTGCATTGCAGAGAAACTTTCAGCTACTTGAATGTCTCAAAAAGAGATAATATTCGCAAAATTTTTAAGGATGACTCTAACCAACAGAATTTGGACATCCCGTGAAATAACCTGAACCCTTGAAGTCTGTCCCTCTCTGTCAACAGCAGTTTCTCGATCCATACAGCAGGTCTAACTCATTCTTAGCAATGAATTTAAAGTTCAGATTATTATGTGAAATTGCAGGGCAAGTACATTCGTGTTACACAGCAGTGCCTGTAGTGTAGAGGCCAATGAAATCGGATAATCCAAATAAAACAGATATAACATCCAAACAAATTTTTGCTCTATAGGAACAGATTCATCTGTCTTATAACTGGACTGATGCCTCACTCCCCTTTGGAGAACTGGAGGGGCCATCATACTAAGCTACAGTCCCAGCCCCTCTGAAATTAAAAAAAAATTTTTTTTGAGAGGGAGATTTGCTAAGTCACTAAGTTGCCCAGGTTAGGCTCCAACTCGTGATTCTCCTGCCTCAGCCTCCCAGAGTGCATGTTCCATCACACCCAGTGGGATAGCCATTTCGAAGTTGAAGTTCAGGGTAATGCCAAGAGAATCTCTGTGAAGTGGTGGAGATCGGTCCTGGGCATGCATCTGAACATCATTTATTTTTCTCCATTCTTTTTATGGGAGGGGTGGTGCTGGGGATCAAACCCAGGGCCTTGCACTTGCTAGGCAAGCACTCTACCACGTGAGCTAAACCCCTAAGCCCTGTTTTTCTCCATTCTTTTATCCTAAGAATACAAAGCCGATTCTGAGAGATTCTGACTGTGCCTCACTTACGGAAAGAAGAAAACACAAAAGAGGAATGTATATTCAGTAGACAGGAACTCCATTATAAAAATTGACAATTACTTAGAAGTCAGGAAGCCAATTTTCCAATCAATACCTTGCCTGAGAAGGATAACATGATGTGGTGTCAAAGTAGGAAGCTTTATCAAAGCTGCGTTCACTTCACATTAGCTCTCTTGGTCAATGCCGGGGTGGCCAAGAAAGGAGGGTACATCTGGCAAAGAGCTGCCACCTGACCGGACTCTCTACTCTCCACCGGCCAAAGCTCACGGTACAGGAGAAAGCCAAAAATCTGGTTCAAGTTGCTTTTACGTTCGCATTTACTTGTTTTAACCTAATTGCCATAGAACATCTCTATCCAAGCCCTACCCGTACTCCTAGAATTAACAGTCTAACTATAAACATGAACAACCACAGACTTGGGTCCCTTTTGTCCCACTGGGATGCTTGGTGGCATTGCAAAACACAGTCTGAATGTCATTAAAGGGGGAGTGGGAAACAAAAGGAAGTTTAAAGTAAGTTACATGAAACAGATTTCCACCATCCTTGCTCTCCTTAGTATGTGAGAAATTCAATGTCACCCGCAGCTGTGATCGTAGAATAATTTCAGCATAATCAGCTGAAGGGCCAGGCATATATTTAATCTGCAGTCAAATTAGCCACGTTTGCAGTGCTGTTATCCTGATGAAGGGCTCAGTAAAGTGCTTGCTAACAGGAAGTGACACAGACTGTGGGAGGGGAATCATGAAGGAACCAAATTTGTTTTTTCAATGTTTGGCACAAGCTTTTTCCCATTCGTTTTAAATTACTAAGAAAAGTAAACATTTTGGTAATTGTTTCAGAGAGATTTATAGGTGACCCTAAGTGCAATCTACTTGGTGACTGACTCAATTTTAATTCCTTTGGTTCTTGGTTGCAGAAAGGGCAACACTGTTACCACTTGCCTGGTCAAAGGTTACACTTCCTGCCCTCCATCAACTGGGCTGGGACATTTGAGTGTTTTTAGATACTAGTCAGGTCACCAGCTGAGGGGAATCACTCACACTAAGCATCTGCTGAGGGTCTTTTGTAATGAATACCGGTACCAGGTATGCAATTAACCGGGCCCTAGCCTTTTCTTATTTAATGAAATGCACATTGGGTGCACGTTTATAGAAGATCTAAGTAGGCAAAGGTAACTGGGAGCTAGAAAGCCATCCTTTGTTAAATTGTGTTTTTAATTTTACTTATGCTTTGATTACTTAAAAAAAAAAATACCACACAGAGGTTTTATGTTCCCATCCTGGGAGTTTGGCAAGGCAGAATCCTGGGCTAGGGTTGTTTTTACTAAGAGGTTTGTAGATGCTCAATGTTTGAGGTCTCAACTGATGCAGAATCCTTACTGGATGCTTGAAAGAGCCGAGCACCAACCTAAAGTCTTTACTTGCTTAAGACTCAGTGTTTCCTTTTCACAGACAAGGAAACTGAAGTACAGAGGGATAACTTGCCTAACATAGGAGGTAGCAGCGCCAGCCTTTGGACCCAGACAGTCCAGAATCCATGCATTTAACTGCAACCCCAGACCAAAAAGACTGGGCTGGAGCAGACTGGTGAAACCTCCAAAGCTGTTCTGGGTCTCCAAAGTCCTTCTTCTGCATTTCCCTCGGAGATACCCCTCTCCTGGCCCTCAGACACTAAGGTACCAGATGCTCTCTATCACCCCAACTGGAAGCAGGGATCTGTCATTTTAATTTACCTCCCTTCAGCTCGGGATGAAACTGATGCGGCCCCTCCCATGATGTGTGCTTGTTAGCTGGCCAATCCCCGTAAATCCCCTGAGTGCAGCGACTGGTTCAGACGTGGGCCCTTCTGGCTCTAGGTCGCAGGTGACTTTCTGTCCCTCAGGGCTGCTCCAGAGGGACTGGGTAGGGCAGAGGACATGGGAGTGGAACAGTCTAAGCCCTCCACACTCGGTGTGCCTTGGCCATCCCCCATGACAGCATGACCTCTCATTTGCTGGACTGAGGTCTGTTTCAGGGTGGAGGAGATTTAGCTTAACACTTTGGTGGTTGAGATGGAGAGGAAGGAAATGAATGTGAAAACGTGACGTATTTAAAGTAGTAATGTTTTCTATGGCCACAAGAGGATTCATAAAATACAGCGTGGATTCAGTGCAACTCTTAGACTTTTGTCTTTGATCTAGGAGGAGCCTGAAATGCCACAGCTGCCATGGAGAGGGAAGAGGAAAATGTCTTTATTTTCCACATTTAATTAATGTCAGGGGAAATATTTGTTTAATCGCATTTTAAATGTAGGACTGTGAGTACAGTTCTGTACTAGGTGCTTTGAAAGTATTAAATAAAAGACAGGGAACTTTGTTGAGGAAGCATAAACTCATAGAGCCATGGAACAGTTTCATAGAAACTCACAAACAAGCAGAGATAAAAATGCATGTGAGGATATGTTTGCGCACATTACAGATAACAGATATAAGAATGAGTTAACTGGAGCTTTTTGCGTCTTTTGAATTTTGAGCTAAGATCCTGAGAATTAACCTGTTTAGTAGAAGTGGGCAGGGAAGATATCTGTTGGTGGGAGCAAACGGAGGCATCCTTTTATTCTGCTGACCAAGAAGCAACGTACAACTGGGTCTCTGGACTAAGGAATGGTAGAAACCGGGGTCTGATTTCCACCATGCTGATTTGAGGAGCAGAAAGGTGAGGTTGCTGGTAAAGCCCTAGAACGAGATTGCGAGGGGGGCTTTGCCTGGGAAAGCAACTGGCAAACCACAGCAAAGAAGACATGGAGATAGCATTCCGACTATCAGTTGTCCCAGGAGAGTGCACACCATGGTGATGTGGGTCAGCCTGGGTCTTCAGCATCTTCCCTTAGGGCCTGGCACTTCGGGGATGTTGATATATATTGAATGGATGAATAAGTGAATGAATGAATGAATGAACAGGGCTGACTAAATCTGAGGATGCTTCAGGAGTGTGAGCAAGATAATAGCTATTGATCAAGGTTTGGAAGCTACAGAGAGTTCAAGAAGAATCAGAATGGAGTTGAGCCATTTTTCTTGACAACAGTGAACAAGTCATTAACTAGATGGGAATTGTGGCTTCTTTTGTGGTGGCGCAGGTGGAAGTGAGGCGGGACAGGATGCCTGGTTACGTGGGGTCTTCGGCTTCCTGCCAATCAATATCCGTATCCTTAATGCTCCCTGGCAGGAGCTGAATTCCAGCTGCTTTGGTATGCAAGTTATGGTGCATAGGATATTTGAGTGTGTGTGTGTGTGTGTGTGTGTGTGTGTGTGTGTAACTCTGTCAGCAATTTTCCTTCCAACCTGCTCATAGTCTTCTGCAGACTTGCCTTGTCTCTTAAAGAAACATTTGTCTTTAAACATTTTCTAACGTATCTGAACAAATCAATTAAAAGTTATCTTGTGATTTCTGACAGATTCATGACTTTGTAGGAGGTAAGATCTTTTCCTACATACACTCTAAATCAACAGAATCTCCTCTAATCTTTCCTTGTGCCTCCCAATGCAGGAAATTGATCTGGTAAATGGACTCCGTGCTCCCCAATGAACTCCCACAGCTGTAGGGTATCTGATCCTCCCCCCAGGCTGATGGTTGGTGTGCAGGGACTCCACGCTGTCTCTCTTTCTATGTTTATCTGTCTGAAAGATTCTGAATTTGAATCTTGCCAAGGCCTGCCGCTCTTCCCAAAAGAATCTAGAAAAACTATCTATCAGCACAACCAAAGAGCCACTTACAGAACTTACAATTACATACCTACAGGTGTGCCACCTCCTTCGTTACCACTGTTTCCAAAAAGTAGTAATATATTTTACTCTTCTGAAATGAAATGAAAGAAACAAAGAAAAGTAAAAGGTGGTGGCTTTTTCCTTGGGTTATTTTCTGAAGTTTCTTAGAAACTAAATGAAATACAGCTGGCCTCAGAGGGCAATCTACTCAGAGAGAATCCGCAGGGTTGAAAGATAAGATTTGTAGACTCGAGACTTCCTGTCAAAATGCTTTCCATGAAAGTTGTTTAAGGATTGCATGAATGAGTAAGTGAATAAACAAAATAAAATTGGTGGATTCAGTTTATTTGGGGGAGGCAGGATGTTGTAAGAGAAAGCTGAAAGGTTTATAATTGCTTTATGACATGTTGAAAACTGGAATAATGCAGGGCAAGAAGAATCTTAAAATTTTAAAAATGTGTGAAGAAATCCCTTCTGTCTGTGAGTTCAAACAAGAAAGGTATGCCCAATTTTCATCTACCCATTAGCAAGGATCAAAAAGTAACAGTAATCATGATAAGGTATTGTAAAACAAACACTCTCAATTATTGCTGGTGTGAACTGATATAATCTTCCTTGAAAGAAATTTGGTAAAATGTAACCAGAGTCTTAAAAACCCCCATATATTTTATTCCAATTACATATCTTTGTGAAGGGTGGAGTATCCATATAATAGTATATTATGCTGCCATTGAAACTTATGAGTATGACGTAATGTTAAACAAAAATGTAGGATATTAAATTATATACAGACTATACATTGAACTATGAGAAGGAAAATACGCTGGAAGAATATTGGAACAGTATTTGGGACAATATTGAGTGATTGCTTCTGGATGGTAGAATTTAGATTTTTTTCTTCAATAACATCCATATATTTCCATATCTTCCTCAGTGAGCATGGGTTATATTTATCCAAGTGAAAAAAAATTTATACGAGAATTGGGAGGTAGAATTAGATTCCAATTTATGCTCTGCCCTACACCAATTATGTGATACTTAGTGCATTATTTAATCTCTCTGGACCTCAATTTGTGTCTGTAGAATGGGGGTGCAGCATCCAACTTGCAGGGCAGCGGTAAGGCTCAAACCAGGCGCTGTGTGAGGAGCTTGGCAGAACTTCTGGCACACAGATAAGCAATAAACAGTACTTATCATCATTATGACTCTGGGGTTAGAGGTGATTACACACTGGACGAGTATATTCTTTTACTTTACCAATTAATCTTTTAGCTTTTATTGTTCACTACAACATTTTCAGAAAAAAAAAACCATTAAAGAACCCCTTAATGTTAAACTCTGGCTCATTCCGTGCATGTCTTCTGCTGATTCTTTTCGGTGAAGAGAACCACATTTTTGATGTTTTGCTTGACGTGCTGAGCCTCACTTAAACATTTCTGAATACAATTTTGCATATGTCAGTGTTATTTAATGGCTGTGTGATGCTAGCAATAGCAGTGTACCGAAATTTGCTCCTCCATTTCGCAGTTGTTGGAATTTCGTGTTACATATATATGACTTGTAGCTGAGGAGTGTTGAACATGAGTTTATTCATGGTGGGATTGTCTCTGAATAAATAATACTAGATTTTAAAACCAGAAAATATCAGATAATAAAATACTGACTTGGACGGACATCTTTTTATGAAATAAAGAGATTATTTCAGGGCATCTTTCAGTTTAATTTTCATGATGCCAGATCATTCTAATGTTGCAAAGTATGTAGTGAGGCTGCATTCTGAATTGAGCAGTTGCTCTGAAAGAAGAAACCAGTCCTCTCAGAAGCTGCCCAGCAGAGCTTTTTACTTTCTTGGTTTCTTCACCACAGAATATTGTCTTCCAGCTATAGAAAAACTATAAATTAAATTAGTATTTCAGTGACGCTAAAGTGCTGTACTATGTCGTGTAATTTATCAATTGTATCATTTAGGTCATAAATGTTTTCTTTCTATTCTTCCATTGACACTCATGCAGTTGAAGGTAGTCACTGATGATTTTGCAAAGGTGTTCCATTATTATTATCCAAAAGGCAAATTCAGAATGTAACGCACCTTTGTTCCTAAAATTCGCTTTTTCAAATGAAATGTTTCTTGTGAAATTCAGTGCTTTAAAAAACTCTCTCACAGACTCTTGTAACATCAGTAATCCTTGATCCTTGCCATTCATAGAGCAGCCTCTTTTTTCAGACTGGAGGTCAGGGGCTGCTGGCTCGCAGTACATTCTGTTTTAGTTTTAGTTCTGTTCGCGTGTATGTGGTTCTGATTGTTTTATTTATTTATTTTTACATTTCTAAAGTATATAAAGGTAAACAATTTTGTAAGATAAACAGAATTTTTACTTCTGTTGGAATTTGTCATACTAATGAGTTAAAAAATTTATATAGGGCTATGATCATATGGTATTTCCTTATACTTGCTTTCTAAGCAGAAAATGATATGGAGGAAAGCTAAGTGGCATTCAGTATTTTAAGTTGTAATTAACAGTTGTTATTTTATCTAACAAAGTATTTGTGGTTTAATAAAAAACAACTCATTCAATGGAATTACTGAAACACCTTTATTTAAGTAATTACTTTTTCTTTTAAATATACTCCTGGACATACGATAATCAACTTGAGTTAGTATGTCAAAAGATAGCTCAATTATAGTGCTCTTGTTGCATTCTAAGTAGCTATTTTAAAAAGCTACTAATATACAATGCTACTGGTGTGAGAGCACATGCAATTTAAAGCACTTTTGCTAATATGATAGCTTGAACTAGGTCACAGTTGTTTCAATTTGCATTTTTAATATTAGGAAATCTGAATATAATTCTAAACATTGACTTTTATTTATTTCTTCTCATCTATATTCTATCTTTTCATAAATTTACCTAGTAAAAAGTAGAAAGTTCTATGAATTTACATCCACTTTAAAAAATATTAAGCACTTGGCTGGGGACTTAGCTCAATGGTTAGAGTGCTTGCCTAGCAAGCACAAGGCCCTGAGTTCGATCCCCAGCACACACACACACAAAAAGAAAAGCCATTTATTCATGTGCAATGCAAATTATTGTTCCATTTCTTCTTTTGTCTTCTATTTGGATATATTTTAAATTATGTCCTTTAGACAATCTCCTTTGTCTTGTAAATGATGTTTTTCCATTGCCACGAAGCTTTCTTTGTTCCACTATTGGGACGGTAATCGTAGTCTTCACTTTTACTTCTAAACTTGACATTTTACCTCATCTAGAATGAGCCATGTTATCATATGTAAAGTGGATCTAGTTTTTTTTTCCTACACTTATTTCTGGCTATTCTTTCTACTAGCAGTTATTACATATTAAATATTTATTCCTTTCCAGTTGGTTTATTAGTCTTAGTTAAACTTTCTATTCAGCATCATAGAATATTTAGAAACATTGCTTAATAAGGCATGAGTATTTTTATAAGAGGTTTTTAAATACTGGGAAGGTAACTATCATCAGAAATGCCTATTTTATGTGCTGTACTAAATAAGAAATTATTTCCCAAGACTCTAAAATGATAATTTTGAATGGAGAAAGACCAGTTTAGATATAGAAGAAAATCTGCTAGTTCTAAGTAGGACATTCATCACAATGGCAAATATTGTCTTCTATCTTTTGTCTGTAGTTTGCTTCTAGTCTATTTGTATGTAGTATTTAAAATGTATAAATTTGATCACAAATTATTTTCAGATAATCATATGGGCATTTTAATGACACAGTTTGGACTGTTGATATGAAGAAAACTCTGATATTGCCCCACTTCTTATAAGATAAAGTGACAAGTGCCAAGTTCTCACGTAGCTGTCTCTGGTATCTCCTCTCTAGCCCCCATGGTCTCTACACCTGGCCCAAGGCCTCTTTCTTCTGTTTGCACCTGTCCATGTACTCCTGCCAGGTGAGATCTGTAGATTACTTAGGATATTGGTTTGGCTGCTTTAACAGAATAATTTAATAGTGATTGAAATGAAGGGGATGGTTTATTTCTATTTCACGCAAGTGTGAATTGGTAGGCTGGAGGAGGCTGCTCTGTTCTATTATGTCCGCCAGGCCAATGTGCTTTCTGTTTTGTTGCTTTACAACACCTGAGGGTTTACGTTAGTCCACATTGTACAAACACTTCATCTGAGACCGTGGGAGGAGCTGTAAGAGGCAAAGAGAAGAGCCTTCCAGAAGTCACCAGCACCATTTCCCCATTTGGATTTAGTACCACGGTCTTCATTAGTGGGTGGGAGCTGGAAAATACAATGTCTAGTAACCACGTACTCAGTTAAATTCACATGGGGATGGAGTGTGGGAGTATGTTCTACTAGGAAAAGAAGGGCAGAGTGGACAACAGAGCTCCCCATTTTCTGCCCTATTTTTTTCTGTGAAGTCTTCCCAAGATCCTTAGCAGAACTGGTTTCTCTTTTCTTTAGGTCCTGTATTTATGGCAAATAAGTTTTTCTATTTCTTTTTCTCTTGAGTCTCTATTCTCCTCTAAAGGAAGCATAATGCTTCCTTCTTGGAATTCTTCTTCTTCATCTTCTTCTTCCTCTTCCTCCTCCTCTTCCTCTTCCTCCTCCTCCTTCTTCTTCCTCCTCCTCTTCCTCTTCTTCTTCCTCTTCTTCTTTTTCTTCTTCTTCTTTTTTATTTTTTTGAGACAGAATCTCACTATATAATTCAGGCTGGCCTTGAACTTGCACCAATCCTCCTGCCTCAGCCTCCTGAGTTCTGGGATTACTGGCATGTGCCACAACGTCCAGCCCTTGGAATTTATCTTCTCCTTCTTACACAAACACTACTTTTATTTCTCATCATCACACATTATCTGTCGCATTAACTTTTCATTTGGAAGATGAAGCTTTGACACTCATCTTTTTCCACAGCATGCACGTCCTTCCTGTGTCCTCGCCTACTCTGGATATTTCTATAGTAATTTTATGTCAACATTTGTGTTGTGTTGAGATAATTGACTCAGTTAAATAATTATAATGCCATGTGTGTGTAATGTAATAACTTTTCCTACCTTGTCCAATATTTTGATTTTCCTGGAGTTTACAGTTACACTTGTTTTTAACAAACGACTGTTGTTATTTAATGTGTATGGACTTATCCCTGAACTCAATCCACACTTTTCCCCAGTCAGGCAAACCTTGCAGTGTGTTTGAACTCATTAAGCATAGATTACATCTTCCAGCAGGAAGCAAGTCTCTTCCTGTGTTCCAACGCAACTGTGTGTGGGTCTGCCATGTAGCTAGCACATTCTCCACTCTTTTTTTCTGTTTGTTCCTTTGTTTCTTGGAACCAGGTCTCCTCCTTTTCTTGGTTCATTCATTTATTTTGTTAGAACACACCTTCCAGGAGCTTCTTGAGAAGGGTCATGACAAGTAATATTGAGATCTTGTTGGTCTGAAAAAATGTCTTTATTCTGCTCTCAGACTTGAATGAGAGTTTGGCTGTTACAGAATTCTAAGCGGGAAATAGATTTCCTTCAGTATTTTGAAGGAATTGCTTCATTGCCTTCTAGGGTTTGTTGTTGCTTTTGAGAGTTCAGATACTCTTCTGCTGCTTGCTCTTTCCTGAGGGTGAAGCATTATCTCTCTGGAATGTTCTAAGAACTTTTGGCCTCAGGCTTCTGAAATTCCAAGATAATATACCTATGTTTTCTTGTATTTCTCTTATTGCATTTCACATTTCTTATTGACTCTAATTTTTGTGCTAATTTCTAATTCTATTTGTTTTATTATTTTTCCAGTTTTACTCTCAGATTTTAAATTTATCTAGAGACTAAAAGCTCATTTAAAAATGTTAAGGCAAAGCATATGTCTTTTATTAAATTTTATTTTATTAGTTCATGTTTGTAGTACATGCAGTTCACAATCATCTTGGGGAATGGTTGCATGTATATACTATGAATTGTTTCTTTTTTTCTTTTAATCTCTTCTCATGGCCCTCCCTCCTCCTCCAGTTTCCCATCCCAATTTTCATTCTTGTTGATATTATTAATCTTAGCTTATATTAAGGCATATAATGTTTACATTTATTGAGGTTATTAGGTTCCTGTACATGGCATATCTTTATTCTTATTTCCCCTTTCCCTCCTCCTCACCCCTCACCCTTCTTCCTTTGGTTCTTTTCCCTCTTGCAAGAGATCCATCCCCTTGTCCCCTTCTATCCATCCTTTATTATTCTTTTTGTACTTTGCCTCACTGAATTGAGAGGCACAATACAGTCTTTAAGCTTGTGTATCTGGTTTATTTCACTCAACATAGCATCCATTTTCCTACAAATGCCTCAAAGATACCATACTTTCTTTATCTAGTTGTCTGTTTATGGGTATTCAGGTTGCTTCCAGGATTTAGGTACTATAAATCCTGCTGCTATGAACATGGGTATGCAGGTATTGCTGTAATGATGTCCTTAAGCTCTTTGGGGAAAATATCTAGAAGGGAGAGAGCCAGGTAATATGGAATTTCTAATGTCCATACTGATTTCCGTAATGGTTTTACTAGTTTACATTCCTGCCAACAATGCAGGAGGTTCCCTTTTTTGCCACAGCCATGCCAGCTTTTTTTGTTGTTTGATTTCCTAATATGGCCATTCTTTGCAGCATAAAATGGAATCTTAGTGTTGTTTTAATTTGCATTTCTCTAATGGCTAGAGTTGTTGAACATTTTTTCGTATATTTGTTGACTGTTTGTGTTTCTTGCTCTGTGTGTATGATTTTTAAAAAAGCCTTTTCCCCTTTGCAAGATCTTTGTTTTCTCCACCTTTCCCTTTTCTGCTTGGTGTGTTGGCCTCCTTTTTGCGTCATAGGGTATCATTACATGGCTAGTGATTCCTGGCCGCCTGCCCATTTTAAAATGAGGGTCAGTGTGTGAGGCATGTGGGCTGGACGCCAAGACAAATGACCTCCAGGAAGCGATGCCTTAAACAATTCGCTACCTACACATGATGCAAGTGGGAAGCAAACCTTTATTGTTGTGAGTGTCAGAGATTTTGGTGTTCTTTGTATCTATGGCACGACACAGCCGAACAACACAGAAGTTCTAGAGCCTTTTCTACTGTGACGTTTTTTTGGATCAACTGCACTGAGGCATAATTTATACATAATACGTTGCATGCATTTAAAATGTGCTACTCAATGAGTTTTGATGGATTTGTACACTGGGAAGCCATTTCCACAACCAAGATACAGAACATTCCCAGCACCCCAGAACATTCCTCATGTCCCTTTGCAACACATTCTTCTATCTGTTTCTTGCCCCCGGCCACCATGGATCTACTTTTTCTCACTGTAGTCTGGTTTGCATCTCCATAAATAGAATCATATGAGATGTGCTGTCTGGCGTCATACTTCTTTCATTTAGCCTAGTGATTTTGAAAGTCACTCGTGCTGTGTATATTAGAATGTCTGCCTTTTCAGTGACGTATAGTATTCTCCTGTGTGGGTATAGCTGTAAAGTATGGATGCATTTTTGATTCCTCATTCATATTACTAAGTATTTTTGAGCATTCACCTCTCTCCACATGTATTTAGGTTATTAAGATATAAAATATATTAATACCATACTACTACTTTTATACATTATAAAATGACACATATATATGAAAGTTAAGATGAGATAAAAGTAAATATAACTTGTTTTCTTCTTGCATATAGTGTATCATCCTGATCAGTACCTGGATGTAAACAGTAGGTGACCACTATATTGTGAAACTTACGTGTACCTCTCCATGTAAATGCACCTTAGAAATGCCTCCAGACTGATGCATTATCTTTCCCCTAAATTCATCAGCTTCTCCTGATTATCCTGAGCATAAAAATCAGTCTTTTCACTCAATTAAACCAGATTACAAAGAGTTACCTTCCTCTTACCTCTGTCTTACCCTTTATAAGCAACCTCTAACCCAATAAATCTCTAGGATTCAACCAATCGATGATGATCCTCCAGTATCCTCCTGTGCTCATGGTCTATCCATACTTATTATTTCTTCTTTGATCAAATCTGAAAAATTTTGTTTTTCTAGGAAGTCATCTGTTTCCTTTGGATTTCTAAGGTGTCACATAAGTTGTATATAATATTCTATATAGTCTTTTTAACCTCTCTAGAACTTGTAATTGTACCCTTTTCTCATTCCTAATTTTACCATTTAGCTCTTTTTTTCCCCTTAATCAAGGCTGGGGAGGTTATAAATTCTCTTATTTTTTCTTTTTTCAGAGAATCAGGTTTTCAATTCATGTAGTTTTGTTTTTCATTTTACGAATTTCAGCTTTAACCTCCCCAAGGTGTGGTTTAGATCGTGTCATTACTTGCTTGGTAAGCCCCAAACGGCTCCCCGCGGCACTCTGAATTAAGTACACACTCTCCAGACAGGTACTCTTGTCCGGAGGAGGGTGGATTGAATGGAGTTCTTTCTCCGTTGTCAGAGAAGCAGCATTAAAGTCTCGTGGAGAAGAAAACCATATCTGCAAACCAGCCCGGAATCTGTTTAGCTGTGTTATACAACACCTTTTATGTTTAACGTCGGGGGCAGATCCCCAACCTCTGGTAAGGCTCTGAAATAAACCTTGCTTTCCTGAAATTCAGGGATATAAATAATATTATATATAAAGTCTGAAAAACTGTAGGATCAGTTTCATGAGCGGTAATTAAATAGGACTCTTGCCATAAATTCTTCAGTTCTTGATGGCATGCAACAGCTGGTGACCTTAGTTGTTAATAGTATTTTTGGGGGAGGAGGAAAGAAAAAGAGAGGATCATTAATATGGCCTCGCCCCTGAGACTTTTGTGAATAGTTTGGTTTAGCGTATACCCCGCCCTCTAAGTGCAGGACATCTGTTCCTTCTGACCGTAGCCACTGATATTGGCACTGAAGGCAGCCTAAATGAATGGATCATCCAAGTTGATTGAGAGAGGGCCCACTTTGGTACACGTGGCAAACTGAGCTGGTTTTCTTTTCTTTTTCCTAGAGTAACATTCTCAAAAGCTAACATTACTGATCAGCCTGACATCTCTCTTTATTTTGCATGAGAGAAAAAATACCACCAGCTGCCCAAAACTTCCCATGTCCAGGAGCGTGAGACTGCAGGCTTGTGAGGCTGTGGGCTTTCAGGAGCACGCAGCTGGAGAAGGCCTTAACTGCGGTCGCTTTCCATGCTGACTGTGTTCCTTCCGACTCGTTATGGATTGCTAGGCAGGGGAGGTAACCAGCAGTCTAAGACAGCGAGGAGATTTATTGACACGAATGCAATAGAAAACAAGGATGAATTTGTGTGTATTTTGTACCTGAGAGTGAGGCAGATTTCTTTATGGTGATTTTGGATGATGAATATGTGATAGAAATTGCCTAACTAGTGCAAAATATGGAGATAAAATATTATGTAAGTGTTCTTTCCAAACTTTAGAAGTTAAATATTTTTATTTCAGTTGTTTCCTATTACAAAATTATTAGAGATTCAGTAAAAAAAAATATTACCAGGTAGAAAAAGATGCGAATAAAACTCATCCAAATTCCAGAGAAAATGTTCAATATTTTATTCAAGTCTTTATAATATTTTTCCCTCTGACCACATGTCTACCTAGTAAAAATGTAGCTATACTGGTTAAATTCTTTAGTAACATGCTGAGACAGCTTCAGAGAAAATAGTTGCAACTTTTTGACATTGCTTTCATTGACTTCTTGTATCTGGGCAGATTTGTGACTTACTTATTACCAATAGAATGTGCCCCAAGTGACTCTATGGGACTTCAAAGGCTAGTCAGAAAATGGGGTTCAGTTTCTGCTTTGTTCTCCCTTATTCTCACACTGAAACTCCAAGCCACCATGCAAATTCAGTTGCCTGAAGCCCCCATGCTATAAGGGAGCCCTTAATGTATGAAGAGGCTACATGTATGTGATGTAGTCAACAGCCAAAACTCAACTTGGGTCTCCAGCCCAGAAGGCCCTGCAGATGACAGTAGCGCAGTTTTCATCTTAATAATATTATTGTTTTTTTGTGTGTGGTGCTGGAGATGAAATGCAGCATCTTGCAGATAGTAATTGCCCCCCTCCCATCTTATTGTAATCTCCTGAATGACCCTGTTACAAGAACTGCCTAGTAGGTTTTTTTTTCGGGGGGGTGCTGAGGATTGAAATCAGCACTCTAACCACTGAGCTAAATCCCCAACCCTGCCTAGCCGTTCTTGGGTCCTTCCTGAGTACCTGACCTACTCATTTTTTGAGAAAAACAAAATGAAGTGATTGAAATAATTTGTTATGAAATAGAAGTTACCAGAATACATGCTTAAAACAAATTAACAAAAAAATTTAGCAGCATATTATGAGCTCTTCTTTCAAGTCATTCCATTTCTTTCTACATCCTTTTAATGGTTACATAGTATTTTAATATATGGAAATAGCATCTATTTTTTTAACCGGTCTCCCAGGGTTGAGCGTTAGATTACTTCACCTTCAAGCTAAATCTTTTAGTGAATAATTGTAGCGAAATCTTTGCGCATATTGTGATTTTCTTCTTAAGATGACTTCCTACAATTTAAAAAGCAGAAGTGTTGTATTTTTAGTGCTCTTAGAAATACCCTCAAGTTATCTCTTGCCAGTATTATCTAGTATCTGACAGTGCTGATGTATACATCTACACGCACACACACACACACACACACACACACACACACACACCGAGAACACGGGGGGAGAATGTGGGTTTCAGAGTCAGAAGGCTTATAGGCTTGAATTCCAAACTCACAGCTCAATAATTCACATAACTTTGGGTAAATTACTTATATTCCCTGAATCTCATTTTAATTACCTGCAAACTGGTTATTACAGTACCTCAAAGGACTGCTTTGAGAATAAAATGAGGTACAGTGTTAAAGTGCCCAGCACAGAGTGGCCATTTAAAGGCTAGCTGTTGTTCTTCTAATTACTTGTTCAGTGTGAGAGGATCAAGCCCAGACTGCCTTTTCTTACTCTTCCCTAGCTGCTGGCTGCTTCTGCTGCCCTTCAGGCCTGACCATGGTTCTTGTCCTCCTAGGCCTTGCATGCAGCTGGTTGGTTACTGGCTGAATGGTAACCAACAAAGAGTGAATGTATCATTTCTTCCAGCCAGGGGTTGCATATTAAGAGGCCAGTCTTGAAAGGAGAAGCATCTCAAAGACCAATGGAATGAGTCCCGTTGCTAGGACTCCTGGCACCTGCCGTACAGAAGGAGCAGGTGTCCCTGGGGAGGAAGACCTCCCTGTCATCTCGTCCTTCAAGCTACGTGCCCTGCCCATGCCCCACTGTGAGCCCAACCACATTCTCAGGGAACCTGGAAGAGGCAGCCAGCCTTCCTTCTCAATGAGAGAGAACTAAGAAAACCAAGCCGCGCAGATAGTTCTTTCACATTAAGTTTTGCGTTACTTTTGGGACACATCACATGAGCTCTGAAAAATGTGAAGGGAAAAGTGGTCACAGATGTGGGGCGGGACTTGGGGGGTGGCTCTCTGGGCTCCTTGGAGCGTGTCAGCTCTGGGTAGCAGAGAAATGCCAATGTTTCCAAACATAGCTGCAGACTATCAGTGAATGAATGAAACGAAAGATCTGGGCAAGATTTTCTGAACCGTTTGTACTTTTCTGTCCATTTCTCTGTCAGTCATTCCAACAAACTGGATAAATTGAGGAGTGAAAACAGTTTTTTTAGTCTCCTTAACTTTATTAAAGCTTTTATATGGGAACCAGGCTTTGGCTGGAAAGATGTTTACTTGCCTAGAATTTGGACAGTGTCATTGTAAATCTGCTATAGAATTTTTTTCTTTAGTGACTGAGGCTAGGACAGATGTTCTTTTTTAAAATGATGTAAAAAAGGAAAATAAATTATTTTCATTATGGGTGTTTCTTTTTAGTCAAGCTACATACTCATGTTGTAGCATCACACGTTTTCTCACAATATGCTCAGATAGGCAGAAAATACATATAAAACAAAATTGATATGAAACAAATTTGATCTTCCTCATGAATCTCCGTCTGTGTCTTGGAAGCATAAAAAAGCATTAAAAGACTAGGTTTTGCTAACTGGAGCGCTCAGTCTGACGCAGTCAGCTAAGCAGTCTTTATGACCGTTCAGATGCTTTGGATAACTTGGGCTCTGACTCACGCCTGCCCCTCCGCTGCTCCTGCCTTAGAAGGGTCTGGATACCCGAGAGACGAAGAGAAAAGAGATGGAGGGTCTTGAATATTTAGAGGCTTCCTTGGGATTCTCATTATTTCCTGTTATGAGATTGTCCGCCTTTTGACTTCCTGGGGAGGTGACCTTGAGGGTGTGGCTGCTGGCAGAGGCTAAGGCCCTCAGCTGGGACCCTCTGGGGGCTGCTTGGGAAAGGCTGCAGGTCTGCCCTGGGGACTCAGCACCTCTCACTTTCACTCTCAGTGGTGCTGTCGGCTCTCCAAGTCTGCACTACATGCCTCATCCTCCCACTTCAGTCCTCACCCTGAGACTGGATCTGGACCCAGCTGTCATCTGCGTCTGCCCCCAGGGATCGGGGATGCAAGAACTTCCGGGCCCTACTCCAGCCCCCAGCACCCAGGTGGCCCAGGAGAGCCCTTCTTTCATTCTCTGTGCTGTGCCATGTCCTCACTTTGATGGGGTGGCCTCTGGTTTGGCAGGGGCCAACCTTCCAGAGTCCAAACAGCAGGTGAAGCATACATAGTTGCCTTCCCTTCAGCCTGCCTTACACTTGGCCAACAAGCATCCCCTCTTCTTGTTGAGTAGGAATCTTCCTCAACTAAAACCATGGTCTAGCTGGCAAGGCCTCATCTTTGATATTTTAACAACGGCACTTTGTTGTTTAAATACTTCTCTCTCCCTCAGCTGAGTCTGCCTTTCAACACCAATGTCTCTCACTAAAGAAAAAGAAACTTGGTTTTGAGATTCCAAGTTGATCCATATACTCCCTCACTGCACAATTTCCCTGTGTCTTTCCCTGTTTTGGTTTGTGTCTAGATGTCCCCCCAAAGCCTCATGCAGTCACAGGTGGGGCTGGACCTAGAGTGTGTGATTACTAAATTAGTCCACTGTTCAGTTTGGCACAGTGCTGCTAGGATCAAGGATGTGATGTTAGGACTAAGGGAGGGAGTGCTGCCCTCCCTAAGGGCAGGTAGCCTGGATAAGATATAAGAAACAGAAAGAGCCTTGTAGGTACCTTGCTTGCCTTGCTGCCTTCTGCCTGTCTGCCTGCCACCCTGCCTCGGAGCCAGCTGCTTATGGACTGAAACCTCTATGAACTGTGAGCTGAAGAAACCTTCCTTCTTCTAACTTTGGGTGTTGGGTATTTTGTCTCAGCAATCAGAGAAAAGTAACTAAAACATTCCCTCTGGACAATAACTTTATTAGTGTAGCTTGAGGAAAAAGTCTACAAGTAGATTTAAAGTAGGAAATACAAATACATGGAGTAATGTCTGCAATGTCACTTCATAGGAACAGAAATATTTTATGCTACCACAGAGTACAGTATACACCACATGTAATATGTTCTTTGATCATTTATAATGTTTATCTCTTATACTATAATAAATATTTGTCCATGTTTCCATAAAATTATTTTAAAACATCACTTTTGGTAGTTATAAACTACTTCCTGGGTTTGACACACTATAATTTAATTAAGCAGCCCTCTCCTGTTGACCATTGTGTTCGTTTGCTAAGGCTTTGGTAATAGAGTACCACAAACCCGGTGCCTTAAAAGACAGAAGTGAATTGTCTCTTAGCCTTGGAGGCCAAAGTCCAAAGTGAAGGGACTGGTGGATCCATCTTCCCTTTAAAATCTGTGGGAAAATCTCGCCTTGCTTCTTCTTAGGTTCTGGTACTGGGGGCAAAGACATATCTCTTGGATGCTCAGTCTTCACACGGCTTTCTCCAGTGTCTCGTCACATGGTCTTTCCTGGGTGTTTCTGGGTGATGTCCAAGTCTCCCCTTTATATAGTCATTCTGAATTGAGACCCACCATGACGATCTCATCTTGATGATGTCTGCACAGACTCTGTTGCTGAAGGAGGTCACATTCTGAGTTACTGGAGGTGAGGACTTCAATATGATTGCTTTAGGGGACGTGGTTCAACCCATAACGGATACCTCGGTTGTTTCCGAGTTTTTGTTAATGGTGGCATCATTATAGGTGAAGTTCTAGCACCTTCATCTCTAGCAGGTTTTTCTGGGTATATTGCATTTTACTTCTGTTGAAATAGATGCCAAAACTTAAAAACAACAAGAGGATGTTGAAATCAGCATTTCTAACTTAAACAATTGATTTCTTTTTTTTTATTATTCACACATTTTCAATGAATACCATAATTAGAAGTAGAAGAGATAGTTCATGACTTGGAATCAGGTAATTCATAAATAAATAAATCGACTGAGGTGGACATTGGCCAAGAGATACTAAAGCATTGAGGGCAAAATAAATATTTAAGAACTGGATAGTTTTAACTAAAAAGTAACCCTTTTTCTAGGATTATTCTGAGAATCCTGTTGCTTTGCCATGTGTGTAGTTCTCCCAGATATTTTCCACGGAAGTTAATCACTAGTCAAATTTCAGCATAGTTTGAAGTTTTGACATTGTCAGAGGCTTCCAGAAGGAAGACACTCACCTTTTGGAAAGATTTGCTGGAGAAATAAGACCCTAGTAGTTTGGATCAGGAGAGCCCCTTGCTACCCGCTGTCCTCCCCATCCCCAACAAATTCACCCTCATCCCACTTCCCCAAAACCCGTGTGTTTCTGTCCCGAGGTTTCCACCTGGATCCCAGCTGTTTGCCTGTCCTCTGGTTTAGCTTCCTGAGACTCTCGCTCCTCTGGAGACCTGAGATTTCCTGGCAAAGCCCTGTCACAAAGTTCTCCAGTAAGAGCAATAGAATCGAGTGCCTGGAATACTGAGGTTTAAATTGTGGCCGTGACATTCACTCTCTCACTGAGGGCTTCTGGACAATGTCTGTAATTTGTCTGAGCCCCATTTGCTCAATTGTAAGTGGGAATTATGGTGCCTGTTTCCAGGCTGAAATGGTAAATAAACAGCCCGTGAAAACAGAGCATGATGCCTGGCACAGGGGAGGAGCACAGCAATGGTGGCTTCCTCTCCATCATGGAACAAAACCCACCAGAAAAGAGGAAGGGTTACCGATGGAGCTCTGGTGGAGCAGTAATGTGGACTGTGCAGACTCAGTGTTAGGACACTGGAAAGAACAGCGATAGTCCAGAGTCTGAAATCAATCCTCGTATAACTCAGTGTGAGATGGGTATTTATTGTGCAATAGATAATAAGATGCAACCAAGCCTCTCACAACAAAGAGTCGTCTGGTCTAAAATGTCGATAGTGCCGAAGTTGAGAAAGCCCCACCCAAAGGGCTGGTTTCTCACCTTGACTCTTCCAAAGATTGTAAGCTTGGGTTTGTCACTTTGCTGCTCTGTCTGGGGGTCTTCAACTACAAATTGTGCTTGCTGAGATGCATGAGTTATACAGTTCTGGAGTTCAATAATGAAGACAATGAAAATGTTTAGGTCCTAAGCAAACGAAAATGGCGTGATTCTGCTCTTTGCCACATCTGGGGAAGTATTAAAGTGTGTTGGAGTCGAGGTTAAAAGGTTCTAGTCACGTTTAAATGAACAACTAGGAAGTAACTACCTCTCCTTTTCCCCCAAGCTATTACCAGGGTTGCCGTCCTCTTTCCAGCCACTTTGATCTACCTGCCGTGTGTCTCTGCTAGGAGAGGCCATATAGATAGCAGTGTTCTCTGAGGATGACTTCTCAGTCTGTTAGTTTTCTCTTGTACCATTCGAAGGGTCTTGAGTCTTAGAATGTGCTAAAGATTTTTATTTTTTAAAAATGATCTGGATTCTAATTACAGTATGACGATTACAATGCTATTTCAAATACTGAATGCAAATGTTAGTTTTTCTGGGGTTGAGAAAAACCTTTAGAAAGCACATCAGAAGACAGAGCTCCTGAGATATTGTGGAGACACAAAATCCTCGATCAGGTTGGGTCGCTGCGTTTGTTGAACATCAGCAGTAAGAACAGCATGTATGGTGCGGGTCACGGCCCAGTTGTTTGTTTTTATTCTCAACAATATACATCATTTCTATAATAACCATATGGAACTTAGTGGCTGGAGTATTAATACTAACTAAAAACATATCTAGTTACTTTTTGTTTAGAATGGAAGACGGATGATTCTCTTTTAAGAACACTAAATAGGCCATACTAGGTAATATTTTCCCAGGCTCCAGCAAGAGGAAATAGGATTTGGTAAAAAGAAAATTTGCTTTTAGTATGACTGCAACTAGCCAGATGAAATCACGTGCCTGCCAGTCAGCTCAGAAATCAGTTTATGTGGGGGAGAAGCGCTTCTAATAATCAAGGTCTTGGTTTTACTTCTTCTCTCTTCCTCCCCGCTGCCCCCACTCCCTGTCCTGTCCCTGTCCAGTCCCTGTTCCCTCCCCGACTTCCCCCCACCTCCACCCTTCTCCTCTCCCTGCCCCTCCTCCCCTTCCTCTCCTCCCCCTTCTCCCCCCACCACACCATGATGGGGTTCCAAAGAGCTAAAAGCACAGAGCACAGGTTTCCCATACCAGTAATATGGCGACATACTATTCTGGAGTGTTTAATTGCCATGATTTTTTCAATGGAGCTCAGATCAAGGCTGGTGCCAAGCAATCCTTATTTAATGACTGCTGCTAGAGCAACCAGTGTTCTCTAGCCTCACCCTGCACCGGCGGGTGTCTCTGTAGGGAGAAATCAGCTGTGGTGGGTTTTTTTTGGTTACTAATCTAAGAAAGATCCATGAAGAAAGGCCCAGGGAGACTGATGTTTCAGCAGAAAGTTTCCCCGACTAACATACAGGGATCAAGTGTCCTCTGTACTGTGGGGTAAAAGAAAGACGAGTCAGTCTGATATTTAGAAAGTGTATTGGTTTTGCTGTTGGAGATAACCAAACTCAAACCTTCGTTCTAGTTATAGGAGCCACAACATTCCTTATTATTTTTAAAGTTTCGGTTTTCTTATCTGAAAAATGAAATCTTCCGCATTGAGTTTTTAAAAAATGATTAAAATGAAACAATATGTAAATTACCTGACCTAAAATAGGTGTTTAATAAATATTAGTGTCCTCATCACAATCAGACTTATTGCTATGCTTCCCAGCATCCTGTCACTGTGGGAGTGAGAAGGGTGTTGCAGAGCACCACGCAGGGGCACGTGACTGGTGTCATGTTGGGTAGAGACCCCGTACTCTGCAAAGAGAGAGGCCACTCCAGCCTGGTGAGACAGGGAGAGGGGAGAACCTCACGGTGACTAATCTCAAACGTCCTTGTTGGGGCAGCTCCCATCCGCCCCTGATCTGGATTATCTGTGAGTCCTCATGGCCTTAGGCCTCACTGTGGCATAGCCCTTCTTGCCCTAATGTGCATGTGTGTGTGTGTGTGTGTGTGTGTGTGTGTGTTTGAGTGCGTGCACATATGTGTATATGCTCTTGATGTTGATTCCCTTCTCTGCCATCCTCTATCCTGCCTGCACAGAACAGGTAAAAGTAAATGGTCATGGAACAAATCAGTTTTTGAGCTGCGCTGAAAACTGTGCATGCCAAAATATTGAATAGAGAAGCCCATTCCGAGGAGTGAACACCTCCAACCAGCTTCTCTCTCCCATTTGAGGTACATTTTCAGCAAAATTGTGATTGCCCCATTTTCTTATTTGCTCTGGGCAAGTGGTTAATTGGCGATTGTAATGTAAGATTGTTTTTCTTTGGTCTCAGGCCTATGAGGTGGGGCAGATCAGAGCACGTTTCACTAAGATTCTTCCAGACAGAGAGAGGTCTGCCCCCCATTTTACTGATTTGGGATGAGTCCCAGAGCGATGGATACTGGCTCCATCCTGCCGTGGCCACTCTGCTGGTCAGAATGGTCAGGAATAAGGTCCAGCCCTTCCAGCTCTGCTTAAAAAAGGAAAACAAGCAAACAAACAAACATTACCATTTGCTTTCCATGAGCCATTATCCTGGCTGTGTTTGTTTATGGCCAGGCAGAGAGCAACTGGTCAGTGCACCTCACTAAGGGCCTCTTAGCCACCAGCTGGCTTGCCAGGCTGTGAGACTGAGCTGGCTGCTATAAAATCACACTACTTCTGTCAGTGATCCAGCTGTTTATCTCAGATACAAAGCAATAGTGCTTATGTGAGCAAAACTTTGTGGGAATAAGAAGTTAGAAAAGGCAACTGTTACTGGCATAAAATTGTTGCACTCGGCAGCTCAGGAAGCCTAAGTTTCTAGCTTCTCACTGTGCTCAGCCCACCTGCAGGGGCCTACCAGAGTATTTGTAAGAACATAATTTTTTTTGACATTGTCAAAGTTAGATTTTTTTTTTTTACTATTTTTCATGAAAAGGATGTCTGCTCTTGTCTCTACTCTGACAGAATAAACCTGAGACTCCAGAAAATCCAGATGTGCCCCTGATTATGGGTAAATATTTTATATTTTTAAAATTCTGGTGGCTCACAGATAAAACACATAAAAATATTCCTGTGTCAGAAATGGCTCATTTCCCCCTAAGTTTTAGGTGGGGAGGTGCCAGTTCAGCTAGAGAGCGTATTTCCCAGCTTTCCTTGTATTTAGCTGTGGCCTTGTGATGGAATTTGGGCCAACAGGATGTAAACTAAAGTGACCACAGACACATCTGGGTCTTAAAGCCTGGGCTTCTTGATGTCAGCTTTCCTCTCCGTCCTTCTGCTTGCTGGGAAATGTGACAGCTGAAGTCACATCTGCATGGTGGCAGGGCTGTCCTGGCCCTCTCACTCAGGTAGGAGAGATAGTCAGTAGCTTAACTTTCAGGTGTCTTAGTTACAACAATTCCGACTATACCCAAATTAGTTCACTTCCCCCTCTTCCCTGCCAAAGAAAATAAATGAAGTAGAAACAAACTGAGTAAGCTTACTTCCACATTTACTCTTGCTATACCTGCTAATTGAAATTGAGCTTGTCTAAGTCAAAGCACCAGAACTATTCTTATTAATAGATACACTCCACTGTTGTTGGCTGTATACTGTAAGGAACACTGGACAGTAGCTGAGAGATGGGGATTCTACTCTTCATAGCTACCGGATAACGCTGCTTTCCGGCCTTGGTATTCTCATCTGTGCACTGTGAATAGTTATGATTTCGTCAGGTCTAGGGGAGGTCAAATCCGTCCATATGTAAGATATCACTGAAGTTTTTTTGTTTTTTTTTTTTAAGTATGTGTGCTGCTGAAATGAGCACATCACTCAAATTTTGAATTTATTATTCTACTTTATTCTTTCCATGATCTGACAAACTTGCTAATAATATGAATCTACTAGAATGTTGTGAGGGTTTGAGATAATCTATTTAAAATGCTTAGCACAAGCCCAGCACATTGTGAGTGGATAAGTAGTAATTTATTAACAGAAAGTAAGTGTTCATTAAGTGATAGCTTTTGTCACTGCTAAGAAGGTGCTATAGTCCAGCACGGTGGCACAGGTTTGTAATTCCAGCGCCCCAGAAGGCTGAGGCAGAACATGAAGTTTGAGCCCAGCTTGGGCAGTTTACCAAGAATCTGTCTCAAAATTTAAAAAAAAAAAAAAGTGTGTGGCTGGGGATGTAACTGAGCTGTAGTGTTAGAAAAGAATGTGTTATTAATTATAATGTGTGCTGAGTGTTTTAAAACTAAAACTGCACAAATATCTGGTGTCATCGTTGTTGAGCCTATTTGGAAAAAATATAAGCACTTACCATTGGCAGATAAGACACACTCAAAGCCACTGAGGGAATCTTTACAAGAGATGAGGGTAGAGAGCAAGGGACGAGGGAGGTGGTTGTGTAGCTCACCATGCCCTGGGCGACCTGATCTGTGATTTCCTTCCCAGGTTCTGACTATACCTGATTGGTTCAAGGCAAAGATTCTAGACCCAAGCTGGGCCAATCAGATTCCCTATCCTGAGAGGCTGAATGTTGGTGACCCGGAGGCCTCTCCTCCTGCCTCGGTCTCTTTCTTCCCTCCTCTCCATGGAGCTTCCCCGCCGTTCGTCTCACCACTCACCTTCTTGCCACATCCAGAGTCTATTTCTGGCTTGCTCCCAAAGAACCTTGATTGAGGTCAACAGGAAAACAGTGCTTGCTTTTTCTCAAGTGCTTGCGTTAGGTTTGTATAAAGGATAAGATGTAGATGAGTTTATTAATATGACCGAACTAAAGTGAAAGGGTAGTATGAACCTACACTTCTGTAAATTTCATTCAGCTGCCTTCAGATTATTGTCCTGCCTGATGCAAACTATGGACAAATATGAAAGTCAATTAGAAATGTTTTTCTTATTAAATTTTAAAACTATCCAGGACTGAATAGGACCATGTTAAGGTTAAATTAATGCATTTTGTGTACAGAAAATATACAAATCAGTTATTAAGTGTACCGTGTTTCATGGGTTCTTTCATTAAGACTGCAGTGCAGGAGGACCTTGACCCCAGAGTTGGAAGCGTGGGTGCCAGGTCCCAAGTCTTACACTCCTTGGAAAGAGGCGTCTGTGAGCCGCAGGCTGGCTTTGTCCCCTAAAGACTGCTTTGTGGCTCATTCAAGTCCCTCATGTGCTAATTACAAGGCCCTTGTCTCTTTAAAGCAGTCCCGCAGCACCCACTCCAGAGAACAGCCTGACTCTGCCCTGTCACTTGTGAAACCTCTATCAAGTGGGTTTTGAAACATAAACAATTACACGGATGATATGCGTGGGAGTCGACTATGGTAAAAATAAAAATTATGTTTACCTTCAGCCGAATAAAATGGAGCATGTCCTTTGCCCTGGCCATACTTTATTTCAGTCACCTTCATCTTATAGGGATTTTTTTTTTTCTTAAAGAAATCTCTCTCCCAACCATAATAAAAACCTCATTGATCCTTTCTTTGGAGACATTCATAACCAGATCTTTGATGAAATGCCCCATAATGGTTCTAAATGAGGTGTATTGAACTGTTTCGTCAATTCACCGCAGGAAGAGTAGTATTGCCAATATTAAAGGGGAGGTAAACAGTTCTTGTGGAAAGTATTACAGAAGCAGTATAATTCTTGCCTTTTGTAGTCATGGTTTTATATTTTGAATTCTTTATATATGGCTTGGAAAGGTTCAACATTCTGTTAAATAATCAAAGTAAAGATGCCATTCAAGGGAAAAGGCAGCTAACAAGGTTGGGCTTTCTGTGAAGGGTACTGTTAGATAATTCCTTTTAGTCTGTTTTTTTCCCCTGTAAAATTTTTTGTTGTGAGTATCTGTTTGTGATACATAAAAATGTATCCAACCACCCATCTCCTCCGTCCCCAGATCCTCTTCCCATCCAGTCTCTCACAGCTCTTCAGACAACTCTCATTCATTCACTCACCCATCCAATCGTTCCTTCAGTCATTCAACTGCTGTTTATTGAACACCTGTGGAGCATATCAGGCATGTATTCCTCTGTGTATGTGTGGGTGTGCGTGTGTGTGTGTGTGTGTGTGTGTGTGTAGCACAGACCATGGGGATGTGCCCGTGGCTTCTGAGGTCCATGGCACATATTAGATGGACCAGTTGTGACTAACTGCCACTTTTTCATGGCTGTGACCTACCTTATGAGGAAATGTCTTAGCAGAGAATGTGAGCTGTTCCCTGTTAGGTTTAGTCAACTTGAGCTCTATCTTTGATTTCAACAAGCATGACCACCCACAGGTGCTCACTGCCTGCTCGGCCTCCCCCGTGGTGGCAGGAAGACTCCTAGGCGGGGCTAATCCATACCTGGTAAATCTGCCCGCAGGTTGCTCAGGCCGAGAGGGGTGCAGGTGGCCCTTGGTGAAAAGCGCTCCCTCCAAGCTGATGCCCGCAGTCCACAGCCCCGAGAGGGTTCAGCTCCCATTTGGCTGCTTTTTCTTCCCCTGCCCTTGGATTGTGATCTCTGCCGGGTCTCCCATGGGTGGTTCTGAGTACCTCTCTTGTCTCGTTTTTACTTCCCCTCTGGGGCCTCTCAAAGTGACTTGCTTGCTGGCAAATCCCACAGCTGGTTTCTTTTTTTAAGTCAGCGCATCCCAAACATATCCTCTCCATTTGATAAAACCCTATCTGGCCATTTTGGTGTGATGTGGTGACAGAAGAAAGATAGCAACTTAACTTTAGGTTTGTGGAACAAAAATAAGGCCGGGCAGAATGCTACAGAGAATTCCTGCAGGTTCAAAATGAGTTCAAGTGTGTGGCAACAAGGCTTTTTCCCTTTTGATGTGTGTTCAGGAATTTAGATGCCGTGAATTTCCTAACATCAACTTGGTTTCAAGGGCTGGCTCAGCGCCCCTCCCCCTCGCCCCACCAGATGGAATCTGCACCTGGAGGGAGAGCCCTGAACACTAGGTCAGTTTATCTTCTCCTTGTCTGTCCCCACAGTGGGCTCTGTGCACATGAAAGCCCCTTTGGCAGGAGCGGCATCCTGCACTGGGGAGAAAAATGGCATCTGTGGCCAACTTTGACTTTTTCACACACTTTCGCCAAATTCTGTTCTGGGAGATTAAGGTCATATTTGTTTTTTAAAGTCAGAATTTGGAGGAAAAGATGCTTTCCAGCTATCTACAGGACATTTCTTGAAATTTAAAGTTGTGATTACATGTGAAAAAGTCTGACCATACTATGAATTATTAATTAATATTGATATTCCATCAATCAGAGTGGTGCATTTATAGTTAGATATAAATTAGAAAAAGTCAGCCTTCCTAACTGGCACTCTGGAGGGAAGAGTACTCAGACAGCCCCAGCAGAGTCCCTCTCCACGAGGCACGCAGAGTATATTTACCCTCCAGACAGCAGGGATTCCAATGAAGCTCTGGAGAGCTCCTTGTTCCGGTGCCAGTTTGGTGAGTTGCACTTAGAGGAAGACCAGTCAGCTAGCGTTGTGTAACCAGCCGGCTAGGACAGAGCTGTGTCAAACAGCGACCAACCCTGGCTGCTGGTTGTGTAAGTCCTGCTGGGTTCTGTTTGATGATCCTTCTGTTCATCATCCCCCTGGTCACCTTGTGGCCACAATAAGAGGTTGGAGGCTGGGTGTTGACGATGGTCCATTCACCTGTGAGGGAAATGTGAGGAGGTGTGGTGTTTGGGGTCTCTCTCTGGTCTCCCATCGTTGGGGGAGCTGCTCTGGGCTTCCAATATGGTGAGACTCCTGGTCCAAGAGGGTGAAAGTGGAAGCTGTGGGGCTGGGAAGTCTCACAATGCGATGTTCCATCTGCCACATTCTGGGGGTCGAAACCGAGTTGCAAGGCCACCCCTGATTCAAGCAGTAGAAAAACAGACTTGGCAGGAGCTGTAATTCGCGGCCCTGTGTATGGTACCGCAGGCAGGTAGGTGAGGGTTACAGCCACTGGCTCCTGTAAGCTTGGACTGATGGACTTTCTTAATAGAAAGCGGATGCTCATTTTGGGGAAGGAGCCTAGATAATGGTGTCTCCGTCTCCAGACCAATCCCTGACAAGAGACTCCTGCACTCCGGCCAGAATGATTTTCTGAGATTCTGATGTGATGACATCACTCTCAAACTTCTACCTTAGTGGTTTCTTTTTACCTGGAGAAGAAAATTATAAATTTTTTTACCATGGCCTGTAAGAACTTTCACAGTCTGGTGCTTGTTTACCTAAGCCTCGCGCTCATAGGTGGGGCTTTGGGGAGGTGCTTGGATCCTGGTGGCATTGCAATCAGTACCGTAGCCCACTGATGAACGTGTAGCTACATGTGATGTAGGGAGGTGAAACCTGATTGGAGGAGGTGGGTTGCTAGGGGTGTGGCCTGGAAGGGTCTGTCTCTCTCCTCCCTTGATCTCCCTCTCTGCTTCCTGCTGCTGTGCCATGTTGCTTTGGAGCCAGCTGACTATGGGCTGAAATCTCTACAAACTGTCAGCCAAAGATAAACCTTTCCTCCTTTAAGTTGTGGGTGTCAGATATTGTGTCCCAGTAACAAGAAAGTAACTAAGGCACATGGCTTCCCTGTGCATACATTTCATTCCTTGCAGTTTCCAATTGCCCTGTGTGCTTCCCAGTTTTGACATCAAAACTGATACCTAATACCCTGCCCTGTTCCCCTCTTTAAGTGTACTGGGCTCGAAGGGTCAGGTGGCCTGTGAAGCCTTTTCTGGGACAGCCTCAGCTGAGCGAGGCACTCCTCCCTGATTTCCCCTCTGGCAGCCCCAGTATCCTTGATGGGCCTGGATTAGTGCGCTCTGCACACTGCGTGTGAATGCCAGCCTCCTCAGCTTTCCCAGCTCCGGATCACAGGGTCCTTAATGCAAGAACTGTGCTTCATCCCCCACCTGCGGCTCCTAGCTCAGTGCTGGAGCATATTGGGGGCTCGAAATGTGTAGACGCACACGTGCATTATATAGTAGAACCTCTGGGATTTATTTCTTACCATTCTGATAAAGGCTTCCAGCTGTCCTTCAGGGGCTCCTGGGAGGTACAAATATGAGAACACACAGTACAGAGTGGAGCCTCCAGGCTTGTTTGTAGGTCATCAGAAGAATTCTGGTATTTTTCAGCATTTCTGAGCCCCTCCCCTCTGTCTCTTTTATTCTCCTTCCTTATGAATTTTGTAATTATGTGATTCTCATCACTGAAATGCCCTATTTGGATGAGAAGGAAACCATCAAGAAATGGCAAAAAAAATAGAAGTATTAAAAATCTTCTTTTTTTGGCTCTACTGGCAGTGGAACCCAGAGTCTCTTATGTGCTAAACACTCTGGCTCCAAACTACATCCCAGCCTTTTAAAAAATGCTTGTTTTGAAACGTGGTCTCACCAGGTTGCCTAGGCCAGCCCGGAACTTGCCATCCTCTTGCCTCATCCTTCCAAGTAGCTGAGATTACAGGCTTGCACCACTACACCCATAAAGTTTTACCTTAAAGTTGTCCATGGAGTCCACGAGATTCCCACGGGACAGTCAACGAAAGTGTGACTTCCCAGCAGCGTATGTGATCCCTGGAAAATACTACTCAAGGTGCTCCGGAGTCAATCCTGCTCCATACGACAGTGTAAAATACAACTCTCAGGATTAAATATTATTTTCCTTTTGTGGCAAAGATCATCATTCAGTGAAGATGCCCATGACCTTCACCCATGTGTGGTGGTCTGGGAGGAATCACGGTCTGTCCTCCTCGGGCCATGGTCACCCCGGTCACCCAGTGAGGCCACCTGGTCCTTGTCACAGCCGCTGGCAGCAAAGGCAGCGTGCTATTTCACCATCCAGCAGCTGCTCCGGGAGGAGGTTCAGGCTGAGCCAGTGAGAGAGAGGAGGAGCGGGGACAGGATCGGGGTGCGGGAGGAGGAAGAGGGCAGAAGGGAACAGGCCTGCTTCCCCGCCTGTGGCCCTGAGCACAGCCAGGCTGAGCTTCTCCTTTCTGATTTCTTCGTCCTCTGGGCCATCAAGGGCAGAGCTTCCAGCTTCCTCCTGCACACATTAAAAAGTACTGGCTGCCAAGGAGGGTACTGAATTCAAAGCTCTGTAAACCTTGCAAGTTTCAGTCTGTAACTGATTTTCTAATAGTGCTCTTAATCTTTTTTCCCTTCAAAATCCTCAATCAATACTGATTACCAAATGCTTCTGTCTCTCCAGAAAGAGTTGAACTTGCTTCTTGATTTTCCTTAATTAGGGAAAGATTTGAGAAAATATTTTCTCTTACATAATACTACAGACTGATGAAGTCCTTAAGTAAAACTGGATCTAAAGGAATCTGAAGGGAAGAATCGCAGCTTTTGAGCCTGTGCCAGGCGCTGCACTAAGCTTTAATATACCTTATGTTACTTTTCCTGACCTCAGCGCTGTGAGGCAGACTTATCCTCGGAGGGCAAAACGGACTTAAACATGATTGAGTTGGTTGAGTAAGACCACACAGAGATTGACAGAGCTGGAAATACCCTTGTTCTGTTTAACCCACTGCTCACAACCACTTCATTAGATGAATGGGTACGTATCCATATATTAGTTTTCCTCTCCTACCCCCAATTTACATTCAGCATCTACTGTGTACCACAGAGTGGAGTAGATACCTTCCGTAGGTCATCACATTTGATTACAATATCCATTTACCAGCCAAGTTCATATAAAACTACTAATGGCACTTTTTACATCAAGGGAGAACACAGCATGGTGGTGAAGTATTTGGACTTTGGCTTCAGAATTTCTGGCTTGGCCAGGCACTATTTTTGTGTTCTGGCAAGTTATTTAATTTCTCCATGCCTCTGCTTAGCTCTATGTGATAATACACACTAGTTGTATGGTTAGTAGTAAGATTTCTGAGGTGCCTAGAACAGTGACAAATACCACCTAAGTTCTGCAGGAATTTGGTGAATAAGTGAGTTGGCCTTTCAAATGTGACTAAGAGCAAAACCTTGTGAAGAGTAAAACTTTGCTAGGTGAAAGCTCCATCAAAAAAATCTTTTAAAAGAATTAAAAAAACCCTATCAAATTATAAAATCCACAACTTTAAGAGGAGAATACTGCCCAAATGTGTCTACAGAGCTGTGAAGTATAAGTGGAATGAGCTAAACTGTCTAATTTCATTCAAAAGACAAAAGAAATAGGTTATTTAAAATGTTTAAATAGCAAAGCCTGGTGATACTGGATCCTGGTTCTCAAAGAACACTGCTGTCTTTTCCTGAATTACTTGCATCCAGGATATTGTAGGGATGTGTAAGACAGGGCGAATTGTCTCAGCTAATGAGGGGATTGTTTGTTGGGATTGTTTATGCAGTGCCAAGAGAACACGAGGCCTTTCCACACAGGCACAAGCTGCCAAGCGACACCACTCTGGAGAAATTAAATAACAGGAGGCCAGTTTTAGACTGACTCCCACACACGCTGTCGACTCACACTTTTATGAGACAGAGTAGGAATTCCTGTGCCCTTTGAGTTGGTCATGAACATCAGGAAAGACCATCTGTAAACTTTTGTGGGCATGTATTCAACCTTCTTTGTGATCCATATTTAATTTCATTGACTCTTCTTCAGATTTTGCTTTTAATCTTTGCCACAAGAGCCGCCTCCCATTAAAATGTCCATTTTCACAAGAGGTGGGAGGAAGCCTTCCTAGAGGGGAGTGTCTGCTTTGAAGGGAGAAGCAGAGGGTTAGAGAAATCAAAATGCCAATTATCTGTAAGGTCGGCTGGTGAGGACAAAGCTATAAAAACCAGAGAGTTTACTGCAAAAGGGTGCCCCCTGCTGGAGACTCATTGAACGGCACCACCGTGAGCTCCAAAGCCTAGCTCAGCTCAACCCTGTAATCTAACGCGGCTGCTGGAAAGGGGCCTCCTTCCCCAGCACGCAGCTCACAGCCCCAGACTCTCTGCAGATGTTTCTTTATGACCCGTCAAAACGTTTGCTAAATATCATCTGTTAATTTCCCAAACATCCTGGCTCTAGTTCTTTTATGTGTAACCTGACTCAAGATCTTAAAATAGATGGCAGCAAAATAAAATGTAAAATACTAGTCCGCGAAAGGGCATTTGTCCCGAAACATCAACAAACTGTGCTGTCCAGTAGAAGTCCAATCTCCAAAGACATTTCTCCCTTTCGATTTTGCTGTTTTGTGACAGGCAGACTGGTAAGGTGTGCGGAGGCCATCTCTGGTCATCAGCTTTTGATCATTTAAAAATTTAATGATCAAAAAAGACCTAAAAGGCATCCCGATCTGTAGGGAGAGCCACTGGTCGCAGTCCGGGCTTGTCGTGGCCGTCGTCGCCCCCTCCCCACCCTCAGCAAGTCCCTCCCGGCAGGACGCTGGCGCAGCTGTAGGGTGGCAGAGCCGCTGCTGTGGGTGAGGGCTGCCAGCCTCCCTTCCGAGGCGGGTGCAGACTCCGTTTGATGAGGAAACGCACACCAGGCCCGCTTGCCTTGTAAGGTGGGGTTCCTCCAGGGCAAAGTGCTCACTGCCTAAAGGGTTCCCCGCGGTGAAATAGTTGTCATTCGGGAGGCGGAACCGGCGTAGCCCACCCGTCGACGCACACCCCAGGGCTCCTCTATCCTTCGGTGGTTAGAGGCTCGGTTGCCGTGGCAACCGCGCCTCCAGTAGTTGCCCTCCGACGGCGGAGGCTGGTCCGCGAGGAGAGCTGACAGGAGGCGGCGGGAGGAAGTCCGCCCTCCAGCCGGCTGCGCGGGTGCTCGCCACAGCCGGGGTGCCCTGCGCCGCGGGAAGCGGGGCCAGCTGCGGCTGCGCTCCGGGACGCCGGAGCGGGCTGCTGGGCTGGGAACCCTTTGTGCTAAGGGAGGTCTGTGAAGACAAGCAGCCGCTGATCGTAAGGGTGTTTCATCAGAGCAGCTGCAACCCATCAGCTCCTGACTCAGTGCCTCTCCGAGGGTCGCCCCTGAGGAACTTCCCAAGCTGTGTGCGCTGAACCTGATCCCAGAGGCTCGACTACTGTCAGTTCTTTTAAAGGGAAAGGCAGCCTTAACCAAATTTTGTTTTTCCAAACAGCTGTTGGTTGGAAGCTAACGGGTTCTTTGAGTGTGTTCCTTAGACAGGCAGTACCAGATCAGCTGGGGTGCCCCGTCCCAGACACACTGGGTAGAAGCTCTGGGGTAGGGCCCAGACACCTGCACTTCCACAGACTTTCTGGGTCTTTCTGATGCACACCAAAGTTTGAGCACCACGAGAATGCCGAGGAATGCATAATTTAGTTAGTATAAAGATAATAATGGGAATCAGCAGAGGTGGGTGAAATGGTCACCCAAACTCTCTAATTAGTATGAGGCCGAATACAGTTCTTCATGCACAGAACCTGTTGGTTTCCTCCCCTTCTGGAACCTACCACAAGTCATTAGTGTCTTATTGAGTCTGGACAGACAGAAACACTGTCCCCATCTTTGACATCATCCAGTGGAAGACTGCAAATTGCTTCATGTTGATCGACTTCCTAGTGAAGTCTCCCACAGCTCATTGGAGGGAAGCTTGCTGGAGAGCTTTCCGATGTCTCTAAAGTATTTCAAACCAGACACGAAATGGACAACTTCGGCTTCAGTAACACAGACAGCTTTCAGAAGATGGTGTTGGATGCAAGTTTTGCACAGCACATTGCAGTGTAGGGTCTCTCTCTCTCTCAAGAAGGTTATTTTGCATCTTATTTTTTTGTTCCGTTTTGAAAATTGCTTGGCACAGCTCCCTCTTAATGATGAGGACTTGCGTAATAATCTGCCAGTGATGGAAGCTTCTTATATAAAACTATAAACCACCAGTTTCCAACTGAATTATTGCCACAATGATGATGTAGCTGCTTTTAATTTCCCCATTTAACAGCAAGAAAAAATGAGTGTAATCAGAGGTGACTCACTGACATTCCCGAGGTCACGAGTTAACCACGCCCTCCCCGTTCCCTGTTTTAGGAGCCACCTCCTTCCCAGGTTTCCGGAGAGACCACATCTCCCCTTTTGCACAACTGCTAATTGCTACTGATGATTTGCAGCAGTTTGCATTGGTTATCTTGTTTCATCTTCACAACAGCCCTGAGAAGTAGGCAGCAGTGTCAAGATCCCTGTTACGGATGAGGAAACCGAGGCTCTAAACAGCCTGGCAGCTCATCTGAAATCACACAGTTAGAATGTGCCTGAGCCAACACGCAGACCAGGAAGCGCATTCATATTTAACACACTCCCTCCTGCCACTTAGCACAGCATGGCTTACGGCCAAAATATTTATGTTTAAATCTGTGGTTACCACCAATGGATGGCTAACCTTCTGAGCTGGTTACCACTTTTTTTTCCCCTCTCAAATAGTCAGAAGAGACAAGGACTTAGAACTTTGAAACTCCATTACTTATTTGCATAAGAAAAGTAATACATACTTGTAATAGCAAGTCAAACAACTAAGAAGCCTGTTCATCTTCACCATTCCCTGTGGCACCCAATATATTGCCTGGAATACAGTAAGTGCTTAATGAATCAAGTAGGTGTAAATAAATACTGAATTGACTTCACATACTGGCCCCAACTCCATTCATTGAGCACGAAGAACTGCCTGAGGGGGCGGTGGGGATGCAGCTGTGGCCCCTGTCCTCATGGAGAACAGGTGATTCATGACAGGAAAGGGACAGAGGGAGGACAGGTATAGAAGAGACCATCCCAAGGAGAGTGACCATATTCCCGGATTTCAGTGAAGGGCTCCCAGGGAATGATATTAGGGAGTCAAGACTTAATTTCCATGTCTAAACTCTGCTTTTTGCCTTATGATATTAATTTAATCTGCAACTAAAAATTTTCATTCATTCACTCATTCAACAAATATTTATTGACTACCTACTGCATGCCAGGTTCTGTGCTTGGCCCGGGAAGATTTGTTTTTGTAGTTAAAAGCAGCTTTATTGGTAGTGTCACATGCCACACGGTTTATCCACTGAAAATACACATTGCAATAACTTTTTAGTATATTTGAGGAGTTGTGAAATTATCAGCACAATCAATTTTGGAACATGTTCACTGCTCCAACGGGAAATTCCACAGCCACCGTCACAGGCCTTTCTCGTTTACTCTCAAGTGCCCCCATCCTAGGCAGCCGCTATTTCGCTTTCTGCCTCTCTGGATTTGCCTATTGTGGATCTTAATATAAGGGAAATCACAAAATACGTAACCTTTTGTAAGTGGTTTCTTTTATTCTTCATGTTTTTAAGGTTCACCAATGTTGCAGCACATCACGGACTGCATTTCTTTTTATTACGGAAGAGCATCCCATCATATGTATATAGCGCTTTTTATTTATCTATTAGTCAGTCAATAGATGTTTGAATTTTTCTCACTCTTTAGTATTTATGAACAATGCTGCCAGGAATGTTCATGACCCAGTTTTCATGTAGAAGTCTGTTTTCATTTGTTTCCCACTTAGGGGTCGATTTGCCGCGTCAAAACTTCCCAGAAGGACCCAGAAATTCAACGGATGGGTGAGACATAAAGTGAAAAAAGTTTAACCTTTTGAGGAACTGCCAGATCATTTTCCAAAGCAATTGCACCATTTTGCATTCCCACCAGCAGTGTGTGAGGGTTCCAATTTCTCCATACCCTGACCAACATGTGTTAATATCTGTCTTTTTGATTATAGCCATTCTAGTGGGTGTGAAGTCCTATCTCATTTGGTTTTGATTTGATTGCCAATCTGGAGCGTTTCGAGCGCTGTGGTGACACAGTCTGGCTTGGGTTTAAAAGGATCTGTCTGGCTAACAGCAGAGCATAGTGGGAAGAAGGGAGGGAGTTGAGGGGGAGCCAGTCATGAGGGTACTGCAGTAATCCAGGTGGGAGGTGGGAGGTGGGCCAGCCTGGTGCAACAGAAGTGGGGAGAAGGGATGGAATCCTGGAATCCAAAGAGCTCTCATATAAGAAATGTGGGATTTCCGGGTTCTTTACAGGGTGGAAAGGACAAGAGTCCACTCTTGTCTCCTGAGAAACAAAAGAATTTGGGAAATAAGAAAAAAGAATTTGTGCACTAAGTAACTGCAGTAATAAGAAGGTCAGCCTGGGGACCTCTTGTGGGGGGCCGTATACCTATTGAATGCTTGCAGCACAGCAGGGCGCTGTGGGTTTAAGCCTGGCTATAGGGTTCTAACAGACAGCTTGAGCTTGAGCTCTGGCCTCGTCCCTCTGTGTGACTTGGGCAGACTGTTGAAGGCCTCTATACCCCAATTCCTACCTGAAAAAGGGAACCAGTTCCTGGCTGTCCCAGGGTTGTTGTGGGTGAGCCACTTGGGGAACTCAAGACATTGCAATGATTTTCTTGGAGCTTGAGAAGAGAGAGAGACCAGTTTCAGAGGAGCCAGTGGGAAAAAGAACAGCTCTAAAATGTTTGGGTTAGAATCACCTTTGATATTCAACCATCCTTCATATTTTTTCCTGCTCTCAATTTTCTTTCTTTCAATCTTCTGAGGAAATGCAAATATCTTCTGGAAACACTTCACGTGAAAATAGAAATACTTCTTTTGGAATCTTGGGTCATCTGTTAGTCATATGACTTGAACTAAGTAAATTGCCTGGAGTTGTGCATCAATGGATTTAGGGACTGTAATAATCAATGGCTTCAGTGTAACCTTGTACAAAGTCACTTAGACATTGTCAAGTCCCCGCAAGATCTAGTTGATCAATCAAATTGCAAATGATGCATGAAAGGCGAGGCAAGTCACATTCTATGTCAATGGAATTCTCCCTTTACCGAGTACCCTTTGTAACTGGAAGAAACCAAACATACTAACGGTTCCTGGGCAGAGAGGAGACCAAGATCCTACTCGTCACACTCCCGTGTAGATGGGACATGCATCTAGGTACATTATCCTCTGAATTCATAATGGCAGCTTCACAATGCCTGCAAAACAGATTATTCCCTTTTTGAGTTGAATGTTGCTTTCTAATTGAATTAAAAAATAAAATGCAAAATTTGGTATCTGTAACAGTTGCACATTCAATTTATTAGACAACAGAGGAATGTTTGAAAATGTGCCTCATTCTACAGTTACAAAAGTAGCAATGATGAGGATCACAAACATAAGAGGTGGTGGGAGCCTACTCATTTTATAGAGGACTGGAGACTGTAGATCTTCATGCTCGATATGACTGTGTAGTCTTAAGGTGTGAGTCCAACAATTGCCTTACTCTTTTGAGTTAAGAAGGTTTGACTAGGACACATTAAATTCAGTTTACCTGTATTTCTTGATTATCATGAGTTGGAGATGTAATGGAGAAGAAAGAGGAACCCTGCTGTGGACACTGAGATGGCCGGTGTTCCAGACACTGGGCGCTCTTCACCCGGCCCATGTCCTTTTCTTTCTGAGCACATAAAACGCCTGTATTTCCTAGCTGCCTCTCTAGTTATATATATATGGACATATGTATATGCATTCATGTGAATGGAACAATGTTTACTCCCAAAATGGAAAGATGATGTAGCACTATGAAATCTATTGTTATTTACCATATTAATACACTACAGAAGGGAGAACCTTCGATCCTTTTGGAAGATGCTCCCAAAGCATTTGATACTTTGCCCTGATTCAGGGACCAGGCAAAAATTTGCCTACAGTAGCATGTTACCTGATCAGTAAAAAGCAGTTCTAACCTGCGGTGCAGATTCCCAAGATAGGGAAGCCGTTTTCAATCAGTTGAATTTTATTCTCTGTTAGGGACAGAAGAACCTTGATTCCAGCATTATTCCTTGGTTGATGTTAAGCATAAAGGTCTCCGAAGATTCTCAAGCTTTTACTGCGACTGTTGAGCAGGAGTGGTTCTCCCCCAGAGCAGACAAAGTCTTAAAGTTGTTCCCCATTCCCTTCTGGAACCTTCTGCATAAAAGGGAGCTTCTTGTGCCCAGGGTCTCTGAAGAGCCTCCCCTCCCTTACAGTCTCACCCAACTCAAGTCACAAAAACAAACTTTGGGGACTCATTTATTTAACTTCCTCTATTAAACTTCTCCTGCCTAGTTAAAAAAAAATGTCCAGGTTGTATGCCTAGTAATAAAATTATGCTTATTTTTAAACTTCTAAAAAATGTTTCCATCATTGTTGAGTTGGCTGAAATTTCAATTTATTCAGGTATAGGTCATTCAGAAAGATGTTTGGCAAATGTAAGGAAGGAAACATTAAACTATGAGCAGTTTTAAGTACCATTGAGCAACACTTTTATTCCCTAAATGCAAAGCCTTGCAGGGGAATCTATCTGATAATTAGCTGGTAGACTAGATCACCCAAGAGTGTATTCTGGTCTCATCAGTAAACAGTACTTCTTTATTGTAATTATTTATTTTCCCAAGAGGACAGAAAGGCTGTAATCTTAACAATTTTATCTGTTTCCTCTCTCTATAATGACTGACAGTGTACACCCAAGAGACAGGGAAATCTCTTTGGGTCTCCCTAACCCACGCTCCCAGGAGACATTTCTCTTTTAAAGGACCCAGGTGTTAAGCCAAAGCCCTGTTTATAGAATGTTAAAGTTGTGACACAAGTCAATAAAAGCCTGGAAGTGCTGTTACTGGTGACATTGTACCCCTAACACATGCCATTGTGACTTTTATTTCTCTTTCACAATAGTGTGGAGTTAAGGAGGGAATGTAAAACTTAACTTTGAATTTCCTGGTTTTTGTTGGTTTGTTGAGCAATCCTAATGCTATTGAGCCCCCCCCAACCTTGCTGGGTGGCTGTTTTTCTGGTGTGCAGTTGTGCCTTGTATTTTTCTAAGAATCACAATGGTCTAGAGATGTCATGTTGGTATGACTCTAAACCGTAGGTTGACCTTTGGCGTGGTAAGCAAAAACAGGAACATATGTGTAAGATGTGTGTATTCAGTTGAGCCTGACAGTGCTTTCTGGTGGGAGGGGTTGTTTTATGCATGTGCTCATTGGGCAGCTAGCTGTCTCTTCTTTTTGTCCCCTGGATTGGGCCAGCTCATGGAGTTACCGTCATTACCTGAAGGCCACCACTCAGATGAAAGGGAAACCTGCCGCCCTCATCACCCACACACACAGAGCCCACAGCTATTCTTTAGGGGCAGTGACATGCTGTTAGCTCACTCCTTCTAGTGCATTTACTTTAGAACAAGCTCTGAGCTTGTTCATGTGCAAAACTATCAGGTCTCGCCGGTTGGCTCTTTTTTTTCATGCCTTTCAGTTATTAATTTATGCTGCTTGTTTTTCTTACTGCAGAAGCTATGTATGTTCATAGTAGAAAAATAATTAAATAAAAATAACCAAAAAGGAAGACAAGAACAGGCCTCAATCGACCACTGCTAACATTTCAGCATATATCTTTGTAGGCATTTTCTTACACCAAACTAATTTTTTATAAAGAGAATTGTATTACACATACTGTTTTGTAAAATGCTTTCTTTTAAACCACTATTTCAAACATAATTTCCCAGCAATAATATTTATCCCATGTGTATAGTTTCTTTTTTTATCGTTCAACTCTTACACCATTTTATTAAGTGAGATTTGAAGAGAATAGAAATATTTTATAGACAGTTTGAGACAATCAAGTGAGTGTATGTTGTTTACAGAGATAACATATAGAAACATGTGAGTTTACCCTCATATAACACTCCGACTCAATTATACTCTTTTTGGTATGTAGTAGCAATATTTCAAAAGACTTTGACCTGAAATTACTAAAATCTCTCCAATTGTGTATTGTTTCAACAAAGAAGAAAACATCACATGAGGTCATTTATGCAGTTTCTAAATTTGTTCTTTTCAGACATATACATGTAGATATTTGCGAATATATACTCATTTCCTCTATTTATATAGTATTTTTATTAGACGGATTATAACTTAGGTAAGTATTCACTTCTGTCTTCCCACCAGACTGCGGGCTCTGGGGGACCATGTCGGCCTTACACATTATCTCCAGCACCAGGTTAGCCACTGGAGATAGGTTCTAGGTTCTCAGTAAACAGCGAATAATTACATTTTAGGTGTTTTCATTTTATTTGTTCATTATGAACATTCTCCTACATATAACTATAGTCACATGTATTTTGTAGATTTCGTGCATTCCTAGAAATAGAATTGTGGGCCAAGAGCATGTGCTATGGAAGCCAAACTATTCAAACTTGTGTACAACTTACAAATTATAGTGTTCTGAGTAAGGCATGTGAAAGCCAGTTATGCACATCTCTTCCTGACTCCAACTTCAGTGATTTCATGTGGCTCTAAGTCAGCCGTGGTGGAAAGTGTATATCACAGATACTGGCAAATGGTCCAAATCGGGACTTTTCTTTTTTCCTCCCCCTGCCCCTTCCTCCCCCACTGCTTCCCTGACCCCCGCCCCCTTTCCTTCCTGGTTTACTATCACAGGATTGCTATGAACACAGGAAGTGCAATAAGCTTTCCAGGGCTCAGTTTTTGCATGTGTGGAATAGGGACAGTTAAAGTTGGGGAGCCTGCTTTGTGCAGCTCTGGGAGGCACCATCCACACAGAAGTCTCTGTGGATTGCACCTTCTGGAACTGTGGACTGCACAGAGCTGTCAGAGGTTACTTGTGAGAGTTAAATGTTGTGTACATGCACTTAGCATGAACAAATACAAAGTTCTCAATAAACAGAAGCAATTACTGTATTGTGTTATTCTAGATACATGTATCATTTTAGGAGTTTCCAAATGCTCTCTAAAAGTACATCAGTTTATACTCTTAATACCAGTGTCCTCATTCTCTTTCTGTAAGTGAATATTATTGGTATATTTCCTTGTCTGATTGCTGCAAAATATCTAATTATGGCATTCGCTTGCTTTTCATTGATTATTAGTGAGAACAAACATCTTTACAATTGTTTATTGGCCACTGGATTTCTATGAATTATCTGTTTATGTCCCTTGTCTCTTTTTCTATTAGTATTCTCTTCTTCCATTCTTCTTAAATCAATCCACAAGAACTTTCTTATACCTTTTTTCAATGTATCTATTGCAAGCATTTTCCTTGGTTCGTCTTTTGGCTTTGCTTATCCTGTTTTGGTTTTGCGTTGGCTACTCCAAAGATATTTCAAATTTGTATGTAGTAAAAATCATTAGTGTTTTCTAGAATTAGTATCCTGCTTACAAAAGTACTCTAAAATTATACATATAATCTCAAAGAACTTCAATAGTTAGGTCAGAGTATGTCATGATTTCTATAGATATTTGGGTTTTCCTCTCTATCTTTCATATATCTATTATTTATTTACTCTTCTTTTATTTTGCTGTTATAATTACAATAATCACAGATATACCTAAGTATATCTAACAATTCTAAATACACATCGTAAGTAGCTATTTTGTTATTATAAACAGCTCTTATTCAGCATCCTTGTAAGTACATTTTTGCACACATCTCAAATTATTCACGTAGGACAGATCCAAGTTGTCCTCTGGAAAGGTTATACTATTTTTTCTCCCTCACTATCAGCACATGAAATTGTTATTCTGTACTGAGAAAATAAGAACTCTGTGAAGCAAAATGTCCACACTGAGAATTTGGGATGCACTTTTTCGTATTAGCTTTTAAGCAAGAACATATCTCAATGTCTTCTCAATCCTGATTGTATTGCATCCTCACCACATAAATTATCCAAATACAAAGGCATCGCTGCGGTGTTTATCAGATTTGGGGAAACAGCAATCACGGGAAGGCAGTTTGAGCTGCTGTGTCTCAAGCAGAGACGCTGCGCAAAGACAGAGGGACCCTGAGCAAAAGAAGGTTGGGGCTCTGTGCCTTGAGGGGCTGAGCCCACCACAGCTATCTGAATTAGACAATAAGACTGCGAATCCTGAGGTGCTCGGGAACCTCAACCCTCTAGATGGACCGCGCCAAGTGCAAATGTGGGATGAAGGCATCCAGTATAGTTCTGGTGTGAGCTGTCACACTGCAAAATCACTAACGGGTGTAGGAATGATTTCACACAACAGCTCACTTGGTGATTTGCGTGGGTGAAGGCAGGGGTCACCTGACACCGCTGAGCCAATAGACAGCAGGCCTGCTTTGCCACTGACAATCAGCCGACGCTGAGCGATGTCAGCAGCCAATATGACTGAGAGCTGGGAAAGCATAATGACATTTACATTGATGTTTTCAGCCGCAATTGCTACATGCGTTTTCTCTGCTATTGCAAAGATACAATATGTTGATCGTACAATAAATTTCCCAGCCTTCATTTTTTAATGCTTTCCAACCCAAATTTGATAATTTCACAGCAGTGCTGTGGTTTGCTGTTACTCTAAAATGAAATCAATAGCTATTCTCATATATATGGTTTTTCAGAGAGCATTGTTTCTGTTTCCTGAATACCAGTGCCATTTAATCAAAAGGCAAAAATTCAAGAAAAGGCAAGATTATGTTGTCCTGAATGTTAAGCAATATCCTGTATGCAGTAGACACTGATGAATATTTCAAGGGGCATCTCATGAGTAAGCCTTGTCTCTGTGAGATGGAAGATTCAGTTGTTACATACACTCAAACTCATACTCAGACCAGAAAAAGATGATAATTTGATAAAACTGAATTCTGCTGTGCAGATGCACACTACCATGTTCTTCATGGAGAAAGTGAAAACAAAGTTTAAGCCAAAAAGAATGCAGGAGCTATGGCCTAATTTTTATTTATATTTAACACTTACGAAGACCTCAACGTACTTTGTAGATAAAGCTGACAAAAGCAACCATCACAACCCAAAATAGACAACTGAAGAATTCTGAAGGCTGGTTATAATGGCAGGAAGTTAATAAAGACAACTAACTATCCATCATGCCCACTGAAGACTGGCTTGCTCAAATGCCTGTCCAGGGAGAGATAAAATTTATCTGCCTTTTCTTTTTCCCCAGTGGGACAGCAAGCCTCGGGGAGAGGATGTGGCAGAACAGAAATGCCTTTGAGCCCAACCAGGGCACTGGCTTTGATCATGGCTGGGACAGTAACTCTCTTTCTACTGCAAGGTATTGCTCCATGTTTTGGACCCTACATTTTTATCAGTAAATGAGGTTTCAATTTCTGAGAAGAAGATTCCATGAATGTCCTAAGTGAAATCACAGAAAGGCAGTTTTTTCTTTCTCGTGGGGGAAAACTTTGAGAGAGCAGTTGGCACTAGATGTCAAAGAATTAAAAATATTCTTCCCAGTCAGAATAGAAAAAAACAGGACCATGTAGCCATTTGAGGAGGCAATAAAGGCTCATGGCTGGGTGAAAATTACCAGAATGCTGGATGCCCATGAGTGGGACTCTATCGTATCTATCGCCACGTCCCCATAGACTTGAACTGTGCAAGCCTGAAGTAGACATGAGGTGTAGGCTTACTGTAAAACAAACATTAAGCTGTAGACTCCCTTTAATTATCCACCTTTATATCTATAAGTTTTATATTCATTTTCACAAGAGGGTTTCCCAAATAGTATAAACCTCAAGACCTACACAACCTTTATCTGCCTCCCACATAATAAAAAATCGTTGATCTAATGAGTTACAAAACAGAAAAACTAACAAAACCAAGCCAAAAACTGCAGTGGCAACTAGAAGAACCAAATTCGACCTTGGTCTGTCCCAGGCAGCATTCCTGGACTATTCTCAAACAGTAGTAGCCAATGATTTACTTCAGTTAATTCAGCCAGTTAGAAGCTCAGTTCTTGTCGACCAAAGGCTTACCACGCATGTGCATAAGCCTGGCTTCCGGTGTTCTGAGGGGTTGCGGGAAGCACCATCAGCCCCACTGGAGGCAGGAGGCTGGGTGCGGAAGGTGTGCTTGGCTCTGCTTCCCCAGCCCTCATCCCACTGTATCGCTCCCATTTTGTCAATGAAGAAACTGAAGCTCAGAGCGACGAAATAATTTCACTTGAAGTCACTAGCTGGTAAAGTTGGGGTTTGAAACTTGATCTGAGCCCAAAATCACGTCTATACTCTGCATTACTTCATTCCGTTCTACGGTGAGACAACAGAGGACCTTTTTGTGGGTTGTAAAGATCTAAAACAAACAAAAACAAAAACAAACTACGAGGAAAACAGTGAAAAACTAAAGTAAATAGGAATTAGTGGACAATAAAAACAAATCTATTACCTGATTCTCTCATGACCAGGGACATCTTTTATTCTGCTGCTTACTTTAAAAAGAGCCATATAATTCAGTTTGGCTGCCAATAATCTGTGCATCGGAGATGTAGGAACATCAAGATACAGTGAACTTGGAGGAATGATTTGAAGTAGAGGCTGCAGATGGCTCAGAGTTTAAATCTGAAGAAACTTGTAGTAAGAAGGATCAAAAAAGAAAGGTGCTTAGACCGAAATGCTAAAAAAAAAACTTCCCGTAGAGTTTTAATTTCTTTGTAGTACTGCAGAGCTTTTGGTTATTCATCATTGTAGTAGAAGACCTCACATAGGTCAGTTTGGAGGGGCACTGCAATGTGTTTACAGTGGTGCTAGGCCGTAGAATACACTCAAATAAGATGTGTGATGTAATCTCTGCCCACAAGAGCTAGCGGGACAAGGATCCAGATTTGGGCTCAGAACAGTCGGAAATGCTATCATCAGTGGTGACCAAAGGTAAATTATGAGAAAGGCATAGGGAAAAATGAGAAAAATAAAATAGGCTGCTAATTTTATGGATTTCCTGACCCTTCCTTAGGGCCTCATGGTTTAGAATGTAAGTTTATGTGCATTCTCATAGTAGGCAGGGAATCTATCATGAGGAGGCTTAGAGGGTGACATGAATTGCCCAAGGCCACCCAGCTGGTGAATTGTAGAGCTGGGAGAAAAGCTAACACCCTTTGCTTTCCAGGCCAGTATTCTTACCAGGCAATCATTCTGCACAGAATTACATTGGACAGTATCTACATGACCTGATGCTTTTTAATCAAATCAGATCAACAGATTTCCTAGTCCCTGAATTAACAATAAATTAAAAATGTGAGAGTAGAAGTCTACGGCCTTAAATTTGGGCAAACCATATGTTTGGATGTACCTTAGAACTTGACCAATAGTGAACTAGTGAAATGAGGGTAGGGAAGCAGGGGGAGCCTGCTTTGTAGTGTTTGCTAATTTCCATGGTCTAACTACTCCCATTGTAACTGATTGTAAGCTACCAACAGCTTAAAGTCTGGTTCAGGAAGCTCCCAAATATTGGATAAAAGGCTTTCTCAAACTGTTAAGAATCTACCCATGCCTGGCAGTGTCTTCATTCTTTTCCACTCTTTATTTTGATGCTTAGAAATATCGGGAGAGAAGATTCTGGATTCATCCTGGAAATCTTGATTCTAGTACTGTGGTTGTACCTGCCTCTTGTCTTTATTTGTGCCTGTTCATTAGAATGCAAATTCATATTATCTCATCAATTTTTTTTTAAAGTGGCTTATCTGCCTGACATACACAAGCTGACTACATTATTGATAATTAATTCTGCTTTTTAATGGTTAAAGAACAATATATTCATAGTGGATCTGAAATCATATTTCTAGGTCTGATAAGTAGGATGTGCTTTTATTTAAACGTTATCCCTTTCCTTATATGTGTCAACATTTCTATAGGGAACTCATCCATTTAACATCTGCACTTCTGAATTTAACATAACTCAATATTAATGAACATCTGATTTTGGGTGTCTGATGTTCTGATATTCCTTGAATTTGTGGCACTGCTTTTCTGTGATTAAACCAAAGATCAATTTTATTCCAGTTGTTCTGAAATCCTGAAGTGCCAGATTATATTCTTTTCTGGTGGATACAACTCTCGTTGGATACTAATGAGAGTTATAGATGTGGGTGAAGGAGAAACTAGAGCCTTTGGAGCTGAGGGACTGGTTATTCAGGGATGCGTTGTGGTGGCACTTTAGAAAATGATTTATCTATTTTGCTTTTTCTTCCTATAAATCAAGAATACAGCATAGCGTTAAACATTCCTCGATACTTATGCTAATATAAATTTAGGTTTACATACTTGACACTAATTCAGGAAGAGGAGTGGTGTTAGAACTGTGGCTACCTGTGACAGCCACGGCATCAGCCCATAGCTGCTTAACTCGGAGTCAGTGGCTGCTCCTCTGCGAAGCACACATGGCAAGTGTCCCTGGCAGGCGTCATTTCTCTGGTAGCTGCATTCAGACCACATTCTTTATCTAGTTGCTTGGTTTTGTTTTGACATTAGGTTAGCAATTGTATTTATACCTTTCTTACTAAGGAGTCATGGGAACAGAATGAAGAGGAGGAGGAGGGATCCTTTAAAGTGTGATTTGGTATTTTTTCCAGTCTTGGAGCAGTTCATGGATTCAGTGAGCAGACAAATAAAACACAAATGTTCCCTCAAGTGTAGATTTTGCCTGCCTAACTGAGTCTCTTCCTTCACTGCCACCGTGTTAGGATCACAGCCTCTATGTGCTTCTGTTTCCTTGATGGTGAGAGAGACAAATGTGTGTGTACAGTGCCCGGGTACCACAGGAAGGGGGCTCAGTGCAGTCACAGGCACGGCTGCCAGTGTGTGCAGCGGGACCTGTGATGGCGCCTCTGCACTCTCAGTCCTCTTGGAGTCCTTGTGAAAGTCCTTTGGACCCCCACCGATGACAGGCATTTTTCTGAGATGTTTTGTTGCCCCTGCCTCTCCATGAGTTCAGAGTGGAGGTTCAGATACTAGCTGGTTCCACCGCTTTGAAAGCACCCTTGGTGCCTCATGAGACATGAAAGGAGCCGCTCTGATTAGCTGCCTGGTGGACCTGCAGTGGGGAGGCTGCAGGGTGCAGGTGCAGTAAGCATCTCTGCTCTCCCCATTTCTTAGGGTCTGAGGGCATTTTTGATGTTACTTCGCTGCATGCAACCAGTGTGATCATATTTACTCCACTAGTAATTGGTTTCTCTTGGAAACTATATCTACTGTGGATTGATTGCCATACTGCCCATAAAAATTTGGGTGTCTTCTGATGACTCAACGCAAAGTACAGTGAGAATTCAAGCCTTATTATTGTTCTTTCTTACCAGGAGACACACCAAGTTTAAAGTCAGATTCGTTTCAGTGTTAATAATACATTTGTATTAGCCTTCCTTTGAGTCCTTGTCTCTAGTCCTGCTATCTTCAGTGTGAGTTTGCACTTGTCAAAATGAATAATATGCAGCATCAATTCAAACTCCACTTTTCCAGTGTGTTCAGCCGTAATGGTTTCACTTTGCCTTGATTCTGTTGATTGCTATTAAATCCTGGATGGTTTTAAATTCTGTGAGATAGTCCTCAAAGTATCACTTATAAATTGTGTGCATTTATTAGAATCTTGCTTAGAACAAAGAATTGTTCAAGCCTCTGGAAAAGACTATCTTCTACTTCTCCACTCCAGATTAAAGAGATTATGGAAACATTTTTGCCCTTTGAGAAAAAATTAATTTGTTGAAAATAAATATATTATTGTGGAGGGGTTTTTTGATTTTTTTCCTTCCTCCCTCCCACTCTCCCACCTTCTCTTCTTTTCCAAAATATAGTCCAAACCCAAAACACTTTGGTGAAGAGAGTATGTTATAGCCAAGATTCACAATAAATCTCTTTGTGTCTACAATAAGTGACACAAAGAATAAGTAAATGAAGTGACACAATAAGTAAATGAAGTGTTAATTGACTGTGCTCTGAGGATATTATTCTGCTGGGATGTATCTAAGTTTCAGAAGCTAGTCCCCAGCTCTTTTATTCAGAGAAGTATGGTTATTATAGACTACATTTTAAGACGTGCTTCCAGAGAGGGTATTGCAAATATCAAGTCTGCTTTTCTATTTTAAAATATTGGAACTACTTCAAATAAAAACCCATGCAAAGTGTACTTAAGTCGGTTGAGCGTGGTAGATAAAATGCAGTGGTGGTCAAGCTGGGTTGTGTGTACCTGCAAGGGCAGTGTCCTGGGTTTGGACAAAGAGTCCTAGGAAGTGCTGTCCTAGAACTTCTTTTGGGGGAGAAAGAGAGCTGATTTGTTAAGTTCCAACTAGATGCAAGTTTATCACGATGAACTTTAAGTTTTAGGTTCCCTCATTTGCATGAATTTCTTCCAAGACCCTGTGTAGGACCTAAGCAATATATTCGCATAACCACGTATTTTGTAAAGTTTGGAAAAGTTAAGATATTTAAATGCAATTGCTTAAGACCACAGTTTTTCACTTTTTTCAACTTTCCCTCTTGATACATGTGCCCCAGTAGTAGGTAGTGGATGTTTAGAACAACCACTGGTATTTGGGGATGCAGTTAAGGAGGTCGGGTTGGCACAAAATTTAGTTATGGTCTCATGAGGTGTATTTATGTGGTCTCTAGTCACTTCCATGTCCAGTGAGGTTATTGTTACCATCCCAGTATAGCAAAAGGTTTTCCGAATCCTCTTGCCACTCGCTGTGTTGATTGCCCACTTAGCACGGAAATAAGAAGATTTGGAACCCCGAAATCATATTATACATCAACATGCTGTACAGGACCTGGCCTCCAAAACAGTGAAAAAGACACCAGATTCGAGATACATAGAGGCAGAGGTTAATCACCAGCACATATGGAAGGTCTTTCCCACCAGGAATATATATTCACTAATGAAACATACTCACCACACAGAAACCTACAGTACAATGTTCTTTTCCTTTCTGATAGGAATGTGTGAAATGGGATGGATCACTGTCCTTACGGTTTTGGGGTAGAGACCCATAGCCACATTGTTAAGAGAGATGTGTCTGTTTAATGCTTAATGTACCCCTGCTATCAATAATGAAAAACAAAATTTGTCTGACCATCTAAAGATTGAATTAGCTTTTATTCTCACTGTAAAAATCGTATCACAAAATCATTGTCATGTAAAAAAGTGATCAAGGCTGTGTAGCAATAATATAGGAGAAAATATTATGGAGGTGTGCTGAGCAACTCATTAATAAAAATATTGGGTTGTTTTTCTGTATTTTGTGATGTGTGTGGCATTTGTCAACTTAAAAATATGTAATTTGTGGTGATTCCTTTTCTCCTCCTAAGTACATTTTTGCCTTCATTTTGTGTTCTATTCTCCAAATTGTAGGAACTCTGAGCCCCACACCATCAGGATGTGCCAGGCTCTGACTCTGTGCCACTCTCAGACGCCCACACTCAGGGTAGTCTTATTTAAGCTGTATCATATCTGGGTGGGATTGAACCCACTTATCCCCCTTTCTAATTGGCAAGCTAGAGCTAAGAGGTTAAATCACTTTTGGGGGTTGCGTCATGAGTGTCAGTCTGCAATCCCTACCCTGTGGGTTCACACTAGGGCAATGGCACTTCCAAGCTCTAATTGCTCCAGTGTGACTCTTTTTCTTACCCAAGGTCATCCTTAATGTCTGTCATTACACAGCACTGAGAGCTTTATCCTAATAGCCCTCATGGCAGCTTTTACCTCTCCCCAGATTTTGGCAAACTTTTGTGGTAGACGGTAGAGCTGTCAGGTGCTCTTTCCCTCCCTCTGTCTTCCCTCTGCCCCATCTACCCCTGTCCTTCTGGTCTCAAGAAAGATGTCCCTCTGCTTTCCTTCCGCAAACCAGAGGTCCTCCTGACTACCCACCAATCACCCCCATGTTCTGGCAGTGTTGAGATGTATAGAATTCAGCTCCCAAACACCTCTACCCTCTGCCCCTTCTCTCCTGCCCTTTGTCCCATCATTAATTTAGGCTCTTACCTTTTCCTGCCTGGGTTAACTTAATGTTCTCCCACTTGGACTTCTTGGTCTTTGACAGTCCTTACAGTAGTGTATGCCATCCGTTCCTCACTGTTATGGTTTGTATCTTAAATGTCCCCCAAAGGCTCACCCCCCACTTCCTGGCTGCTATAAACTGAACAGTTTCCTTGGCCGTGTTCTCCCTCCCATAACATGCGGCCTCACCACAGGCCCAAAGACAACAGGGCCAAGAAACCATGGATTGAAGCCTCTGAAACTGTGAGTTAAAATACCCTTTCCTCTTTACAAATTGACTTTTTCAGCTATTTTGTCACAATAATGGAGAGTTGACCAACATAATCATCTACCAAATCCTTACTGAGCTGCTACTTTGACCTGAGCAATGGGGATACAACAGAGAACAAAGTTCTTCCCTTCCTGGATCTCACATTCTAGTAGGAGGAGACAGATAATAAACAATATTTCTCATTTAGCATTATGAAGCTAAAAGTATATATATATATATATGTATGTATGTATGTATACAATGTGAGCAAAAATAGGGCAGAGAGTGATAAATGCTAGGGAGGAAAGATAAGTAGGGTGAAGGAAGTAGAGCAACCAGGAGCAGAGGGAAAGGAACGTGGTATTTTCTTCACAGCCTGGCTGGGGAAGGCCTCACTGATAAAGGCATATTGAACAGAGATCTGTGTGAGGTGAAGGTGGAATTCCAGGTGGGGAAAGTGGGACGGAGTGTGACTGCTGTGCTGGAGGAGGAGCAAGGAAAGTGGATGGCTGCAGCTGAGTAGCAGCAGAGAGAAGGTGACAACATGGCCTTGGTGTGCATGCCAGGGGCCGCTGGCCATGGAGAGATTTTGACTTTGACTCTGAGTGAGTGCAGAGCTGTGAGGGGTTCTGAGTTGCTGAGACCAAGTCAAGTGGTGTGTTAGGAGGAGCATGCAGTAGACAAGAGTGGAAAAGGGAGAACACGGGGAGGATCCTGAGCAGAGATAATGATGGTTTAGGTTGCTGGTGAGAAGTGGGAAGATTCTGGGTCTCTTTTGCATGGCTCTCTGTGTCCTACTCTGTGACAACTCAGCATATTGCACAAAGTTCAGCATGATCTGTCTTGGTGCCCTCATGGATCAGTGGTCTTAAAATAAGAGGCCTAATAGATCTGTTTCCCCCTTCCCCCATGTGTGGTGACAGCAAGGAGACATCCGTTCAGGAAGGAATCAAGCCCTTGCCGTGCTAGTATTTTGGTCTTGCACTTCCCAGCCTCCAAGACTCAGAAATGAAGTTCTGCTGTTTATAAGTCACTCTGTTTAGTGTATTTTGTCTTAGCAGATCAAACGGACTAAGACAACAGGCTTTTAGCTTTGTCCTCCTACACAGCAGAAATGAACAGGCTGAGAATGCATTTGAAAGACAGTATAGTAGAGTACAAAGGAGTGCATGTGTGTGTGTGGTTCCTGGCCTGTGCCCAGGTTTTGCCATATGCAAAGACACCTGTTTTCCTTGTCATCCCCAGCAACATCAGAATAGACACAGCTGCTGGTACCCTTTGCTGTCCCTCTAAGTGACTTTGTCCCTCTGTGCTGAATGCTTTACCCACACTTAGCTCACAGCCTACCTTAACTTCCTGCTGGCCAGATTTGACAGTGCCTCTCCCCTGCTACACCGTAAGTCTGCTGCTTCCTGCACCCGGGCCTTGGTGATGTAGGGGAGACCCACTCTGTGTGCCATTTGGAAGTGTGGGAGGCCAGGCCTCACCGGCAACCCTGGGTCTGTGCGTGGAGCTGGTGAGATGTTTCCATAAGTGTCTCCCAGGTGGGTGATTCTTAGGCACATCTGTGCCATTTCTCAGAGCGTCCAGGGGAAGGGGGTCATGAGCTCTCTAGTCACTCACAGCAGGGACTAACTGGATGACTCATCTTTCTCTTTGTTTTCTCTCTCTTACTGCTGGATTGTCCACAGTGTCTCATTCCCATTTTCTGAGTTTATCTTTCAACCAGATGCAGCTCACTGTCTGGAAGCGGTAGCATAAAGTAAGGGTTAAAGAAAGAAACTAGCTCAGAAAGCCATACTTACAATCATCATGTCAGCTGAGTATTAGGGCTCCATCTTTGGGCCAAAGGATACATCTACAGACAAAATATAGAGGTGCTGCAGAGGAGAAGTGAAATCATTGGCATGGCTGGACAATACCTGCTGTAAGTGGATTTGTTTTCATTAGATATTCTAAGAGTTGCCTTCCGGCTTCAATAGCTCTTTCTTTCTTCTGTACTACGGACAGGCTACAGTGAGACTCATTTTTTCAGAAACAAATGATCCCAAGTTGAGGTTCCTCATGAGATGATCTGCTGCCTTATTGCCTGATAAATGGCCTTTCACATAAAGATATCATGGATTTTGCCACCAAGAATATTCTAAAAGAGGAATTTTTCTTATTAGGAAATATTTTGTGAGGACAGTTATCACAATTTTGCTATGAGCTTATTAAAGTCAGCTTTTCATTACTATGACAAAATACCTGAGACAGGTAACTTGTAAAAAGAGTTTATTTAGCTCACAGTTTGCAGGTTCAAAGCCAAGGACTGTATGGTTACATCTGTTTGACTTCTGGTAAGGACAATGGGTAGTGGCACATGATGGCAGGAATAGATACAGGAGCAAGGGGTCACATCCAGAACAGGCAGAGAGCAAGAGGACAGGCAGGGCCTGTCACACTCTTTTTGTAACATCCTCTCAGGAGAATGTAAGGGATTGCAAAGGAACTACTGTTGTGGTTTGGGTCTGGACTGTCCCCCAAAGCCTCATATACACAGGGCTTGTAGCAGGCAATTGAATTATGGGGGTGCAACAGCTCTCTTGCTGTTAGGAGGTGGGGCCTGACTAGAGACAAGTCATTCAGCCCATTTCCTGGAAGGACATAGCTCCTTCCTTGGCTCCTTTCTTCCCGGCCACCATGATATAAGCATGTCTCCTCCACCAGTCCTTTCTACTATTCCATGTCTACCCTGGAGTCAGCTGACCTTGCAAGGACTGAGATTCCTGAACCATGAGCCAAAATAAACGTCTCCTTTAAGTTGTGAGTGTCAAGTATTGTGTCTCAGTGATGAGAAAAGTGACTGAGACAACAACCAAGGGGTGCAGGAGAAACACCTCATATTCCTATGACCTAAGGACTCCCACCAGGCTCTGCCTCACAAAGGTTCTGTCTTCCAACAGCGCCACTCTGTGGGCCCAACCTCCAATCACAGTGGACTCTCAGGGCACACAAACTGTTCAAATCATACCCAAACTGTCACAGCAAAGAGCTATTTGGGGGTTGGTACGGCACTGTTTTGTTATGTCTTTCATTTATTAATTTTTAAAATGAAAACACTTCCTTTAATGTTAGTCTTGTGTTTCTAACATTAGTATTTGTTTTCCTATAGGAATCAGGGATTAGGAATCAGATAATGTCTTGGATTTTTGTATTAGATGGGTTTGTATGGACAAGAGAAAGGTATCTTAGAATTCACAAACACAAGGTTCCTTTAACTGGGTCCCTTCCATTGCAAATTATGCAGAGGAACAAAAGTTATCATAATGTGGAAAGATTCACTAATGTTATTTATTTACTTATTTATAAAATTACCCTCGACATTTAAAAATTTCTCCTCTAATTAACACTAGATGTGCCAACTACTTTAACAAAACAATACAAAACTATTGCAAAATAAAGTTGCAAATCTTGCAAAAGATGTGGGACTTTGTGAAGGTGACAAAAGAGATGTTGGCAATTGTTTGAATCACATGCAGTGCTCTTGACAGACGGGAATGGGAGAATTGGAAAAGCGAATAATAAGTAAAACACAAAAATAATGATAAAATAGAAATTCACCAGAAAGTTTGAAAATCAAATGATTAAGAAGGCCCTTGAGAAAATGATGAAGTCCTAAAATATTCTATTATTTTTATGAGGGTAATAATGAGGTATTATACTATCGGAAAATTTGGTAGAAAAACTACATCACAGAATCAACTTGCTTCATTCTTGATTCCAAAATGAAATTTATAGTTGCAAGGATAACCCTCATTTTAAAATGAGATAAAGGGATCCTCTCTTAATAATTTTTAGCGTTTTATTTTAAAAAAGAAAATCCCCTTTCATCCCCAGTTGCCCAGGAAATATCACAAAGAATCAACAACTGGGACCTGATCTTACTAAAAAGCTTTTGCACAGCAAAAGAAACTACCAACAGAGCGAAGAGACAACCCACAGAGTGGGAAAAAATTTTTGCCAGCTATTCCTCTGACAAAGGATTAACATCTCGAATATATAAAGAACTCAAAAAAATCAGACCCCCCCAAATTTAAAGACCCAATCCAAAAGTGGGCAGCAGAAATGAATAGACGCTTCTCAGATGAAGAAGTAGAAACAGCAGATAGACATATGAAAAAATGTTCAACATCACTGGTCATTCTAGAGATGCAAATTAAAACAACCCTGAGATTCCACTTCACTCCACAAAGAATGCCTATTATCAACAAATCAGCCCATAACAAATGCTGGAGGGGCTGTGGAGAAAAAGGAACCCTTCTCCACTGTTGGTGGGAGTGTAGACTGGTGCAACCGCTATGGAAATCAGTGTGGAGATTCCTCAGAGAACTAGGACTAGAGAGTCCATTTGATCCAGTTATTCCACTTCTTGATATCTTCCCAAAAGAATTAAAAGCATCATACTGCAGTGATACATACACACCCATGTTTATAGCAGCACAGTTTGTAATAGCTAAATCTTGGAAACAGCCCAAATGCCCATCAACAACAGAATGGATAAAGAAAATGTGGTTTTTTTATACAATGGAGTACTACTCTGCCATAAAGAATGATAAACTTGAGATATTCCTAGGTAAATGGATGCACCTTGAGACCATACTCTTAAGTGAAATACATCGGACACACATGTTTAAATACCGCATTGTTTCTCTGGTGTGAGAAACTGAAAGTGTAAATAAAGACTAAAATGTATTATATTGGGAAAGGGAAGAAAATGTCCAAATGGGAAAGGGAACAAGGGAGGGGGAAAGGAA
>PVJO010000497.1:0-234627 GCA_004026905.1 Hystrix cristata | reverse complement strand
TAGCTATTACAAATTGTGCTGCTATGAATATGGTTGTGCATATATCACTGTGATATGATGATTTTAATTCTTCTGGGAAGATACCCAGCAGAGGAATAGCCGGGTCAAATGGAACCTCTAGTTGTAGTTTTCTGAGGAATCTCCACACTGATTTCCACAGTGGTTGGACCAGTCTGCATTCCCACCAACAGTGGAGGAGTGTTCCTTTTTCCCCGCAGCCCCACCAGCACTTGTTATTGGTTGATTTCTTGATAATAGCTATTCTTTGCTTATCCTTTATCTGCCTGCTGCCACTTGGGTTATTTTCATGTTCATAAGGTTTTGTGATGATTAATGAGCTAAGGCATGTGAAGAGTTTGGCACATAGTAAACACTGAATAAATATTTGCTGCTGCCATTATTAATTCTGATCTTTAGATAATCCTTAGCATTGAGCTCAGTCAAGTCTTCTTTAATATACACAAATAATATAACCCACTTTAATAGCTTCAAGGTGAGGGGGACAAATACAAGACTCATCTTCCCCCCCATTAATTGCCAGAACATCTTCCTGTGCATATTAGCAGGAAGTCCAACATTTCTCTCTTAAGGCTCCTACTACCTCCTATCTCTTATAAACATCAGACATTGCCAAGAACCCTGGTCTTATGTCTTCCAAAAAGTCCAGTTCAATTTCCAAAAACAAGCAGAGAAAAACTAGAGGGTCTGACTGGTCTGCCAGAATTGCCACTCTCACCTGGGATAATCCTGAAAACTGACTCCTCAGCCCAGTGTCACTTCCTGGCTGCTGCACGGATCCTACCATTGACCTGGGCCCTCGGGCTGGTCTGGAGCACCTGGGCCCCAAAATGCCGGCCCTTACAATTCCTGGTGATCACTCATTATTCTCAAATCACACCCACATCCACAAGGGTCTCTAGTCTCAGCATTCGGGTGCATTGGCACCAGATTCCCCCAACCTGTGGATAACCCAAGATCAGCAGCCTAGACTGCTCCTTATCTAGAGGTGAGTCCCACACTCCCAGTCTTTGCTGCAGGCTTCTTGTAGGGTCTATCCTGACCCAGCAGGGAGATTCTAACCATGTCTTCTCCCTCTCCTCAGAGGCCCTTTTCATAACAGGGCACACTGGAGAGGGAGGCTTTGCCAGGCTACCCAAAGCTGTACTGGGGTCTCCCTTCCAGGGCAACAGGGCACAAACAGCTTATAGAATCATTACTTCTTCCCTGAGTGAGGAAGATCTGTGGTAGGAGCCTCTTCCTTCTTCCCTGTTGCAGAACTTCACCATTATGGTCTGGATGTGGAATGTCACCTGTAACTACCACGAGCTCAGATGCCAGGCTTTCAGAAGGTGATTAGGTCATGGGGGTGACAGACCCATCACTGGATCATCCTCTGATGAATCATGCTAAATGTGTTGTTAGGAGATGGAGTCTGGTAGGTTCTGGGAGCTGTGACCTGAAAGGGTAAAGCTTCCTCCTGGCTCGTCCCTTCTCTGTCTGCTTCCAGGCTGCCATGAAGTGAGCAGCTTTCCTCTGTGGCAGGCCCTTCCACCGTGGACCACAGAGCAGAACCGTGAGCCAAGATAAACAGCTCCTCGAGTTGGGGGTGTTGAGTATTGTGTCTCAGAGAGGAGAGAGTGACTAAGTTTCACAAGTACTCACCAAATAACTACCCAGGGCCCCTAGATTCTTTTCTTCATGGGCTCCCTCACTTACTCTTTGGGTGCTCTTAGTCAGGTTTTTAACAGTAATAATAATGGACGCTTATTGTGCTTACTACATGCCCACTACTGTGCTAGGTACTCTAATATATCAACTAATTTTTTTCTTTAAGCAACCTCATCTACAGAAAGATCTCCCTTTGGTAGGTGAGGAAACTGAGGCTTAGGAAAACTCAGTGGCATGCCCAGAACCACACAGTGGCTTGGGTTTGAATCAGGCTGTCTGTCTCTGTAACATCAATGCAATGCTGCTTCCCCAACTCAATCTTAGAGAGCAGAGATAATACTTAGACTGTCATGGTAAGGATTAGATGCAATAATGTATGAAGAAATGATTCACATTAGCTCTCTAAATGCTCAGAAAATGGTTATTTGCCGCCTTTCCCCCTCCACTAAAATGGACATCTCATGTCTTAACTGCTTTGTGTTTAGAAGTGTCTGGCTTGAGTGGGTACTCAGAGGTGGTAAATTACTCCTGTTTTTACAGTGCGTGGTTTGAATGCTCCTCCCAGTCCTGATTGTTCTCCTCCACCTTAGTGTGGCACTCAGGACAGCACATACTACACCAGCTGAGCTCAGATAAATGAGAGTGAAGGGGACAGTCACTTTCCTCACATAAGGCAGTAATCCTGTTACCCGGGTCTTAGGAGGCATTACTTTTTAAGTTATCCATTTATAGTGTCAACGGATATTGAAATTGTCAGTCCAGTTCTTGACATTACTTAGACTACTGCCAGTCCATACCTCATTTGGCTTCTCCTTATTTTTTTCTTTTCCAAAAAATATTCTGGGTTTTTTTTTTCTCTTCTTGATTACTTAACCACTACATGTTTGTTGTGGAAACTTTGAAAAAAATGCAAAAAATCACGAAGAAGGAAATTACAGTCACTGTGAATAGCATAATCCAGAGATCACCACTATTATTATCTTTACTTTATTTTTCCAACATGTATATTTCTTTTAAAAATAAAATTAGACTCATATTGTTCAAAATATATTGAATCTTCTATTTTTCACCATTTTCTCTTGGCCTAAGTCACCATTTCCTCTTTCTTAGACTATTGCAAAGCCATAAACTATCCCATAAAATTAGTTTCCTTGCTTCCGTTCTTACCTTTGTACAGTCTATTCTAAAAAAAAAAAAAAAAAGGAAGTTCCTTTAAAATCATAGTTCTCTCTTCCTCAAGGCCCTCTGTGGCTGTTCATATCACAGAAAACAAAACCACAGTCTGCATGAGAGAGCTGGTCCAACCTCATTTCCTTCTTCACTCCCTTGCTTACCAGCTTCAGCCTCGCCAATTTTTTCCCAGGTCCAGTCCTTTCCTGTCCGGAGTTTTATTCTTCCCAGCATGACATGGCTTAGTCCCCATCTCAGTCTGATCAATAACCACTTCGTCAGAGACTACCTTTCCCAAATAGTACTTCTACCTCCATCATGCTGTGTTCCCTTATTCTGATTTATTTCCTTCATTATGTTACTTTCTGCAACATGATTTTTTTGTTCATTTATTTTTCTTTGTATGGCGTTGAACACCTCTGGATGTGTCCGTGGGGCATTTCCAGAGACTATTGGCATCTAGGCCAGCAAACCTAGGGGGGAAAACCCAACCTGATTGTGGGTGGCACTATGTATAACTGGCTTGTGGCCTACATGGAATAAAAGGGAAAAAAGGAGGAAGTCGGAGTGCATTTCGAAGAGCTCCATTCTGCTTGAGCTGGTGCATCTTTTGCTGCTGTCACATGTGGACACCAGACACGAGTTTCTTCAGCCTTCCAACTCAATCGCACACTAGTGACTCCAGGGAGCTTCCAGGCCTTCAGTTTCAGACTGGTGCTGTGTCCTTGATCTACCATGTTCTGAGGCTTCTAGCTTCTTGGACTGAGCAGCTATTGGAGCCTTCAGCTCTCCGGCATGCAGATGTCCCTTGCGGACTCTCCTGATTCTGATCCCGTAAGTTTACCTCATAAAATTCCCTTGCATGAGTTATATATAGTTAGTTGTATAGTTTTATATATAAATATATATAATAACTATATATAATGACACCATTCAAATGGGTGATATCTCATCATGGTTTTGATTCACATTTTTTTCTGATAATTACTGATACTGGGAAACTTTTTGTATAACTACTGACTGTGTTTATGTCTTCTTTGGAGGACAGGTCTTCTGCCAAGTTTTAAATCAGGTTCTCCTTCTCCTTCTTCCTCTTCTCCTTCCTCCTCTTCTCCTTCTTCTTCTCCTTCTTCTTCCTCTTCCTCTTCTTCTTCTCCTTCTCCTCCTCCTTCTCTTCCTCCTCCTCTTCTTCCTCCTCCTCCTCTTCTTCATCTTCTTTCTTCTTTTGCTGTTAAGTTGTGTGAGTTCCTTATATATTTTGGATCCTAACCACTTATTCGGTATACGGTTCACAAATACTTTTTCCCAATCTGTAGGTTGCCTTTTCATTTTGGTGATTATTTTCTCTGCTGTGCAAGAAGGTTTTTAGTTTGATGAAATCCTGCTTATTTATTTTTGATTTTGTTACCTGTAATATAATTTTAATGACTATAATATTCCATTCTGTGTATATGATGGCTGCCCTACTGTTTTTAGGTTGCTTTCCTTTCAGGTAATATGAATTATTCTAAATATCTTTATAGTTTTCATTTTGTAGGATCTCTCATTTCAGCCTGGTAGAGATGGTTAGGATCTTATTTATAAATGTAACTTCTGTAATCAGATACTAAATACTTTATATGTAGTAATTTGATTTTGCTCATTTATTGAAATAGATACAATTATTATCCCCATTTTCTAGATGGGAAAATTGAGTGAGAGAGAGAGAGAGAGTAACTTTAGCATCACAACGACTAAGTGATAGAGCTAAGATTGAAAAACAAGGTCCCTGCTTCTATGGCTTGAGGTCCCAAGCCTTCTTCCACCTCACTAGCTGGCTTTCTCCCAGTAGATGTCAGCAAACTTCCTTTGTCCTGTAAGTCATGACTGCCCTCTATATAGGAAGCTATTGAAAATGGAGTCACATGCCATTAAAATCCCTCTGCTGACTAATATTAACTCGTTCTCCTGTGCTCTTTCAGCATTACAGCTGAGCTACTCTGAGTGCTTCTAATGGTACTATCATGGAGTCTGTATTTTTTCTTTCTGGTCCCCAGAGAGATTGTGCAGCCTTGTTTGTTACTATTTCCTAACCAGACAATTTCAGTGATATAAAGTGACCATCTGTGGGATCCTGTCAGAGAGGAGGAGAGATTAGTCAGACTATCATTTGTCTTCCTGGGTCAACAAAAGGTGTCTCACCTGTGCTAGAGTTTTGGTAAAAGTCTCTATTCATAAAATTGTCCCTCTGCAAGTTTCTGGAAGTTCCACCATGCTTCATAGATTTTCATATATTATTATATTGTCATTTTTTCCAAGAAAATGTCAGACATTATACTCAAATTCTTGTTCTTAGGGTCCTAGGGCTGGTTTTTTGTTTATTTTTTCCCCATCTCTGTTGTGGCGAGTATCTGGGGGTATGTACAGACAGTGCTGAGATGTAACTCATGTGAACCTGGAGGTTTAAATACAGCAGCCAGGTGCTCTGTTCTTATCTTTGCACTATCTCTGACTTTAATTTCCTCTTGGCCATGTTTTTGCTCTCCTCTCTGGCTCCGAGATCATTCCCGATAGAGGAGATGAAAACAGCAGGAGTGGAGTGATTCTGTTTTTACCACATCATCTCTAAGTTAACTGTGTCATTTGCTCCAGGCCAGAGCTTCTCTTGTTCTTTTTCCTGCCCTGAAAACCCCAAATGGCTTTTATTACAGTTCTGTGTATGCGTTATCCCAAGCCCCAACCTTCCACTTCCCTGATTTGCTTTTTTCTTTCTATGCCTCTCCTTTGTATCTGCTTTTGGGTGCAGATTCCTCCTTCCTGCCTTTGTAAGTGTCCTGGTACAATATAAACCCCCTGGAGACATAGTGATTTCTTTGGTTAGCTCTCAGTCTTTTAACTTTTCAGAATTATGCATGAATGGATAGTCAAAATTAAATTATGTGGAGCCTCTACTTCTTCTAGAATCAAGTTCTACATGATTAAAGTTTAACCACGGAATCAAAGAACATTTAGTTTTGTGCCTAATGTGTAGGAAGTCTGCAGTAATGGTAACAGTAGCAGTAAGAGTCAATCTTTACTGAGTATTTACCATGATTCCAGCACAGTGTTAGGGGCTCTGTATGCATTATCTCATTTGCTTCTCACAATCAGCATGCGAGATAGGACTTACTATTCATGATTACAGATGAGGAAATTGAGATTCAAAGAGGTGACATTTGCACACCCATAAGGACAGAGAGCCACAAGCCTGACTGGTCCGCTCATACTCCTGAGGGTGTTCTTTAACCTCCGCAGTATGCTGCCCTCTGAGAGTTAATAACTAAATAACTTGCTTTTTTGGACTTGGGAGTGTTCTGCTTTCCTACAGTCTCAGGAACAAACTACTCCTATTCCCTTCCTTGCACTTACAAATCATGATGACAAGGTCCCTTTTCATTCCAACTACCAATCACTTTCACTCTGTCATCTGGCTAGTTCTCCCTCATTGCTCAAAAATAGGTCCAAGCAGCAGCTCTCTTCACTCCATCTTTGTCCTGTGATGTGACGCTGTCGGTAGAGGGAGGCTTGAGTGAGTTATATGATCTGCTTCTGGCAGAGGAGGGCTCTTCCCAGCCCTCTGGATGGTCCTCCCATCATTCCTCAGTCTGCAGAGAAAACAGTCCGATGGCTGGAGTGACAGCTGTGCTCAGGCAGGCGGACCTGCGGGGAACCAGCCCTCTGCCTCACCTCCTCCCCGCTTGGTTTCTGTGCTCTGGGAGTGTTGTGCTGCGTTGAAGGTTTTTCTTCAACTGTGATTTACATGCCGTCTACTCTCAAAAAGAATACGAAGTAGTTCACAATAAAACATGTCTAAAACAGGACAGTTAAAACATTTTTAAAAGAGAGGCAGACAGAGGTCAGAAATCACTTGGTTTGCATCTCTGACAAGAAGTTTTATAGCACATGGATGTATTCGATGGATTCCCAGTACAAATTTCTAGGCGTATGGGAATGGCGAAGAACCCTGCAGGTGGAGAGAACCTAGAACTCAAGGGCCCATTAGCTACATGTCTTAGTCACTTTCTCATCCCTGAGACACAATACCTGGCACCTACAACTTAAAGGATGAGAGGCTCGTTTCGGCTCACAATTACAGTCCCTGGCTGGCTGGCTTCGAGGCAGAAATGGCAGAGGAAAGGAAAGGTCTGGCAGAGGGAAGTTGCTAATATCACTGTGGCCAGGAGGCAGAGAGGGAAGAGAGGAGCCAGGGAGGGAGATATAGCTTTCCAGGTCACACCCCCAGTGACCAGCCTCCACGTAGGCCCTGCCTCCTAACAGCAAGTCAGCTAGAGGCCCTCACAATCCAGCCGCCTTCCAAAAGTCATGTCTCTGAGTGCACGAGAGTTCTGAGGCTCATTCTTGATCTAAACCACAACATATATCTAAATCAAATGGCATCTTCTCGATGACATCCGTGGAAATACACTTATACTAGCTCATCTCAGTAAGCCTGGGGGAAGCCAGCAGAGAGACCATTGCAGGGGTTAATTCTATGTTTCTAATAGCTAGTCTGTGGAAAGGTCAAAGCCAGGGTAATTCATCACTGTCATTGACAAAGGACCACAATGAATTTGTCTTTAAATATTAATGTCTGATTCATATATTATACAGATAGAACTCATACTATCCATTTATCTGTTATTCTTTTTAAGCACATAAATAGATAAATCATAATGGAACTTTTTTTTATTACCACACTTGCTTCAAGGGACACTTCTGCTATGGTTTATCTGTTAAAACGTATTTCTAGTGGGGAATGGGTAAGTGAGAAATGAACGAATGCCCACATGGTCCCATGACACTAGTGAATCAGTCTCATACTAGCTGTGCCATGAACAATTCATTCATTAAAGGCAAGTGTGACATCAAACGGCGCTTCCTGTTGTGACACTGCTGGCTCTAGGTGTTCTGAGTCAGACTCAAAGCTAGCACTGTGACTCAGGGCATCGTGGGGCAGGGCAGAGGAGCACAGGCCCTGCTCTGCCCTGTCCAGACATGCATCCACACCTGCCTTGATAGTTCTACACATGACCAAGGTCATTTTATAGCAACATGGAAAAACAAAGAAGGAATGATGGTGATGGAGAGTTGGCTTCTGAATTTCTGTGTCATGAGAGATGTAATAAATACCCAAAGTGACCAGCTGAATCAGGAGAGAGATTCATTGAGGTCTCTGGTGAAAATTTTCCCTTTCCCTACAAATCTATGGAGATATTTCTATAGTTTAGTGGAATCAAATGCTAAGACACCAAGTAGTGCCAAGTTCAGTTAAAGCAATCAAGCAATAAAATAGCAAGCAACAGCTCTAACTACAACTACTCTCTTTCTCTTTTCTTAATATGAAGGTTTTAAGTGTATAGGCATTTATGGGACAGGTAGCTATTTGTTGTAGGCAAATACAGACAGTGAGCTACAGGAAGTCATTCGAGATGGCAATGATTAGGGCAGAGGAAATGGCATTGATAAATCTGGGTGTGACTTTTTTGTTTGCTTGCTAGAATTTGATGAGAAATAATTTGTTAAAAAATCATGTAAGTCTGGATTAAAATATGTAATTTAAAATGCTTGCAATGGTGTTACAGGAAAATTCAGTCTCTACAGGTGATTGTGTAAATTTACTCAATTCACCAAATATTTGTTGATCACTTGGTTGTTTGTCCACCCATTCATCTATCCATCCATCCATTCATCCACTTACCCTTCCATCATTCATTTGTAAACACTTAGTGAGCAATATTATTACTCTGAATTGTGATCTTTCCCCATAATCATCCATTGAAATCCTAACCCTCAATACTTCAGAATATGGCTGTTTGGAGACAGGGTCTTTAAAGAGGCGATTAAGTTGAAATGAGATCAGTAAGTAGGCCCTAATTCTATGAGAAGTGGAAATTTAGATAGATGGGAAGGGAGAAACCATGTAAAGACACAGAGAGAAGACGGTCATCTACAAACCAAGGAAAGAGGACCCAGAAGAAACTAAGGTCTTGATGTCAGTGTTCAAGCCTCCAAACATTTTTCCCTAAGAAAATAAATTGATGTTGTTTAAGCCCCCCAGCCTGTGGTATTGGGTTATCACAGCTCTAGCAAACTAACACAAGCACAAGTAGTATACCAGGGCACTGTGCTAGCTGTGAATAAATACTATCTCTGCCTTCAAAGAGTTCCCAGAGTGTTAGGTACAAAACACTGCAAAGTGTCTACCATAATGTGCTTAGTTTTTTGATATCTTAACATTCTGTGAAACCAGAACTGTTGCTTTCATTGGTTTGAGTATAAGGGCTACAGTTGGTATGTGCCCCATTTTATTTTGCATTCTGACCAAAAAAAAAAAAAATGTTTCCAGCAGGGGAGGCGTTTAGTTGGGGAGTTAAGAAAATTTTTATCAGTCACAGGATACCAAAACCCGAAGAGGTACGGGAGGTTGCGTTTTGTTTTTTAATTCATATAGCATCATTCGGGCATAAAACAGTCCTCAGAGAATTTTCACTGCTTTAAATTCATTGGAAAACTCATTTTCACAGTAAAATCGTATCTTGGTGGCAGATCCATTTATTCCCAGCTCACGTGGCCTCAGCTGGTCTCCCAAGTAAGCGGAAGGTGGAGCAGTGACAGCCGGCAGCCTGGCTCACGATCGCTCTGTTTGTGCAATTGCTGTTTATAAGGAGCCACCAACTTAGGGAACAAATTATGGCTTGAACCATGGTGGACGACATGGAGCAGGGCCCTGTGGCTTTGGAGCAGGATGTAGTCACACATTTTAAGAAACAGCATGAACCAAGTTATAGAAACGTGGAATTTTGAGATCTGTGAAGGACTTTGGATGTTGACCAAAGCCCTCATTTTGTTGATTTGGAACCAGAGACACAGGTTAGATGTTAAATGACTTGCCTGAAGTAAAAAAAAAAACTAGCTAGTTGCAGAAATGGGATGAAGATCTTGGTTTCTTGCTCAGTACAGCTGTCTCTTCTGCCACTACAGGTTTGGATTTGGGAAATTAGAATTCTAGAGATAATTCCCATACAAACACTATGCTTGTAATTGAGGTCTGTCACTGCTGAATAGAAAGTCTGTTCCTTGGTGTTGGCCTGAGCAGCTAGACTTCATATCACTGTGCATTTTTCCCACTGAAAAACAGAGCTGTTTAAGCAGAGAATAGCTTTGAACTCAGGCTGTGTGTGCAAACCCCAGCACCCAGGAGGCTGAGGCAGGAGGATGACCAAGAGTTAGAGGCCAGCCTGTGCTACATAGTGAGTTCAAGATTCGCCTAAACTACATAGCAAGGTCCTATCTTAAAAAAATACACACATACATAAAACAAAACAAACAAAATAACCAGAGATGTTTATTAATAGGCTAAATGTAAAAGAAATGGGAAAAATGCCTATTAATTAGCAACTATGTGGGGGCCTTCATAGCATCCTATACATGAGAAAACTGAACGTTGAAGAGATTTTTGTCTCTTGTGCAAGATCTCTAAGAGCAATGGCAGTTCCAAGATTTGTTCTGTCCCAGAGCCTGCAGTTCTTTGACTCTACACTCATTCCCTCCGCAAAACTAGTAAGTGCTATAAGGCTAAACTAAGTTTGTATAAAGATTTAAACAGATACAAACCTAGAAGTATATTATATTTACTAACCTTGACTTTTTCCAGCCAGTCAGTCTTAGTGCAGCCTTGTTTCTATCTCCAGACTAAAACAGAGCACAGTGATGCTTTTTTGAACCTCTTTGGGCCTGGAATTCACCCAGAGCTCTAACCCTTGAATAGCTTTGCTTCAAGACCCACTGGAGGTGGCTTTCACTTACCCTTGTAAGTGGTGAGAGATTTGCTATCTCCACGGGGCCTCTTCTCTCGCTTGTCAGGTCCGGCTTCCCTTACAGCTGAAGCGCATTTCTCTTCTGTGACGATCATTTTTCATTCCGGAGAAGACCGTGGGTGCCACGCCTTGTTCTCATGGTAAGAAATGTGACTGCTCAGGTGTAGTGAATTTTGTTTTTTTCTTTAATGGAAAGATAAAGAGAATGATCATAGTGCTATATAGTGTGTCAACCTGCTACTTAGATTCTGTTTGTGGGTTCCCTTTTCTATGGAGCTAATATTTACTGAGCGCTGATGTCCTGGGAACCCTAGTAACCCCTTGCTCTCTCTTTCTCTCTCTAGTCTCCCTTAAGATGCCCTTATAGGGAGGAGTATGGACTCCGTGTGCGTGTGTGTGTGTGTGTGTGTGTGTGGTCTCCCTGAACCTACCCGTTTTACAGAGGCATAAACTTTTGCTTAGGAGGATCAAACAACACAGTCTGGTTCATACTGTCATCAAAAGCAGAGAACAGTTTGAACTCAGGCTGTGTGTGCAAACCCCTGAGCTTTCTGCTCCTGTGCATCTCTCTGTGTCTGTTCATTTCTTGAGTAAGGAGGTTTTTCTGTACCTACCCATTTATTTTCCATAATTCTTGCTCTTGGGACAGATGAGTTCCAAAGTCCCTTGAGTGCTGAGATTCCATGACTGATTAAAGTTGTAATTTATGCAGTTTGATTAATTTGTACTAATGCCCGTGTTCATTCATGATGTTTATTTCTGTACTGCAGGTTCCAGCAGCTTTTTAGTTTACTTACAGCTCTCCTAATATTGAAGAAATTGTGCTGCTTTTCCTTGAATAATGTTTAAAATCCCAATTAAAAATGTAAGAGACATGTCTGAAAGAATTTTACCATACACACAACATACCAACTTTCCATGTGGACCAAAAAATAGTCATTGTCAGCCCCTGTTCTCTTGGTCGTCTCTCCTAAGTCTCACAGATGAGGCGCTAATTGCTTGTAGCGTCTAGTCCTTTCTAACAGGAGGTAACAATTTGAGTGTCTTGGGCTTAAGCATTGCATTTGTTAGCCAGGCCAGACCTGGAATTGGTGTTGGCGCCTCAGAGTGCTGAATGCAGATGGTGATGGATGCATCTGATCTTCAGAAGGCTTCTGGAGGACTGGGCGTTGTGCTCTGCGCAGACTCAGTTTGAGAGCCAGCGTGGTGCAACTGTGTCCATAACCAGGACACCCATGGGTCAGGACAGCGGCGTTAGGTGACGGCTCGTTTGGACCAGTGCAGGCATGTGACTATTTGAAGAATGGTTCCGGAGGTGACCCTTGTTCACAGACCTGCCAGGTGGGCTAGTTCTGAGTGCCTGAGTGACTCTTTTCTGTTGAAGGGAGACTCTGCTGGGGTTGCATCTAAAATTCATTTTGACTGGGCCGAGAAAACAAGGAGATCCCAGAGAAAGTAGTGGGATTCTATACTCACATCTGTAATTAGAGAATCATGCAGTATAACTTTGGAGACTGTCTTGATCTTACTTGTTTGTCGTCCTGGTGTTTGGAGTCAGGCGAACCTATGCACCCGGCAAGCTCTGCTCTTCCTGGCTGTATGGTAATGAGGGCATCACTTGACTTCCTCCAGCTTCCTTTTCCTCCTCTGCAGATCGGGATGAAATGCCTCCCAGGCTCTGTCGTGAGGAGTGTTGCAACCTGTGGCTGCTCAGCTGCGCAGCCAGTGCCGTCAGCAGCTGCACAATGCTATTTTTATTCCCTCTTTTCCTCCCTCTCTACAGGACATTCTCCTCTAGAAAAATAAGGTTCGCACAAACCAGCATTGTAAGAGCGCTTACACAGTTGAGCTCCATGTAATAGATATGTGCTTGATGAAGTTGTAGTAAATCTAATTTTAAAATCACATTTTACAAAAAGGTATCCAGAGCAGGCTGCTTTATACAGAAAGCAGTACTCTTTTCTAAATTAATTTCACTTAGGTTTCTTATAGATTGTGTTTTCACAAAATGAGACGCCCTTTGTGCCCCACTCTCAGGGCCCCCTAGAAGAACAGTAGCTATAAGCAAACACTTCCTGCCTCCTGGAGCTTCACATTGCCCCTTGTGTCCATGTTCATCCTAAAGGCTGGCTCGCTTGATGGCGCGATCACGGGCTTGCTGCTCTTCTCAGGCCTCTGTCTCTCCTGCGATGAGCACAAGTTGAAGTTGAAAAGTCAAGATGGTTCTGCATCAGAGGACTAGCAGAGGGAAGGCACTGTCCTCCGGGAAGCTGCCTGAGGCTGTGGTGGAGTGAGGCTGGTCTTCTTGATCCAGAATCAAATTCCCCAAGTAAGTCCAGGTAAAGCATGAGAACTGTGCTCAGCATGAAGTAAGTGAGCAGTGTTGAGCATCATTTTTATTACCATGACTATTATCACAGGCCTGTCCCAAGACTCTGGGATTTGGCTCAGACTGTATTTCCTCCAGCTGGGTCTTTCTAATTTACCTGCACTATTGCTGTCTCCTGTGCACTGCTGAAAGGATGAGCATATTGTTGTGTATTCATCTGATGGGCTGACTGAAACGGTGTGCAGCCAGACTGCTAAGTCCACACTGTCTGGCATTTAATCCTCGGAAATCTGATTCTTGCATTGCAACCTAGATTTCAGAGGAAAGTTTTGGACAGAATAACCCAGGTCTGGGTAATTTAAAGCCTGGGTGAAATGGGGCATAAAGAACCCAGAATATACAGGTCTGAATCTTGGCTAGGGAGATGGGGAAGACTCCAGGCGCCAGACGGCTGGCCTCCCTCCAAGTGTTTACCACCCTGGTGCCATGGGGCTGTGGCTGGGCAGCCCATGTGCTCATTTTCTGCCTCTCTCCTCCCTCTACATCTTCCCCCCTTCTTCTTCCTCTTGCTTGCCATAGGCTGGGGAGACTCAGGACCTACTAACTCAGAAGGAGGGCAATGAGACACATAAGGCAGCGGAATCAGAACCTTCCCTGGTGGAGGACATTGTGTGTTTACAGTGGATGATCTTTCTGCCTATGAGATGTAAGAGTTGTTCCTGGACTTTGAACTTCAGCCTTACCCACCTCTGCCAGGGTGTGGCCCTTATTCCCTGGAGGCCTTCCTTGCTCCTGGGGGTGGGGGTAGTGAGGAGGGGATGGTGTGAGGCTTGAGGTTGTATTTCCAGGAAATGAAAGGCTGTGAATGGCTACTGACGCAAACAAAACCAATGAGAGCAAGGGCAGCTGCTTCCTCTGTGCTGCTCCTTCCCTGCCCCGCTTTCCACACCCACCTCTTTGTCCTGTGGTGCCTGTCCTGCTTGGACATCACAGAGCTCGCCATGGGCCTCCTCTGAGATCTCTGGGGCTTGCTGCTGGTGGTCCCTTCATCTGCATGTCTCTGAGTCCACCTCCCAGAGGAGAACACGTGTGCTGTGGGGATCAACTGCAGCTCCTCACTGGTACACCTGCTACTCAGGCAATTATTGATGCTCAGCCTGGGATTGCTTTCTCTTCTTCCTAAAGCCCAGTATCGTATGGATTCTAATCCCAGAGACCATCTGGTCTCTGGAGACAGAAGATTCGGGGCTTTTCACAAATCTACAGTGTTGCAGGGACCACACAGAGGAAGTGCCTCCCCACGTCCTTTCCGTTCTCTACACCTACGTATGAGACAAAAGGAGGTTAAAGGTGGAAGGAGAGTGTCTCGTGGCTGTCACTACTTTACTTCCTGTTGTTAACAGCCATGTACGCCTGAGGACAGAGGGGGAGCCAGAGGCCAGACAGGTGGCCGGCCTCCGCGTGGGTGCTGACGATGTGTGAGGAGACTGGCACTGCCTGGGAACACCTGCAGCCCTCTGGCTTGCCTCCAGTGCGCCTGGGGCCCACTTGGGCAGGCTGCTGCAAGGCGCGCTGATGCTGGTCATCCCCCGTGGCCTGACCGTGCACAGGTGCTCCAGGTACCACGATTAGGATCTCTTCCTTGGGGTCCTCTTGGATCTGTCCCAGGAGTACAGTGAAGGAGGGCATCCAGGGATCTCACATCTACAGAAAGCTTCAAATTTATCTCCAAAGATGTCCTTGTAGGCGTGAAAGAAGGAAGTGATCATCTGCTTTTAATTTATGCCCAAGGTACCAAGCCTGTGAATTTTAAAAAGCAATCCTGTTAGTAACTTGTAAAAAGAATGGCTGTATTGCCTTGCGTGTGTCATTAAAAATTTTCACATTAAGAGCTTAAATTTATTAAATGTAAACTTCTGAAATACATCATGTTTGAGACCCTATTTGACCAGTTTTTCACTTTAGCACATCAGAAGCCTCAGAAAACGGAAGCTTCCCAGTTCTCCTTGACCTCTGAGCAGCCTACAGGCCTCTCCCCTGTAGACTGGCGGTGAGAAGAAGCTGTTCCCTTTCTGCAACTTGTGGCTCTTGGAGGAACGGGTGGCTCATGTTCTTGAGTCCTGTCCCATTCCCGCACATGGGAGTCAGGTGGAGACTTTCCCCAACACAAGTGCCTGGCTTCCACCCCCAGAGATTCTGGTTTACTTGCCCTGGATGTGGTCGGCCATTGCAACAGAGTTTCAGAAATAGGGCCCTGAGACAGTCACTCTCAAACATTAGATTCATCACAACAGTGTGGGGCAGCTTGTTAACACATGGTATGCTGGGCCCCACCTGCACAGTTTCTGATTCAGAGTTTCTAGATGGTACTTGATAATCTGAATTTCTAATGAAGTCCAGGAGGTGTGATGCTGCTGTTCTGAGGACCACATTTTTAAGAAGAGCTGTCTTGTCCTGCCATTTACTCTTTTAAGTGAGGTAAAATATATATAAAACATAAAACTTACCATTTCCATAATGGTATGGTTCAATGGCATAAAGTACATTTACAATGTTATGCAACCATCACCCCAGTCCATCTCCACAGTTCTTTTCATCCTAACTAAAACTTGGTGCCCATTAAACACTAATTCCTCCCTTTAGCCCCTGACAGTCACTGTTCTATTTTCTGTCTCTGTGAATTTGACTGCTATAGGTACCTTACCTAACTGGAAGCATACGGTATTTATTTGTGACTGGCTTATTTCACTTAGGATAATATCTTCAAGGTTCAACCATGTTGTAGGATGTGTCAAATTTTATTTTCTGGGTTGAATAATAGTCTATTACATACGTATACTACAGTTGGTTTATGTATTTATACATCTATTTTTATATATATATATATATATATATATACACACACATATGCACATGCTTCTGTGTTTGGGCTATTGCCTGCTGTTTATTTTTATTTTTTAAATTAATTTTATTGGTATATTTTAGATATGCATAACTATAACATTCCTCATATGGAATTTGTACCTGTACATGATATACTTTGATTCTTCTTTCTTTCCCATTCCCCTTCCCTCCCTTCAAGCCCTCTTCCCCTCCTTATTTACAAAAGCTTTGTTTTCATTTTTTTCTTCTATTCTCTTTTTTCCCTTTTCCCTTCCTCCTTTTCTCCCTCTCCCATCCCTAGTTACCCTTCCTGTTTTAGCATTTTCTTTCTATTTTGCAATAGCTATTATACATTTTGGGCCTTATTTACATTTTCGGTTTCTCACACCAAGAAACCATGTGATATTTGAATATTTGTGTCTGACTTATTTCACTTAAAACTATGGTCTCAAGTGCATCCATTTACCTAGAAATGTCTTAAATTTATCTTTCTTAATGACTGACTAGTACTCCATTGTATAAAAAAAAAAAACACATCTTCTTTATCTGTTCATCAGTTGATAGGCATTTAGGCTGTTTCCAAGATTTAGCTATTACAAACTGTGCTTCTATAAACATGGTTGTGTATATATTGCTGTGGTATGATGTTTTTAATTCTTTTGGGAAGATACCAAGAAGGGGAATTCTTTTGGGTCAAATGGAACCTCTACTTTTAGTTTTTTTGAGGAATCTCCACACTGATTTCCACAGTGGTTGCATCAGTTTACACTCCCACCAACAGTGGAGAAGGGTTCCTTTTCCCCCAAAGCCATCAGTATTTGTTCTTGACTGATTTCTTGATGATAGCCATTCTTTCTGGAGTGAGATGGACTCTCAGTTTTGTTTTACTTTGCATCTTTCAAATGACCTTTGATGTTGAATTAGCACATATTTATCTACTCTTTCTACTTCTTCACCTGAGAAATGTCTATTCATTTCAGATGCCCATTTTTGGATTGGGTCTTTAAATTTGAGTGGTCTGATTTTTTTGAGTTCTTTCTATATTCTAGATATTAGTCCTTTGAGGAACAGCTGGCCAAATTTTTTCCCACTCTTTGGGTTGTCTCTTCACTCTTTTGGATGTTTCTTTTGCTGTGCAAAAGCTTTTTAGTAAACTGAGTCCCAGTTGTTGATTCTTTGTGATATTTCCTGGGCAATTGGGATTTTGTTCATAAAGTCTTTGCCTACACCTAGTCTTCAAGAGTTCTACCTATTCTGTCTTCTAGTAGATTTAGTGTTTCTGTTTCAATATTTAGAGCTTTGATCCATTTCAATTTTAGTTTAGAGCATGGTGAGAAATATGGGTCTAGTTTTCGTCTTTGGCATGTGGCGAGCCAGTTTTTCCAACTCCATTTATAAAAGAGGTTATCTTCCTTCTGGTGAAGGTGTTTGGCCACTTTGTCAAAGCTAAGGTGGCTGAGTGTGTTTGGAGTTGTTTCTGCATCTTCCAGTGTGTTCCACTGATCCACTGATCCTTGGGCCTTTTTTTTTTTTTTGCCAGTGCCATGCTGTTTTTATCACTGTAACTTTGTAGTATAAATTCGGATCAGGGATTGTGATGCCCAGAATGCAGCAAATAATCAAGAGGATTATACACCGTGACTAAGTAGGATTCATCCTAGGGATGCAGGAATGGTTCACCATACACAAATCAGTAAATGTAATACAGCATATTAACAGAGTCAAGGAGGAAAACCACATGGTCGTCTCCATAGATGCAGAAAAAGCACTTGACAAAGTCCAGCACTGATTTATGATAAAGACCCCACAAAAAATTGGAATAGATGGTTTTTTCTAAATCTGATAAAAGTCATCTGTGGCAAACCAACAGCCAACATCATACTAAATGATCAAAAAACCAAAAGCCTTCACTCTAAAATGAGAAGCAAGACAAGAATGTCCACTGTCACCACTTTTATTGAATATAATTCTGGAAACATTCAATTTGACAAGGCAAAGAAATAAAAGGAATTAGGATAGGAAAGGAAGAAGTTAAATTATAATTTGTGGATGACATTATACTCTACATAGAAGACTCCAAAGACTCCACCAAAAGACTTCTAAATTTAACAACCAAATTCAGTAGCATAGCTGGATACAAAGACAACATTCAAAAATCAATAGCATTCCTATACACGAATAAAAAACTCATTGAGAGAAATTAGGGAAACCACACCATTCATAATAACATTCAAAAAAATGAAATACTTAGGAATTAATCTAAGGAAGGAAATAAAAGACCTTTACATTGAAAATTACAGTACTCTGAAAAAGGAGATAGAAGAGGATATTAGAAAATGGATATTAGAAAGAGGAAATTAGAAAACTTGTTCTTGGATAAGAAGAATCAATATAGTGAAAATGGCCATACTCCCACAACTGTTATACAGATTTAATACAATCCCAATCAAAAATACCAATATCATACCTCACAGAATTAGAGAAAACAAGCCTAAAATTCTTTGGAACCAGAAGAGACCTAGAATAGCAAAAACAATTCTGGGACAACAAATGCTGTTTACTTTTAAATAATGGATTGTGGCCATCTTTCCATGTGAGTTCTTATCAAGCCACCTCATTCTTTTTAATGGGTATTACTTCATGGGGTAGAAGTGGCTAGTCTAGACTCACACTACCAGTTAGTGATACAGCAGGGATTCAAATTCTGTTCTTTCTGACTTCAAGGACTGGGTGTTTTTCACCACTCCAGGAAACATGAGGGATGTGTGCATTTTGAGCCACCATATGACTGGCATAGTGCTATGCAAATACAGAATAATGGGGTACAGAGCTAGCGATATAGCTCAGTGGTAGTGAGCTTGCCTCGCATGTTCAGTGTTCTGGGTTCAATACCAGTACCCTACACACGAACAAATGAACCCTCCAAAATAATATGGCACAATTTGCTTTTGTTCGGCAAGGTTTCTTCTAAATGAATTGACAGGCAGGACAGATCTAGCCCTGATTTAGGAGTGCCTGCTCTGTATCCTCCTACAACACAGTTATTGCCAGCTCTTGGGTAATGCTGACCTGGCCACCTCTTGGATTAGCTGTAATAATGATGACCAGCAGTATCTGTAGCCAGAAGGGACCCTAGAGCTCCTTTGGCCCAAACCTTTGTTTTAGGAGAGGAGGAAATTGGAGCCTGAGAGATGAGCCCTCCAGCAATATCTTACTCTGAAAGTGTGGCTGCTGGCTAAGTAATAAAGACAGTGCCCCACACTGCTTTCATCCCTATTGTATAGACTTACAGTCACTCTAGATGTTGAAAACTCATTTCCCCAGGTGTGTTATTTTTATTGTTTATTTCTCTGTAAACATGTATCCTTCCAGTAGCCTGCCTGGCTTTATTAAAAGATATTTATGTTTTCAGATTGCTTCTATTTCCTTCTCTTCCTTCTAGGAATGGAAAATCAATCTAAGTGTCATTGAAAGAAAATTCCCTGAAGAAGATTGCTGATGACAGTGAATTTGTCATCTAACTTTCTTTCTTTCAAGGTGCAATTGGAATTTCTTTCCCAGGGGATGCGACCTAGTGTTATTTCACTGTCTGAACCGAGGCCTTTTACTGACTTGCCAAGTTTTCCTTCCACTGTCTCAGTGCCACCCACTGATCTGATCTCTACTGATTAATTAGTTTCAAGCCCCTTCATAGTGACCTAATAGTACTGGCTTGTTTAATATGTGTCAGAAAATTTCTGAGAATGTTTCATTGAGACTCTGGTAAGGGGCTTTTTTCCACTGCCCGCTGGAGACAACCCTCAGGAGGGAGAGGCTGTCCTTCCTGGATGCTCTTGAATTACATGGAACAAATGCCAGACTGATGGTGGGATTCTTCCTGCTGTCGGGTCTGAATGCTTTCACCACAAGCTCATCTGCCTATTGACTGGGCAGTTTTTCTGTGTTCTTGCCAGAACACTTGGGACTGCTATCTTTCCACCTTTGGAGGCTGTCTGCACTGGGCCTGTCAGGCTCTCCACGGAGGCCCAGGGCAGAACCACAGTCGCCTCCCCAGCTCTGGCTTCACGTGGCTTGATTTATAAGTGCCTGCCTTTTTTTCTTTTTTTTTAAATGACTCTGATCTCCTCAGGAGAGATCAGAGTAAAAGTCTCAGAGTTGAATGTTTTCTCATCTGTCACAAAGAGAAATGGATGGGAAAAATAATACAAGTGGCTTTAAAGGGGAGAAACATACTCAGTTAAGAGCCAAACCGATCTTGGGTGCAGGACTGATTCAAGGCACTCAGTAAGCTGCCTTTCAGGGTGCAGTTACTCACTGGCTGGAATTAAAATTCTAATAGCTGCTTTCCCAATCAGCAAACACACCAGAATGCAGAGAGCTTGTTTATTTACCACCATCAGACCTCTCTATCCATCTAATCTCTGCATGCATATCTCACTTAAGATAGCTTTCATAAAATCTTCTTACAATTCCCTCAAATCCCTAGTGACTGCCTGCCTCCTGGCTGGGCTGTTCAGGCCTAGCTGAGGCGCCCCCTGGGTAAGAGGTGTCTTACATCTCCATCAGGCCAGGCAAGAGCTGCAGCCAGAAGTGAGCCACCCCCCACACCCTGCGGCGCAGCCCCCCTGTGTGTGCGAGGCAGAGCCCTGGGAGCTGCTGCGCAGGCTGCAGCATTTGGCTGATTCATTTGTCTTCATTAATGTTGCTTATAGCCGAGGCCTTTGTCACATATATGATTATGTGGGATTCAATTCTCTTGAATGTGTAAACACAGAGCTCTAGTGTGAGCCTCCAAGCAGGCAGCAGCTGGAGAGAAGATTTTCTGCTGTTGGGGGTGGGGATGGTTTATGCTGTCAGTCCAAGGGATGGGGCCTCACTCTAGGATTGCATCTTAAATGCCAGGAACTGGTTCTTGGAGTGATAAAGGTTAGGAATGCTGCTGCTTTGCTCCCCAGCTGAAGACTTGCCTCTGCTGGCCTATCTCCTCACAGAATATACCCTCCTCCATTCCCCTCCCTTCTCACAGGACAGCTCCTCATTCACCAAATTCCCTCAGTGTTTCTGCCCAACGTCTCTTCGTTGAGTTCCCTTCCTCTCCCTCCTCCAGGGTCTGGTCTTCATCTAAGTCTTGTGTTGCAGAGAATGGAGAGGAATTGTCTGTTTAATAACAATAAATGCCTATATTTACAGGCACACAGGTGCGTGTAGGTAGGTTAAAATATCATTTTTGGTAATTGCTGCATTTTACTCGCCAAGTTGCACAAATGCATGTACCATCTGATACAAGGGATTCTGCTGGAATGTGTTCCAGGAGTTACAGGAAGAGTTAACACTGTGCTGTGCGCCCCTACACAGCTGTGTAGGAGCACCACCCAATCAACTCATGAAAATTATCACTAAAATTCACATAATAATGCTAAAAGTTTATGATTTTGTGGGGCTGCATTCCTTGGTGTCCAGGGCTGAATGCAGCCTGCAGGCTGCAGGTTGGACACACCTGATAAGGCCACCATCATCTCATGGCTGGCTTGCTGTAACAGTCTCTTAATCTTACTCTCTCCCTCCAGTCTTGTTCCCCTGTAATCCACTCTACACCCTGCTGATGTTTTAATCTTTCTAAAAGTATATCAGTATGGGCCATTCCCCTCCCTGAAAGTCAAACTATTTAGGCTGGTCTACAAGGCCCTTCAGGACAAGGCCCCTCATGCCTTCCAAGCTTCAGCACCACTAATACAGCTGTTCATTTCCTCTTGCCTCCCCCTTTTCCTTCTTTGGGGTTATACTTTTTCACAGGGTTCCAAAACAATTCTACTTTGTGTCTAAAATCTTAAGGCTTTTAGGTTAAACAATTTTTTAAGATTTTAACTCAATTACTCCAGTAAGACAAGAAAGTGGACCCCCCAAAATGTCTTAAATCATTACTTTACGAGGCATCATTCTTTTCCAGGGACCAGTTTCCTTTTTAAATTGTCATATTCAGTCCTCTTTAGGTGTATCAATCAATCGACCAATCAGTCAATCAATCAAACAAACAGAAGCAGTCAAGTTACCAGAGGAAAGGAGGGATGGATTTATTAAAAGATACACGTGTATGGGAACACAGAGAAATCTGACTCAGGAAAGGCAGAAACAAGACAATTCCAGGGCCCAACTCTTTCTCTCTCTCTCTCTTTCTCTCTCTCATTCTCTCTCTCTCTCTCTCTCTCTCTCTCTCTCTGTCCAGCTTTGCCTGTCTCCATTCTACTTGCTTTCCCTTGACCAGGTTCTCTACTTATTCATTTTGTTTTGTTTTGTTTTGGTGCTGGGGATTGAACTCAGGGCCTTGTACTAGCCAGGCAAGTGCTCTACCACTTGAGCTAAATCCCCAAGCCCCTGCTTATTCATTTTGTACACACCCCAAATGGCAGCTGGGTGCCAGGGTCTACATCAACTTTCAAATCAGCACCCACCACACACCATAACCTCCTGTGGTCTGATAGAATATGATGGTCCTGAGTCGTCTCTCTGAACCAGTCTGCACCAGTCCTGGTTCCTGGCTAGCTTGTGGGTTGGTTGTCCTTGGCTCAGAATGCTTTCCCACTCTCCTCCCCTGTGGCTTTGAGCCAGGAGAAGTTTACAAGAGTATCCTACCCCCTTATCAGGGACAGGGAGCCGCTTATCAGTGGGAGACAGTACTCATTTGCTAGAGCTGCTGTACTTCATGGCTTGAACAACGGAAATGTATTGTCTCTGTTCTGGATGCTAGAAACTTGTAATGAAAATGTCAAAGAGCTTTTTTCTCTTTATGAGGGAGAATTTGTTCCATTCCATTCTCCCAGCTTCTGGTAGCCTTGGTTTATAGATGATTTTTGTTGTTGTTGTTGTTGTTGTTCTGTGTCTTCACATTGTCTTCCCATTGTCTTCCTTCTGTTCATGTCTCTTTCTGTCTAAATTTTACCATTTGTAAATACACCAGTCGTACTGGATTACAGCTCACACTAATGATCTCAACTTGATCATCTACAAAGACCCTATTTCCAAATAAGGTCATATTTGCTGGTACTAGGGACTAGGACTTGACCCTCATTTGGGGAGACCCCAACCACAGTGGCTAAGGGCAGAGCCCTCTTGTTCTTCCCCTGGGCTTCCTCAGAAGCCCCTTCTCATTCCTCCACACATGGCTAGGTGCTAGAGAAGAGAGACTTTAAATTCAGATCAAAGGTACCACTCCAGCCATAAGGAACCTGGTAAACTCCAGATAAACACATTCCACTGCAGCCCTGGCCTGGAACAGACCTTTCTGTTTTGTAAGACCTCCAGGGATAGATCATTAATACGGAGGATCAGTCATAGTCCTAACAGCAACTGTTAACATGGTCGATAATGACAATATAATGATAGTATTGTATATACATTACAATTGTCAGAAAGTTTACACATACATTACTTTATTTGACCCTCACAATGACTTTGTGAAATAGAAAAAGATTTTTGTCATACCTCTCTGTGACTCAATTTCCTCATCAACTCGAGGCTGGTTGGATGGTTAAAGGAATTAAAAAATAAAATACTAAACCTACGAGAGGGCTGGGCCTGGCCCACATAGCTCCAGGGCAGGAGGACCAAATGTGAGCCTAGAAAGGGAGTGCCCCTCCACTCCTGTTTCGTCTTCCTGTCTTATTTACTACAGTTACTTTGCTAGAGGCTCATATAATGCCATCTTCTTTTTTTTTTTTTTTTTTTTTTTTTTGTGGTGCCAGGGATCGAACTCAGGCCCTTGTGCTTGCAAGGCAAGCACTCTAATCACTGAGCTAAATCCCCAGCCCCAATGCCATCTTCTTTAAACTTTGTTTTTATTTCCCGTCAAAGCTATTTGTAATTACCAATGTTAGAAAAGTATAAAGAAAATATACTACAGGACAAAATAATAGGGAACTCTTCAGTTGTGTCTATGGTATCTGCAGAGCATGCTCTACAATCCTTTACCAAAACCAGAAAGGGGAAAACGTACTCACATGTGCACACACACGCTCCTTATGATTAGAAGACGTGGCATCTGGAAGATGGTACAGAATGTTTCCTTACTTTCCTCGTTAGGTCCTTTTAAGGCCTTCTCTTAGCTCTGCTCTTGGATGTCTTAGACTGGCTTCTCTAGAGGCTGCCTCTGAGATAAAGAATCATGTGAACATGATTTATTAGGAAGCATTTCCCAGAAAAACCAGTGAGTGCACAGGACTGGGAAGTACAGAGAGGCAGCCAGCAAAGCCTCACAAAGGCATGTTTGGAGACAGAGAAGAACACACCTGAGAATCCTGCTTACTGAGGAGCAGGTGGACAAGTTGCTGGATTAGTTCACACTTCTGCAACCATCAAAGTTTGATTGTTAAGCCTTCTCTTGCTCCACCACCTCAGCATGGAAAGCCCCAGTCCTCTCAGCAATATGCGTGCAGACTGACGTGTCCCTTCAACAGGGAGGGCTGGCATCTGGGAAAGAAGGTGCACCTAGGCCAGTGTGTGAAGATGAGGCACCATCAGGTACGTGATGAATCCAGAAGGTTCTGGTTCCTGACTCTGTCCTCTGAGGTGTGGCTTCCGAGTTCTCCTGTGTCAGGTTGAGGGAGGCTTTAGATCCTCTTAGAGAGCCTACAAAGCAGATATGGCTGTCTGCTCCTCACGTATGTGGACTATTTCTCATGGCAAAGGTTTGATGTGTTTTGTACTAATCAGGGTCTGTTTTTATAAATTTGTCTTCACAAAGTCAGAGAAGGCAAGGAAATGACAAAGGTGAAGGCAGGAGAAAATTCTATGAGGCCACAACTATAAACATATTTTAGTTCTACATTCTTGATTTTTACATGATATTAAGGATTGATGGGCCTGAGTTTTTATTCAATTAAATACATGTCTCAGGCCCAGGGACCTACAGTCTTCCTACCTCAGAAGGTTCTCGATTCATTGTCCAGTGCTACACACCCACTCCTGTGTTCTGAGACTTTGACTTCATATCTTTATTTTTCTTCCTTACTTCTCTTTTCTGCCAACAGTTGGCCTTGATTTCTTTCTTGTCTTCAAAGGTGTGGGCTTTTAGTAGGGACGAGATGCAGAGAAAGGTGGGTTGAACACTCTGTCTGGATCATTTGGGGGACCAGGATTTTATGTGAAGGGAGGAGAGATTTGGTGAACTAACCCTTCGTGGCAGGATGAAAAATTATGTGCACAAATAAAAGGAAGAGGATGCATAGAAAGAGCATGTTGTCTGGGTGCATAGTGCTGAAGGGTAGGTTCAAGAGAGAAGACATCCTTCTGAGTTTGGAAGAAGGGTTTCTGGCCTAGGAAGTCAGGATGTGGAGGGGACGTCTAGGCAAGGGCAAGGCCCAGGGCCGCCAGCAGCTGCGGCAGGGAACTGGGCCGCTCACTTGCACTGCCTCTTTGCAGAAAGGTAAGGTACTTACTAATGGAGGTGGCCAAAGCTGGAACTCAGAGAAATGATGAACTGAAACAGGATTCTTTTTTGAATTGAAAGTCAGAGCTGGTGATAAGGAGTGCAGTTTTCTCTATTGAGGCTAGAAAGTCCACTACGCAGAGGTCTTTGTGAAATGAAGCCTTCCTTGTAGAACAATAGAATACAAGGAGAGGAATCTTTGAATTGCTGTTAAACTGCGCTAAGAAAAGTCAAGCAATAGTCTTCCGACTCAACACATTAAGCCTGCAACCAAGGTGCTTGGAAATCTCTAAGAAGCTTGAAGTCTTCTTGAGTCTTCTGGCAACCCTGAAAGGAGAAAGATGAAAGCTTCCTTCTATCTTGGAGAACCGTAGGAATCTCAAGGGTAACCTACAACTGTTACCCAGGATTATTTTTCTCAATGGTGGGGATGTCCTCAAATTGGAAATTTGTGATGTTAGGGGAAAATAAAAGGAGATAGAACCTCAGGTGTAAGCAGTTTAGAGCTCTAGACAGGTGTTTTCCTGGGCTTAGGTTGGGGTGGAATATCCATAAAATATCCCAGACTATGGGGCACATTAAAGAAGGGACTGAAGGAATGTTTATTTTATGACAAGATTGCAAAACAAATCTAATGATCCCGGATTCCCAGTGTAACTCCCTGCATCATTAGCATTTAGGGTGCACAGAATGCAAAAATACTATGACTTGGAAAGTTTTGCTTTTGAGGCTGGATATTTTATTTATTTTTAATTGATATTTATCTTTATAGCATTTGATATTTGTAGTGTCACTCACTAAATTTTTGACTCATGCCCTGCATGACAGCCAATAGTATGTGTAGTCTGTACTTTAGGCAATTTCGGGTAAATTGAATTTTGTGTAAATCAATCATAATTTTAATGATTTGAGAATGGTAACATCATACATCTATCCAAAATTTGCAAAGCATTTTTGAAAATTTATAAAGCATTTTAGCATATGAGATTTGGACTTTTCCCAATTATCAACTCTATTTTCCAGATGAGGAAACTAGGACTCACAGGGATTAAAGGATATGCTCAACCTTGTGCTACTTCCTGGCTTATGTTCCAAAATCAGTTCTCCTGACTGCAAATCTTATTTTCTTTATTCTGGATTTGTTAATTAATTTCTTCATAGAGTAAATATTTAGGCTACTGAGTTAATTTTTCTGCATACACATACATATACAATGTCAGTATCTTAGTTAGTTTCTCATTGCTGAGACAAAATACCTAACACTCAAAGTTAAAGGAGGAAAGATTTATTTGGTTCACAGTTTGTAGAGGTTTCAGTCCATAAATGTCTGGCTCCAAGGCTATGGAGGCCTTGGCGGCATGTCAAATAGGCTTCGCAGAGAAGAAACAGTTTGTGGTGGACAGATAGTAGCAAAGCAAGAGGGCTTAGCAGCTTCTTTCTGCCCCTTTTATATTCTATCTGGGGTACTGGGCTTAGGGCAGGTGCCAAACCAATCAGTGGACTGATTTAGTAATCACCCACCCTTAATCATAGCACCCTTAATCCTAACATTGCACCATGAATCAATCACATACTCTAGATCCAACCACCTCTGAATAAGCCGTGACCACATGAGGCTCTGAGGGGACACCTAGACACAAGCCATAAACATTTATTTTCAGTAAACGTTTATTTTTATTTACCAAGTTGTTGTAAGGTGAAGTATTCTTCTAAAGGGTTGACATTGAATAACTGTCAACATTTAACATTAAAATGAGGAGTATCATCCCCATATTGCATGTAAGAAAACAAAAGCATGTTGAGGTTAAGCAAATTTTCAAGTCTTGGAGAAATGTCGGTATCAGCACGGAGTATTTCAAGCCTCCCTGTGGCCCATAAAACACCCCTACATTTTCATTTCTTTTTTTTGTGGGTCCTGGGGATCAAACTCAGGCCTTTGTGCTTGCGAGGCAAGCACTCTACCACTGAGCTACATCCCCAACCCCTCACATTTTCATTTCTTGCTTTGATATATCGGTTATTACGATGCCCAGAAAAACACAGCCAATAGATGCCTAACACATGAGCTTCTGTATGACCCAGAGGAAGAGCCAGGTTACACACTTTGGAAGAATAATTCTAAGAAAAAGAATACAAAGTTAATGAAGAAATCTGAAGATTAGGCTTCATTATATTTCCAGGGAGATCTACCTCTATCAGTGCCTGGCCGAACTGCTCCAGCAGGTCTCTTCCAGGTTGTTGCCACTCCTCAAGGCCGTGCTACCCTAGGAGAAGGGAAGAATTGGTTTTTGTTTCCCTTCATCAATGAAGGCACGTCCTGAAGAGGTGGGGTAAAGTCTCAGCTGAGAATCTGGAGAGCAGCTGGCTATCTGAAATCTATTCAAGTCAATAAATTCAGATAAATTACTTTCCAGACAACCAAAATAATGTAAAGGTCTAATTTAGGAACTATTTTAACTATCTTTGAACAAGTTATACAATGAATATCCACAGATCAGAGGGGGAAATTATTAACCCAAATTTCAGAAGTGGATTCTGGAAACCACAGTCTGGTAATCTTTGTTAGTCACCATCAAATTTCTGGACTGGGTTATGAAACAAATAGCTTGTTAAAATGTAAAGAGGGGAAACATAATTACTAGGTTCTAACATTGACACACTAAAAATAGATCATCACCAATTAAATTCATTTCCATATTTTATTGAAATAAGACCCAAAGTTCAGGGGAATACATTTGGGTTTTAGAAAGCTGTTTGGCAGAATCTTTCTTGGTATTTTTTTTTGCACACAAGTTGGAGAAATGCGGATGAATTATGGAATAGTTAAGTAGATTTGTTTGGTTGACTGATGGAGTGAGGCGAATTAGTGCTAAGTAGAAAGTGGAACTGCCCATTTGTTTCTGCTCTTTTCAGGATACAAAGATGGAGATATTAAGATGAGTATGTTAAAGCTCCTGAGTTTGAAAGTTGAGCGGAGGAAAAAGATACGCAGTGAGTTGTGGTCCTTTTGGAGAGAGCAGTGCCAGGTTAGTTGTATGGGATGGCAGGAGGATAACCCCCAGGATGAGGGATGGGAGAACTTCATGGCAACTCGTCACGGCCAACTTTTGCAAAGATTCTCTTATCAAGCAGAGAGGCTTGCAGGTAGAGATGACATTACTGTTGGGGAAGAATGTTGGCCCAGATGGACCAAACTGTAGGTTCCCTTCAAATGCTGAGGTCCTGAGTTTGCTTACAGTTAAATCACAACGTCTGGCTTCAGTACAACCATGCTCGCTCAGACCTCCAAGTATATGATCAACACGGGACAGGTGACCCTATTATCTATCCACATCCAAGGTGGATAATGGGGTCAGCTCTATCAGAAATCACAGCCACACTAGAATTGAAGGAAAGGGAATGTGCACTTGTTAGCTTGATCAGATTATTGAGATCAAAAGGGAATGTATTTGGCTATTCAAAGAAGTATAAGCTAACAAGTCTGGGAATTAAGGAAACCTCATGGTTCAGCAAACAGAAACTGGCAATATGGGTGTGAGACCCTCCATTCAAAGGGATTGTATTTTTGTCTGAATTGTGCTAAAAACCTCCATACTCTCATTTCAGGCCTTTTCCAAGCCATTGAAAAGACTGATTCTGCTTTTGTAAAGAACGATGTGCGTTATTTATTAACATTTATAAGAAATATTTCTGTAATGCCACCTCAGAGTTTGAAACCAACCTGGATGAGGCACATCTTAAGTTGAAAATGTCGGTGCAGGGCATTGTTTAAAATGAAATATTAAGTCATCAAATCATTTAAGTACCTGGAAACATTCACACTAGACCAGGAAGAATTTATTAGGGAAACACATCTCGGTACCCCAACACAGGAGCCAGCAGTTCACTGTGCACAATTGTCAATAGCAGAGTTCTATTAGATTCTATCACTGGCCAGTGTCCTGGCCTCAATTCTGACCGGGAATCTCCCCCCACACCCCAAAGTCACTGCAACAAGATAGCCGCACATCCTCTAATTCTTTACAAACGTATCCCTTGGGGCTTACCCTTTCTCAGATTGGCACCCTCCTCTGAGGACAAAAACTGGACATGTGGTGTGAACGAAGCCCTTTGCATGAGGCCAGCTCCTAATTACGCACGGCCTTTTTCCCGTGTTCCCAGCGTCAAAGCCCAGCAAGCACAATTAACTCATGTTGCAGGGCTCTGGATAATGCTGGTCATTTAATGTGGTTGAATATCGCAGCCAGGGCCTTCCTGTTTCCAAACCAGTCAATAGAGTTGTGGGGCCTTGAGTGTGTTTCACAGCCTCTTGCCATCCCCATGGAAAACAAAGGAGAGTTTGATGTTTGTGCCCAGAATACTTAGCATGAGATGCTGAAGTCTAGCCACTTACTCTGTACAGGAATGGAAGGTTGTTGTGCTTTGACAAATTAGGGTACAGCTCAGTGTGCTAGGCAGCACCATGCCTCTGTATTCACTGCTCTCAACGTGACTAGAAGGCTCTTTAGTAACGAAATATTATCTATTCTTCTGCATAAACACGCAGACACCGAACTTCGGACCCTTCAGAAACTTAAAAATATTTACCAAATTTAACCATCCATTTTGCACTCTGGTATTTCATGTTTTATTTGTAAAACCACTGTGTTCTTTAAAATTTAATGAAACAATATTAAATAAATAATCCAGAAGCAGCATAATAAAATGCCAGTACATCCAGGCTGTGACTCCGAGTTCAGGAAAATGAGTGATGTATAAATCCTGCCTTCTTTCTATTCAAGGAACAAACTGCCCTGCTAATCTGCACGTGTGAAAACCCAGCTGCGATGGGCCTCAGCCCTCTGGCTCTCAGTAATAGGAAGGGAATACAGATTTGTATGTAGACAGCCTCTTCATTTTATCCATAATAGCTTGGCAGTCAGATTATTCCCACATTTCGGTTGAAAAGGAAATGCTATGAATAGCAACAGAGTGCCTGGAACTAATGGACAGAAGGAGTGTTCGGTAAATGAGTGTCCAATCCATTCCGCTCTCCTCCCCCTGCCTCCCTAGGCTCCGCTTGTAAGCAACACTATCCCAAACATCTCAGGCAGCAAGGAGCAGAATCTAACAGAGATCTCACCCACAAAATGCATCTTTTTGCTCTTACCTAGTCATGCCCAGCAATGCACAGAACTTCATGAGGTATACCTGGATGATTGGCCTCATATCATCTCCATTCCACACCCCTGTGCTTTTATTCCACTTGACCCATTTTTCCTCCTGACTCCTATTTAAGCAATAAGCGTTCTTAAATCCGTTTATATGCCTTTTGGAACAAGAAGGATAATGTGCAGATGGATGGATAGAGAGATATAGGCAGATAATTACATTATTATTTAGTAACTGTTTTGACATAAATTTCCTATAAGTAAATTCAGGAAAACGAAAGTGACATTCCTGCTAAATGAATAAGCAACACTAAATCTCAGTTATTTTAAGGCACTATTCTCTCATTCTCCATACTACCCCTAACCAGCTAACTTGAAGTCTTATTTTAAGAAAGACTAACTCTGGAAGCCTTCCATTATTTCCTGAGGCTGGGTTGGGAGCCTTCATTATGTCTTCCCATAGCATGCTATCTGTCCCCTATCATAGCACCCTCAGGCCAGTCTGCACTAAAACTACTTGTTTAACTGTCTATCTCTTTGCACTAATCTGCAACCTCACTAAGGTCAAGGACCTTGCCTGTCTTTTTCACATTTTAATCAGCAGCATAGACCTTGGCACACAGCAGGTGCTCAACAGACATTTGCTGTGTGAATGAAAGACCCCACTATAATTCAAGGTCACTTTGGACTTTGTAAAACCAAAAAGTATGAATCGTGACACTCTATGGGCAAACACCGTACTCTGTCCTGATTCTGTGGAGGGCTTCAAAGGATACAAAGGATACCCTGCTTTGAAATCCTTTGCATGATAGTTGGACAAAGGAGACAGAAACTTATCAAGACCTCTAACTTCAGCTGACATTGAGATCATGGAGATGTAAGAAGTCTGGTAAAACTTCAAGGGTTGAAGGAGAAGTAGACTCTGATTAGATAGAGAGGGTGAGGAGGGCACTGCAGGAAGAAGGAAAAAGAAATGGAAGTAGGGATAAGTCCAGCATGACTAAGAACAGGGAGGAGCTGGAATTGGACAGTTCAGATTCTCTACAAGCTGGAGAAGTTAGCGCTGGGCTATGGAAGAATTGGAAAGTCAGGCAGAGAGGCCTGCACTTCAGACACTGCCAAGTAGGACATCAGTGTAAAACTGCGAGTAAAGGAGTTTCATGATAACAAAAGCTGTTTAGGAACAAGATCATATGGTCATAGCATCAAAGGCTGGAAAGGGAGATAGTTATTCTGGGAATATCATTAGTAGCTATTGTGATCATCCAAGAATGCGTTTTCATGACCTGGGCCAGGGCGGTGAGTGAAGAAGAGAAGGAAAGGAAACCATTTTGAAGAAATAAGTGGCAGGCTGGCCTCCCCTGAAGACATACTTTAAGTGCCCATGAGGCCAGTGGCCAGGGCTGAGGTGACAGGTAAGAAAGGAGGAGATGTGTTAGAGGGTCTTGGGCACTGTCCCAACTCCCCCTGCTTTCCCTAGAACTGTGTTCCTGCTCATTCCTCACATGTCCCTTTCTCCTCTCTGCACAGTTTTCTATTCCAGGTAGGTGGCTTAAGGGTAGTTTTCCTCTTGCTACCTTGCAGGGATTAAGTCCCTCCTGGATTGAGGCCCCAAGCTAGGCTGAGCTCCAGATGCACAGTGGTGGCTGAGGAAGAATTAGCTTTTAAAATGTCTTCTCTAAGGCCTCACGGTCCTGCCTTCACACTTTCTGCCAATAGCTTGGTCTTAGCAACTTTCGCATCAATATAAAAGGTGCCACTTCTCAAAAATGTGCTGAGAGAGTGAGTAACTGTTTGCCTCCCACCACCATTATTCCCAGCTGAGCTCCTGGTCTGGAGGACTTGGGGCCTCGAGGCCATGATTTATCATTCTGCTGTCCTTCTTGGACAGCCGGCCTGCTCTCTGGTTCAGCTTTTCATCATCATTTGGGGGCTGTTTGCTATTGCTGTTGCCATTGTTTTGGATCTGACCTCCTGGCATGCTGTAGACCTTGGCTGAAGATGCTGCCAGAGATGGAGCCCAGCTGAGAGGTATGCGCCAAGCTCATGAGAAAGGGAGGAGGCTGGGAAAAGCCTCTGGAGACATGCTGTGCTTTCAGAGTTAGAAAGAGAATTCATCAAGCAACCATCTTAGATACCTTTTTGGAGCATTCTCCAGCAGTGGGGGTTGCCATCTTGATGTGGCCCCCTCAGTTCCCACTGCCCCTCTCAGGCCATTGTGACCTTCCGAAAAATGACTGTAGTGCTCTCCCCATTGTACTTCATTTAAGTGAACACCAGAGCAGCCCTGTGGGCAGACATAACTGCCTGCCCCATTTAGGAGCCAGGGCCTTGGGGACAGAGGGCCCTCCCCACTTCTGAGTGCCTCTGCCACCCCGGCCCTACCCCCACCCTGAGACAGTAGAGAGATTAACAAGAGGACAGACCTTTGGCCTGGACATCTGGAAACCCAGCAGTCCAGAATCGTCTCTACATCGACTTCTGAGTTGTCTACAAAGCTACCGGCTTCCATCTTTGCTGAGGATGGCTGGTTTTAGCATTTGATTAGGTTTTATGTGTTAAGCTGTTTACATACACTGTTAATCGTCAGGACAGCACTTCAGAGAATGAACATGGTAACCCAAGGCTGACAGCTAGTAAGTGCTGAAGCTGGAACTGGAGGCTTCTTAACTTTGAAGCCAGGGTTTTTGCTCCTGTACCACACTGCCTCTGAGAAATGGTAGGACTGCCGTGTACTGGACCTTCTGATATGAGTATTGAAAGTATGTTAGTGATATCAAAAAAACTTTTGCCTTTATTGTAAGGCAAGAAAATATGTCTGGCTTCTCAGGGCAAAATCCCACAGAAAACCCAAATTAGGCACATGGCAGTTCCTACTCACTCCTTTGCGGGGCTCTTCTGATGACTCTGTGATGTCACTGTCAGGCGTCAGCTTTGGAGGATTCAGCAGCCTGTGTACTGTCAGCCTGGATGAGGCAGCGCTGTCCAGTGGGGAAGGCGCCTTGAACGCGAGAGCCTAAATCCTGATCTGGCCATCTCACTGCGTCACACAGCTCATCGTGTAGCCTGTATGGCTTTTAATTTCTCCACTTAAAAAGCAAGTGAAACCCCATGTCCTACAGAACTGTGCTATGAAGACGGGTACAAGTATTTTGGATTCACAGGGAAGTCCAAACAAAAGGCAGTACTCGAAAAAGTGCAGTCATGTGTCACTTAACAGTGGGGATACCTTCTGGGAAATGCATCGTTGGGAGATTTTTGTCATTGTGCCAACATCATAGAGTGTACTTACATAAACTAGGGTGGCTACTGTATTCCCAGGTGATATAATCTTACAGGACCACCATTGTGTATCTGTCTGTGTATTGTGAAATGTCATTATACAGCACATGACTGCAATTTCATATTGTCCCCTCCTGGTGTGAACACAAGAGAAAAGAGATCGTTTCCTCTATACCATCTTTGTTGGAACTCAAAGAGGACCCCTTCACTTCTGAGGCAAGTCCTCCTTCCCTGCCCTCCTGCCACCCTGAACACAAGGCAGATGCAGTTTGCATTATCAAATTGTTTAACACTGATATCTTCTGCATGGCAGGGGACCTTGGTTGGGGGGGCGGCAGGAAGCTTATAGCTAAAACAAATCTCTTGGGCAGACCCAGGTACTCACTGAGCTAGCAAGAAAATCTGCTGTTTCACTCCTCCTCCAGTTAGTGGCCGCCCCTCAGGTTCAGGCTTTGCGGTGATTGACTTTGCCAGGTATGTTAGTGAAGCTTGACTGTGTCAATTTGACTGGCTCGAAAGCCACCCAGGAGATTGGTGGAGCACACTTCTGGCTGTGTTTGGATGGGTCGTGGAGGCATGACCTTACGGTCTATATGTGGTCCCTCACCCTTCCTCTCTGGCACCATTCCTGTGCTCTGCTTCCCAGCTGCCATGAACTAAGCAGTTTTGCTCTGCCATGTTCCTGCCTTGGACCTGTACCAAATCCCTTGAAACTGTGAGCCAAATGAAACCTCTCCTCCTTTAAGTGTAGATGTTAGGTATTGTGTTCCAGCAATATATCAGGTCACCTGATTTCTAGGCTGTAGCTGTTTAATTTCCTGGAGTCACTTGGAAAATGGAACCTTTACTGACTCGGCCTCAGATTCACCCCCAGGGTCATTCCTAGAGTTAGGATGGAGCAGCTTTGCAGGCACCCAACAAGCTGTAAGCCTCACCTGTTCGGTGGGTTCCTCCCAGATCCCCTTCTCATCTTCCTTAGATGACCTCACACTCTTTGACAACCCTGAACTTCCTGAGCCCTAGCTCATTGATGGCTAATAGATGACACTACATGCAGCAACACCAACCTCCCAGTGATAACCATACGAAACTCAGAATTGCCAAGGAGTCTACAGTTAAGCCTGGGTTTGGAGAGAAAGAGTAGCCTAGACTGGATCAGCAATGTCCTCCACAGGCCTGGCAGTAAGGGCCAGTGAGCATGCCTTTGTATGCACTTGCTGCCTCTGTACCTGCATTGGAGGTTTGCTTCCATGGCTTTACGGCTAGTGTTTTGTGCTTTTTTAAAAAATCTTTATTCAGCTCACAAATTTCTTCTGTGGATGTGCAGTACCATTTTCCCCTCTGATAAGAGTAGCATATTTAAAAGTACACATTTACATTTTATCATAATTGTTCTCTTCAATACAGTGATTTTCGGAAGAGGAGTACTCTTCTTGCCACCAAGTCCTGTGGAAAATCTTGGAAACAGGTACTAGAAATTTATATATTCAGTAAATAGGGATTGATTGAGAGGTTTTTATGTGCCAAGATATTTCTGGGCATCCAGGATACAAAAATGGAAATGACATGGGACTCTCCTTGCAGGAAGCTCACGTTCTAGCCTGGGAAAGTTACACACTAGCAAGCACTATAGGCATACCACAAAGCCGTCCCTCTGAGGGAATCGTCCATGATGTTCTTGGAACTGAGACTGTTTCTCACCAGCGCTGATTTTCTAAAGAGGATAAGCTATTGAAGGAAGAAGTGCCTCCTCTAGGTTACTATCCGCCAGTGAGTCTCAGTTCCTCGTGTCGAAAATCCTGTGGTGCCTTTACAGTGCTTTCAGGCAAAAGCTGCTGAACTGAGCTAATATTTCTGACTGAGGTGGCAGCAGTTCCCAGAACCATCGTGTCCATCCTGTTCAGCTCCACAGGTTCTCGTGTCAAGTATTTGGCTGCCTACCCCAGCACTTGAGCACCCCTTTCCCGAGCTTGAGTCCTTCGTGCTGTCACTTCAACTGCTATTGCAATTTCATGCCCTGGGCTTCTGATCTGGGGCTTCCTTCTAAAACAGTACTTGGTATTTCCTCATCTGAACTCCATGGCTAACACTGCCGCCCGCCCTCATGCTGCCTTTTCAGACCAGGTCTGACCCTGCTGTGCATGACCTGGCATGCCCAGATTCCATTTCTGCTAAGAGTCACTGCACCAGAATGAGTCACCCGTGTGCTTGCTGAATGGTGCTAGAGCTTGGGGAAATGCCTGAATTATTTTGGCCATGTCCAGGTATTTCACATTTGCTTTCATTGTGATTCTGGGCTGAATTTCAGTGTTCATCAACATATTTGGCAACACAGAGACACAGCCTTGGCCTGGAGAAGGCTTAAACCATCTGTTCTTTCAAGTGATAGAAAGGACAAGACTGGATTAGCTAGAACCAGGAAAACACAGGAATGTTTTCTGAAGAGCATGACCCTGGTGGAAATTTTGCTTTGTGTGCTTATATAGAGATACCTTAAAGTGTTTAATGCAGCGATCAGAAATCTATGGTCAAAGACAGGAAGTAGATTAGTGGTTGCCAGGCACTAGGAGGAGGAAAGAATGGGGAGAAACCCTCAGAATTTTTTGCGGGGAGAGGGTGATGAAAATGTTCTAAAATTAGATAGTGGTATTAATTGCACAACTCCGAATGTACTAAAAAACAATGAATTGTACACTCTACTTCTTCTTCCTTTTTTTTTTTCTTTTTTAAATCATTGCTGGGAATCAAATCCAGGACCTTGACCATGCTGGGAAAATGCTCTACCACTCAGCTACAGCCTGAATTGTATACTTTAAAGGAGTAAATTTTATGGGAACACCTATATCTCAGTAAAGCTGCTATTTTACAAAGGGAATCTATATTATATAGCAAAAAAAAAAAAACTTAGTTCATATTTAACAAATACTTGTTCAGCGTCTTGTGTACTGGCTTTGTTGGAGGCATGAGGGACATTTAGAAATGCGTAAACAAGGAGGTTGCAGCTCCATATAATCCCAGGATGTGTTGAAACTCCTTCCTGTCCACATCTATGGCTTACCTGGGATTTTGTCTGCCTAGAGCCATGTGTAGACGCCCACTGGCCCACTGTAGTCCCCTTTGGACTTCCTGGAAGGAAGACACTGCCTGTGTTGGCAACCCAGAAGCCCTTTCATCTCTAGGAGGTATCTCAGAGATGAGCTGGCTTGTCTCAACCATTCGTTAGTAGTCCCAGGAACACAACAGGTGCAGTGGATCATTTTCTTCCCCAGTGCTTGTAGGAGTCATCCGGGCTTTTCTCTGGAAGCCCACAGTGCAAGGGTTGGGTAGCAGGAGCTCTAAAACAAATACTACACTGAGGGCGTAGCACTCCTGTGATGTGGGATTGCCTGGTAGTTCTAAAACCCGATTTTTGTTCTCACCATGAGCCTGGTGGAATGGCAGTCATGACTTTCTCTCTACTTTCCCTCTACTAGGAGGTGGCATTTGGCTTTGCAGAAAATGCATGCTATTTATGTGCGATTATTCTCAGCCATGGTACCTGATCATATCTCTATCTATGACCAAAAGTAAAAGAGCTTGGAAGCAATCCTCCTAACCTCCACAGTTATGTTTTCTAGTTTCCGGAAATATCCAACATCTGGTCCTCAATCTTCCCTCCAAACCAGAACAAGTCTAGGTTCTGACTGATCCCACTAAATACAACCCAATTGTCCAACACCTACTTCTCTCCTGTATAAAAAAAAAATCGATTACAACCGGATGAGAATTTCCACATGCACCAAGTAAGTCCCCAGGCAAGAGAACAAAGGAACGGTGTTAGATGTCACCCAGTAGGGAGACAAGGAGGAGCCCACAGTCTGGTGGCCAAATGACTGTAAACTGCTCTGTGCATGTCCTCAAGAGAAGGGAAAGCATTACGGCCTTTCCAAAAACAGCCCTAATGGTGTATTTGGAAATCCCTGGAGGCTGCGAGGGAAGAGAGGGCTGGTGGGAGGACAAGAGGGTCCAGTGTATCTAGAAACCAGACACTTCCAATCTGAAAGCTGTCTGGTGAGTTAGTCGGGGGCTGTAATGCCATCTATAAAAGCTTGGGCCGGATAGGGAAGCTCACTTGGCAGAGGTAATAGAAAGAAGACAGTTCATTTTTATTTTTGATGAAGTGAAACTTCAGTTTAAAAAAACAGAAGTCTGTTACAACCAGAGCCTATAACACAGATAAACTCAGAAAAGTACTATTGGCTATAGCCATCCACCCTCAGGAATTGTGCCTTGACAATCACAATAAAGTGGCAATTTGAAGGTCATGAACAGGTTCTGTCCAGCTGTCTAACAGGAGGAGAAAACAGGAGAGCAGAAGGGGAAGAGTTTAAAATAACAAGGGGGCTCTTTAAATAGAGCTATAAAGCTGGGTAGCAAACCTAGTCCAAGGGTTAAAAACAAGCTTTTCTTCCGAAGTTTCTATGGTAACTAGATAAAATCTACAGCAAGAGTGTAGTTAATGAAATATTTCTTCTAGACCAACATGTAGCAGTAAATGATGTAAGGCGACTTTGTGTAAGCTCCAATATGGGTTACATTTTTAGCTGCTGCTTCTTTTTGTCTTTCCTGGCAAGAATTGGACGTGGAGTTTGGTAAGACTCCATTGACTATAGGCCCTGATTTCTCTTTCACATAACATAGAGTCTCAAATTTTGGGGTTGATCCAAATCATTTGAAATGAAGAGAAATCTTCTCCCTCCCCTTTCCCTGCCCCTACCAACAGTTTCAATTCATTTGACACACTCTTGCAGTGTTAATTTGGACAGTTAGAAAAAATGCTTGTGACTAATTTTATCTGTACACAAAGGATAAACACAATCTGGTGAGGTTAGTTGAGAGCTATTCATGTTGTACATGACTAAGAAGCAGTGAAAATGCTAGGTCTTGGAGACCTAGAAATGATATTTTGACTCAGCCAGTTACTAGCAATAGAATTTTGGACAAATTATTTAACCTTTCTGTGTCTCATTTTCCCACAAAATGGGCCCGAGGGTAGACCCCACTGAAAATTTGATTTAAGGATTAAAGGAGATTAAAATATATAAATGTGCCTAGCTGTGATTGTTATAGTTATCCAGAAGTACTCTTTAAATTTACCCAGGTTACTTTTGGGTTCCAGACAAGTTCTGTATCTCTCACCAAGAAGATTGAACATCATTTTCCTTGTATTAGGATGGCTTCTCAGAGAACAGTTAAACAATGTGAGATTATCCTAATGGTGGAACACCTAATTAGATAATAACGAAAATGGCTAACATCTTTTGACACATATTTTGTGTCAGGCAATGTTCTAAGCATTTTATATGTATGTGCTTATAATCCTCATAAAATCCTATGAGGTAAGCAATGTTGTTGTCATTGTTTAACAGATGAGAAAATTGAGGTATAAAGAGGTTAAACCTCTGGAAAAAGTCTTGGCTTGTTTAAGTTACTACAACCACCACCATCATTATTAACATTTTATAAGCTTGACATGGTGCTAAGCACATATGTGTATTGTTTCATCCCATACTGATAATTTAGTATCACCATTTTACAGCTGAGGTCAATAAGGTTTATGACACTAAATATTTAGCTTGGGATCACAAAATTATCAAATGGTAGAGTCGTGATTCAACGTAAGCAATCATGCCATATATAAAAGGCAGTTTTACGTTTTCTTTCAGATTTTATGTTATTTATTTATTTTCTTGTTACTGCAATGGTTACAATTTCTATGTTCAATGATGGCTAGAAATAATAAGGATGGATATCCTTGCCTTGCCCCCATCCTGAGGGGGGAAAGCAGTACTAAGTAGAATGTTTGCTGTAGGATTTTATAGATGTTCTTTATCACACTCAGAAAAGTTCCCTTCCAGTTTTTATTTACTGAGAACTTTACCACATATGGATACAGAATTTATCAAATGTCTTTGCTGTTCCACTGAGATGATGATATGACTTTTCTATTTTGTTAAGGTGGTGGATTTCAGTGATTGATTTTCAGTATTTCACCAACTTTCATTCTGGAAGAAGTCCTACTTGATCGTAATGTAATATTCTTTTTTATATTGCTATATTTGATTTGCTAAAATTTTATTTAGGATTTCATCTTTATATTCATGAGGAATGCTGATTTGTAATTTTTCCCCTTTCTGTGTTTTGTCAAATATTGGTTTCAGGGATATCTAGTCTTATAAGAAGAGTTGGGAATCTATTAATCAGACTTCTACTATAAAAAGAACTCTAGGATATATTTAGAAGGGGTGATAGAAACGTGCAGTGAATGTTTAAAAAAATTTATTACAGTGAAAAGACACCATTGCCATTAATATCCCTCAAAATACTCCCCCTCACTTCAAACATACTTATTCCATCATTCTTGCCACTTTCTAAAGCAGTTCTGGAAGCCTTCTTTTGTGAGTGTCTTTAAGAGCTGTCATCTAAAATACAGTGACTGCTGCTGTCGAGTGGCATCAATGGAAAGGCAGGCTCGTAATAATTTTCTGGTGTGTCCTCATATCCCTTTATTCACTGGCAATGTGTAACTTCTGGCTCTACTTCAAGGTCAAGATGACCCTGAAAGGTGAATGCTATGAATTGATTCAGGACATTGAAGCAGCCACAGCAGCACAACTAAAGATACTCATGAAAGAAGAATTCCATAACTGCTTCAGAAAGTGGTGAGAATGATGGCATAAGTGTGTTCAGAGCGAAGGGGATAATTTGAGAGGGATCAACGGTAATGTGTCTTTTACAGTAATAAATTCTTTGAAACAAAAAAAAGTAAATATTCACCATATTTTTGGTCATGCCGTGTGTGTGTGTGTGTGTGTGTGTGTGTGTGTGTGTGTGTGTGTGTGTTTGTGCTTATCTATGTGTATAAAACAGGTAGATAGGTAGATTATAGAGAACTGGCTTATACAGTTCTGGGGGCTGGCTAGACAGGTCTGAAATTTGTATGGCAGGCCACCAGGAAGGGCAAGGTGGAAACTTGCATAGCAAATGCTTCGGTCCACAAGCAGAATATTTTTTCCTCAGAGAAACCTCAGTATTACTCTTAATGTCTTTCAACTTATTAGGCCAGGTGCTCACCCAGATTATTGAGAATATTTTTCTTTAGCTAGAATCAAATGGTTATAGATATTACTCATATATACAAAATATCTTCAGACCAATACCTAGAACATGTTCATAACAGAATAAGAAAGAACTACTTATAACAACTACAGTTCTTGTTTCTGCAATTAGTCACTTAATCATTGCTGCTATTTGTAACTATCTTCTACCTACTATTTTCCTATTGCTTTTGCATGCAGTGAGCATCACTGTGGTTGTAGTCTTTGCCCAGTGGTGTGACCCACAGTTGTATTCTTGAAGGCATGGGGTATCTAACACTATGGCTTGAATTTGGTTGTTGCAGTTTCCCACTGACTTCCATCCTGGGGAATAGTAGTTGTCTTAGCTCAGGCTGCTAAAATAAAATACATAGGGAAGTAGCTGTGTCCAAGAAAGATGTTGAGAGGCAGGTTATTTGGTTGTCAGTTCACAACAGGCCACCAAAGCAAAACCTCTTCTCCCTGGGACCTCTGCTCAAAGGTAGAGCTAATAGCTCTTACTTGGACTTTGATATTAGGAAAAGGCAAAACGCTAAATACACAAATGCACCCCCCCATATGCCTTTCTGCTGCACAGCAATCTGAAAAGAAAGGTGCTTGCTAACTAATAAACTATCACCTGTAAAGCACAAGCAGGAAATGCTGTAACTCTCCTAGAGCCAGTCTATCTTCCCAAGCAGGTTGCAGTCGTCCATTGCGAGGGGAACCAAAGAGACAAGTCTAAAGTCTCCTTGGGAAATCAGAAGGCTGATAGGGAAGCAAAAAGGGCAGCCTTTTAAGACTCTAGCCTTATTCCCTGTTCCTGAGGAACCATTAAAACTGGCTATATCCCCACCTCCAGGAAAATAAATGGGCGTTAGGACAAAGGGAATTAAAAAGGGATTCTGGTGGTATTTAGAAAACAAACTGGTCCTTCCTCATGATTCTTTCCACATGGGAAGAGCTGCTACACTGGAAATAGTCACTCAAATTTTCATAAGACTAGGACTGATGGCAACCACCCAACAGGTCTGCAAATCTTGAGCACGCTATGCCTACAAGAACCCTGGCAAGCCCAAACCACCTCCTTTGTTATAACCTATACAAAGGAGAGGGACAAACCCCGGGGAAGACTGGCAATTAGACTTTACCCATCTGCCACCATGTGGGGAATTTAAACAGACATTGGTCCTAAATGACACCTTTCCAGGCTGGACTGAAGCCTTTCCTAGCCTTTCAGAAAAGGCTATGGAGGTAGTCAAAGTGTTCTTTAAAGAAATCATCCCCTGATCCAGACTATCCCAGTCCCTCCAGAGTGACCATGGGACTTCTTTTACCTCTCAAATAACTCGGGGCATGGCAAGGACTTTAGATATAAAGTATCTTCTGCATTCTATATGGAGATCTCAGTCTTCTGGAAAGATCGAGAGAGCCAACCAGACCCTAAGGCAAGCTCTGGCAAAACTTTGCCAAGAGACATCTGAGTCCTACTCCAATTACTACCAATAGCTCTCATGAGGGTGTGAAACATACCCAAAACTGGTCTAAGTTTGAGCCCATTTGAGATGTTCTACAGAAGGCCATTTCTATCCTCTGATATGGCAGTAGACCCAGAGACCATGAGACTCTTACAATATCTTATTAATCTAGGCCAAGGACAACAGGCTACCCAAATGTATAGAAATAGACTCCTGCCAGCTCCTGGCCCAGGGGGACTGCTTGGTGTCCACCTTGGAGACCAAGTGCTCATAAAAACTTGGCAAAGAAGGACTCCTGCAGCCCAGTTAAAACCAAAATGGAAGGACGCCTTTTCAGTGATCCTTGCCACACTCACTGCAGTAAAGGTGGCAGAGATCGATAACTGGATTCATTTTTCTAGGATAAGGCCAGTCCCACTTGAACTGTCTGAAGAAAAAGACCACGCAAAACGGAAATGCTGCTCCTGCGAGCCTCTGGAAGACTTGAGATTTCTCCTCCAAAGGCGAGACTCCACTGCTGCTACAGATAATAAAGGAGACCTTGTTAAGGCCGTAGCTTTCAGGGTATTGATAATTTATCTAGTAGCCCTGTCCAACATATATTCTCCTCCACAGGAAGTATGGAAATCTGACCTATTCCTTGTATTTGGGCTAATAGTAAAGCTTGTTTCTCCCATTGAACAGGCACTTTCGTGGTCACTAATTCTTTTCTCATTGTCTTCTAACAGTTTTTCTCTCCAACCCAGACAGTGAAATACCCCAAGGTAGTTAGAGAGCACATAATCCCAGGTAGGCAGGCTCTACAGCCTCTTCCAGCTGGCAGTAGCTCTAGGAAGACAGAGTCCTCCACTCCCTCAGCACCCCATAAAGAATTATGGGCATATGTGTTTCTCAGAGGGAAGTGAAGCAGGAAGGTGGAGCATGGATAAACTAGCCGGGAAAGGAAGTGTGACAAGATCCCGGAACACATATGCAGAACAGTTCCCAAAACCTTGCATGTGGACTTCTTGAATGAACTCAAGCAGGTTTTTGATAGGATGATCTAGATGTGATGTCAGCATGGGAAATATAAAAAAGAGACAGTCTCCGTTAAGCACTCACTATTGTGCCTCTTCACGATAGTCCACCCTACAGTGTAGGGTGTATTTTTTACTTTTATTTTTTCCTCCCTTTTCACTTAGCCCAAACTCACTCTGCAGAGCCCATTCTTCCCTTCCCCTTCTGTTTTTTCCCTACCTTTAATAAATGTATCAGTCAGTGCTTACTAGAGGAACATTTAATGCAAGATATCCAAATAAGAACTTACAAGATTAGCTTACGATGGTTGCCCACAGTGTCTGGTGTGGAAAAGTGCAAAAGGACTGTCTGTGCTATGGAGACCCAAAGGATTCAGTCAAAGGCCTGGAGATCAGTGTAGTGTCCTGTGAGAGTCTGTATCAGGAGGCCAAAGAGTCTTCGCCGGAAGCCAGGAGACGATGTCCAAGGTGAAGGTGAAGACTGGAGCTCCTCCAAAGAAACAGAAGCGAGACTTCCTTCTCCATTTCCCTTTTATAGCAGTCTGGCAACAAGCTGCCCTATGCTGGGTCTTCCACACCCAGAACTCTACTGTGCCAATTTAGTTGGGCATTTCTCACTCAAGTTGATACAATTAACCATCACAATAAATGTGAAACTTTGCACAGGTTAAAAAAAAAAAGAAATACATAAACTGAGTGGCTTAAAAAACAGAAATTTATTTAAATCCAAGATCAAGATGCTGGCCAATTTGGTTCCTGCTGAAGGTCTTCTTCCTGGTTTGCAAATATTTCTTGTTTCCTCACATGCAAAGAAAGAGATCATTTTTCTTGTGTCCTTTCTTATAAGGGCATGAATTCCATGGAGACTCCACCCTAACTAACTAATTTACCTTTCAAATGCCCCACCTCCAAATACCATCACACTAGGGATTAGGGCTTCAACATTTGAACTTCTGGGAACACAACATTTGTTTTATAGCAGTACTAAGATACACCCTGAGGGACCTCCTGTATTCCAGACATACTCTTATATCCACTGGGTAGTATCAGTCCATTTTCACCTTGATTAATCAGGACTAGTAATCATAACCAGCACAGTACTGTTCTTCTTTGCCTGTTGACACAGAAGTATGAGGGACCCACACCGGCCAGATGGTGGTCATAATGTCTAGTCCAATGGAATCATTGTTGTATCTCATGGTAGAGGCCATCCTGCCTTTCAGATCAAGATCTCTAGACCAACAGAGAATAAATACACAAGGATGGGAAGCTAAAGTTTTACAAGTGGATCTCTAGAGGTACTACTGAGCAGTGCTACTTCCACCCACAGATTTCTGGGCCCATGGATTCCCGGAAAAGAAGCACCACATATCACATGTCAACTGAAAACATATATGGCCTCCTGGAGGACACTGCCACAGACCTACAAGGCTTTACCACCTAGCTTGTGCTGTGACTGAATTTTTATAAGACCATTCTACTGTTTTGTCAAGCCAGCTGCTTCAGGATGATGGAGAACATAGTAAGACCAATGAATTGTGTGACTGTGGTCCCACTGCCACACTTCTGCTGCTGTGAAGTGAGTTTCTTTCTTGAGGGGGGTTGCTGGGGATCGAACTCAGGATCTTGTGCTTGCTAGGCAAATGCTCTACCACTGAGCTAAATCTCCAGCCCTGTGAAGTGAGATTCTTGATAAAAAACAATGGTTTGTGGAATATTATGAAGGTGAATAATGCACTAGTACACCCATATGGTAGTTTTGGCAGAAGTATTATGCACAAGGGAAGCAGACTTCTATCCAGAGCAGGTATTTTTTCCAGTAAGAACGAAGCAGTGTTCTTTCCATGGTAGAAGTGGTGCAAGTAACCAATCACCTACTAAATCATTGACTGATCACCGTAGGAGATAGTGCCCTGTAAGGACACAGTACTAGTCTCTGCTGCTGGCCAGTTGGGTGCTTAGGAGTAACTGCACCCAGACGGGCCTTGGTGGATTCTACTCCATGTTGCCAATACTATGCATAACTTCCTTCCCTGCTACTATAGCTGTTTTGTCAATGAACTCTTTGAGAAATTGCAGGAGTGGCTGGGGAAAAAGATTGACTTGCATCCACAAAAAGGGTCATCCTGTCCACTTGATTATTAAAATTCTCTTCTGCTGAGATCATACTTTAGTAAGACTTTACACAGGACGCAAATAACTTCTCTTTCTTTGCCAACCCACAGAAGGCTATCTACCTAGCTCTTCCCCAGACTTCTTTCTCACCAAATTTCCATTCATGTTACTTTTAAGTCTCTGCCAATCAGCCTAAACTATTGACCATAGCCCATATATTAGTATGGACTCATCCCTCTTACCATTTCTCTTTCTAAGCAAAATGAACACGGAGAGGAGTTCCCTTTAACCGCTGTCCTTTGAGGATATCCCAGAGATGGACTATTGTACTGTAGTTTTCTGCTCCTAGATGGTATCTAAATATCACCCAGTACAATCTGTAAACCAGTTATGATTTCCTCTTCTTCAGTCAACTAATTGTAGGGAACTCCCTGTGAGGTAATAGGTGTGGGTTAATAGAGAGAAGGTAGCATAGCAAGGGTCTGGGTAATAGGCATTCAGGCCACTTCTTCATGTCACTTTGTTGTGCTTTCAGAGCCTGCTCAAATCCAGTCTTGTATGTACCACTTCTATCTGATAATGTAGTGCTGTTGACCACCCCAATTTTATCACTTGGTGCTCAGACAACACCCAGTTCACGATGGGAAACTCAGGCAGTACAGTGACTTGATGGCTCATGGTTAAACATTCAGCCTCTATTAAGGCCCACTAGCAAGCTGTTATGGATTGTATTTAGATGTCCCTGCAAAACCTCATGTGCTCATAGGTGGGACCTTTCTGAGATGGCTTGATCTAGGGTGTGTGACACTAGGATTAAAGGTGTATGGTACTAAATTAGTCCCCTGATTGGAATTAGCATAGTTCTGAGCGTGGATAAATGGAAACCCCAACCTGGGTGTGGGGGTCACCAATCAATAGGTTTATAGCCTACATGGACTATAAAGGGAGAGGGGGAAGGCAGACAGGCTGGCTGGCTGCTGCTGCTGCTGCTTCCTCCTGCCTGCCCTGTCATGGATTGTTTTTCCTCTGTGATGCCCCTCTGCCCTTAGAACCAGCCATTTATGGACTGAAACCTCTACAAACTGTTAGCTGAAATAAACCATTCCTCCCTTAACTTGTGAGTGTCAGCTACTTTTGTCTCAGTGACTGTCTTAGCTCTCTTGCTTGTTGCTGAGACAAAATACATGACATCCAAAGTTAAAAGAGGAAGGGCTTATTTCAGCTTACAGTTTGTAGAGGTTTCAGTCAATAGTCAGCTGGATTCACGTCAGGGTGGCCTGAAGAAGGGCATCACAGAGGAGAAATAGTACATAGCAAGCAGACAGGAGTGAGCAAAGCAGCAAGCAGCACCAGCAGTGACACAGAAGCAGCAGTAGGCTCTTCTTTCTGTCACTTTTGTATTCCATTCAGGCTGCAAACTTACTGAGTGGTGCCACCCATACCCAGGGTGGGGTACCCTTAATCCCAGAATACACCCTTAATCCACATTTATGACCCTAATCCAGTCACCTTCAAAACTCCCCACTTATGACCTCATGAGGCTTTGAGGAGACATCTAAATACAAACCATAACACAAGCCAAACATTGTTTTTCAAAAAGAATAGTTATCTACAGAGGATGTTAAAACCTCAGATCCTCAGATCCTGTGTACTGGCCATTAACACCTTGTATTAGTTACCTTTCTAGGGCCAATAGTTTGCAAGAGAGCAGATTTAATACAGGACATTTACAAGTTACAACATTCACCCATAAGCCAAATGCAGGAAGAGTGCCGAGTGTCTATCTATGCACTGGAGACCCAAAAGATCCAATCAAGGGCTGAGAGCCCACAGCACTGTCCCATGTATGTCTGCGTCTGCAGATGATGGCTGAAGAAATCATTACTGGAACCAGGATAAGCTGCTCACAGCAGAGATGAAGACCAGAGCTCCCTCGAAGGAACAACAACTATCCTTGATGACAGCAAGGCCCCGAGCTCCTTCTTCTGCACGAACAGCCAAGTTTTCTGGAAAACAGTCCACAACTATCCTCTGCTCCTGTTCTCCTTTATGTTGCGCCAGTGACAGTCCTCAGATGGATCCTCTACGCCCAGAACCACACCAACTCAGTCCAGCTGGGCGTTCCTGCTCAAACTGATCACAATAATAAGTCCACCACACACCTCAAGCACCATCACATCTGATGATCATGCACTCCCAGTGGCGAAGCGGCTTGCACAGTAGCCTGGACATATTATAGAGCCTTCTGTTGTTGTAGTCACACTCAACACTGGCAGCAGTTCAGTTTAGATGGCACATTGAAAAGAGGAACATGTGTGGCCTGTGCCGTTCAAGGCCTTCTGGGTGCAATGTCTCTGTTGTGGCTGTAGGAGTGGCAGACACAACACCTTATCTTTAACCTTAGAAGGGAAACTTAACATGCCCCATACTCCTAGGCCCCTAGAAATTTCACTGAAGTGCCTGAATTTTTGTCAGATTTACTCTCTACCCTTTTATGTACAAATGTCTTACCAGTAAGTGTACAGTAGTTGGTGCTTGTAGCTCACTAGGTACAATCAGCATGTCGTCAATGTAGTGGACCAGTGTGATGTCTGCCGGAAGGGAAAAGTAATCAAGTTATATGGACTAAATCATGATACAGTGCTGGAGAATTGCTGTACCTCTGAGGCAGGACAGCAACAGTATATTGCTGGGTGTGCTGGCTGAAAGGAAACTGCTTCTGGTAGTCCTTATTGACAAGGCTGGAGAACAAGGCATTTGCCTTCTGAATAGCTGTATACCAGGTACCAGTGGGTGTGTTAATTTGTTCAAACAATGAGACGACATCTGGATCAACTGCTGCAAGTAGAGTCACCATCTGGTTATGTTTATAATAAAAAAGTGTCAGTCTGGTTTCTGCACAGGCCGATTGGCAAGTTGAGTAGGGATATGGTGGCAGTCCCACTCCTACATCTTTAAAGTCCTTGATGGTGATTGTATTATTTATCCTTTAAATGTGTAAGAGAGGGCTGGGCGTGTGGCTCAGTGAGCCCCTGAGTTCAATCCTCGTACTACCAAAAAAAAAAAAAGTGTAAGAGAATTAATTCATTATTTAAAAGAGAGAAAGAAAGAAAAAAAAAACTATGTGAAGTTTCTAAACTATATGAACTATCTGAAGCCTGAAATTTCCTTTGTGGAAATATTTAAATTATAAATTAAATTTTTTAGTAAGCATAGAGCTATGCAGATTTTCTCCTCTTGTTTTTGTTTTCTTGATATGTTGTTGCTTTGTTTTCAATTTTATTGATTTTTATTATCTTTCTTGTTTCTTTGTTTCAACTTATTTAAGTTTAATTTGTGCTTTTATTCTTCTAGGTTTTTTTGTTGTTTTGTTTTTTAACTAAGGGCTGAATCCAGGGCTGCACACATGCTAGGCAAGTGCTGTATCGCTGAGCTACAACCCACCCCTTTTTATTTCATTTTGAGAGAGGGTCTCACTAAATTGCCTGAACTGGCCTTGAAATTGTAATCCTCTTGCTTCAGCCTCCCAGCTGGGATTACAGTTGTGCATCACTGACATGGTTCTCTCTCTCTCTTTTTTTTTTTTTTTCCTTTTTTTGTAGTGCAGGCTGGCCTTGAACTCACTACGTAGCCTAGGCTGGCCTTGAACTCACAGAGATCCTCCTGCCTCAGCCTCCCAGGGGCTAAAATTACAGGCATGCACCACCACATCTGACTTTTCTTTGTAAGAGAGAAACCAAGATCTTTGGGCTTAAATAATTCTTATTTTCAATATAAGCTAAATTTAAGGCTATAAATTTCCTTCTAAGTACTACTTTGACTGTGTCACACAAATTTTACTATACTGTGTCATTATTCCATTTGGAATATGTTCTACTTTGCCTTGTAACTCTTTTGATATTTAAAACTATGTTGTTTCATTTCAAAATATTTGGATATTTTACAGATATCATTTTTATAAGTTTCCAACTTAATTCCATTATAGTTCCAGAACATGCTCTATAAGATTTAAAGTCTATGATTTAATGATTCTAATTTTACGGCCTATTATGTAGTCTTTCTTAGTGAACATTCCATATATTCCATAGAAAAATATTCATTTTCTGTTATTGTGTGTATTATTTTATCAGTAGCAGTTGGGGAAAATTAGTTGGTAGTTTTGTTCTTATTTTCCTTATCCTTTTCTGATTTCTTGTCTAATTGTTCTATCAATTACTGAGAGATGGGTCTGAAATCTTGAATTATGAGTATCTATTTCTCACTTTAGTTTTGGCAGTGCAGCTTCATGTATTTTGAAGCTCTGTAACTACATAAGTACAAATTTAGAATTTTTATGTCTTCTTGATCAAACTGACATTTTTCTCATTCAGAAATGTTCTTTTTTAAAGTCACCGTACCTGTCCAACATTTAATCTGCCACAGTGGTTTCTTTATGTTTTCTTTACCTGTTATGTGTTTCTCCATCCTTTTACTTTCAACCAATCTCTGTCATTATATTTCAAGTTAATCTCTTAAAGATGGTATTTATTTGAGTCTCCCTTTTTCAGCTCTGTCCATTAATTGGACTGTTTAGTCCATTCACATGTAATGTAATTATTGATCTTAAATCGACCATCTCATTTTTTTTCTCATTGGTACATCTGTTTTTGTTCTTCTGTTTCTCCTTTCATAACTTCTCTTAAGCTAATGGAATATTTTTTAGCATTTCATTTTAATTCTTCTATTGACTTTTTAGCTATAAGTATGTTTGTCTGTCTTGTTTATGTTTTTAGCTATAAGTATGTTTGTCTGTCTTATGTTTTTAGCTATAAGTATGTTTGTCTGTCTTAGCACTTACTCTAGGAATGAATCCTTAATTTATCACAATCTATTTGGAGTAATATACAACTTCACATGAAATATGAGAATCTTATTAGAGTAAAAGTCCATTTTTCATGGCATATGTATTTTTTATCTACCTGTGATATAAACCCTGTGACAAAAGTATAATTTTTGCTTTAAATATATATTCCCCAGTTTTTCAAAGAAATCAAGAGAGGTAAAAATATGTTTTTATTTACCTGTGTATTTTTAATTATCAGTGCTTTTCATTTCCCCCTGCAGATCTGACTTTCCAACAGTGTCATTTCTGCCTATACTGAAACACTTTCTTTAGTCTTTCATATTCTTGCTGGTGTCCAATTCTCTAAATTTTTATTTATAAAATTTATTTCACCCTTATTTATGAAGGATATCTTTGCTTGATATAGAACTCTTGGTTAATAAGTATCTCCTTCTTCCAGTCCTTTAAAGATGCCATTCTATTGTCTACTGGCCTCTAATATTTCTGATGAGAAGTTAGAAATCATATGCATAATTTTTTCCCACATGTAATTGTCTTAGTTTGGACTGCTAAAAAAATATAGACTGGTCGTTTTAACAACAGACATTTATTTTGCCGAAATTTTGGAGGCTGGGAAACCCAAGATTAAAACTCTGACAGATCTGGTATCTGCCCGCTTCCTGGTTGCAAGTGGATGACTTCTCATGGCATCTCCACATGGTGGACAGAGCATAGTCCAGCGAGCTGATTTTTTTTTTAAATAAGGGCACTAATCTCATTCATCAAGTCTACCTTCATGAATTAGCTACCTCCCCAAAGCCCTACTTACATATACTATCCCATAGCAAATTAGATCTCAACAAATGAATTGTGGAGGAGACACAAACATTCAGTCCAAAGGAGCAATGTGTCTTTCCGTTTGTTGGTTTTTGTTCTAGATTTTCTTTTCCTACTTTTATTATTGTCTCCTTATCTTTAGTTTTCAGTATTTGATTTTGATGTTCCAATGTGTAGTTCTCTTTGTGTTCATCCTACTTGGAATTTATCAGGTTTTATTTGGCTCTGTAATTTGATGTTGTTCACCAGATTTGGGGAAACTTGGGCTATTTCTTCAAATATTTTTTTCTTCTACTCTGTTCTTTTTCTCCATTCCCTGTGAATTTAAATCACATTTATATTAGCTCACATAATTGTTCAATAGATCACTGAGGTTTGTTTATTTTTAAAAACCTAGCTCTTACTTTCAAATTGGGTGACTTCCGTTTGTCTTTCTTCAGGTTTACTTATCATATAACCTGAAGCCTCTAATCTTTTTATAAGTATCTCTATATAATTTTTATTTTATATATTGCACTTGAACATTTAGAATTCTCATTTAGTTAGTTTCTGTATTTTGTTTCTCTGCTGAGATTCCATATCTGTGTGCTCATTTTGACCATCTTTTACTTGACGTTCTTGAATGTATTTATAGTAGCTACTTGAAGGTCCTTGCCTAATAATTTCAACATCTGGATCATGTTGAGTTCTGTTTCCTTTTTCTTTCTTTTTTTGGTTTGGGTCACGATTGTCTGTTTCTTTGCACATCTGGTAAAATTTTGTTATAGCCTAGACTTTTATATATTATAGGAATCCTGGATTATGTGCTAAATGTAGAGATTAGAGAGTGTCGTGTTTTGTTGTTGGCAGTTAAATCTTTTCTGACTCTGTCAGGATCAGCTTTGTCCTTTGTTAGGGCAGGCCTAAATTAAAAGCTAAATTTTCTGGAGTATTAACTGAATTCTAGACCATAACTTCAGCAAGTCCCAGCACCACTCTCCCTCTGGTATTACTATTCAACACACAGTCCTACATCAGTCAATCTCTGCTAAGCTTCGTGAGACTTGCCCTGTGTAAGTATAGCTCAGTCCTTGCCAAGGACCCATGGTATGTTCTCATTCAGAGTTTTGAGACTTCTCCTCTGCATGGTGCTTCTCTGTTCCCTGGTATCACAAATTCCAGCTGTTTTAGCCTGCTGGAGCTGCTACTGTCTGCCTCATCTGTTCACTCCGCTTTGGCTCCATCTCTCTATGCCATGGCAGGAATGTGTTCCAGGTAGAAAACTGGGACAGTTGTGGCCCTTACTCCATGCTTCTCTTTTCTCAACAGTTACAGTCCAAACTGCCTGTTGTTATTTTCTTGAAAAGAGTTACTTCATGTATTTTGTTCATTGTTTTAGATTATTTAAATGCCAAGATAAGTTAGGTACCAGTTATTCTGTCATTGTGGGAAGCTAAACAAATCAATGGAAAACTATTTTGAAATATAGTGAAGAACGAATGCTTGTATATGACACCAATGAGGAGAACAAACACCTGTAAAAACTGATTATTTGTGATCTTTAATGAATGTTTTGAAAACTATCACATTTGTAAATGTAATACCATTGATTCACTTATCAATAGCTACAAAATATCTACATTTTGAACTTAGCGTGTACCAAAGAAAGATAATGTCATTTACACAAATATTCTCAATAACTCACATATGAGACTCTGTGAGGCATAAAGAAAACAAGGCAGAATCCTAATTTCAAGAGACTTTTGCTGTACCCAGAAAGACGGGTCACATATACAAAAACAAGTTGAAAATGAAGGCAAGGTAGAATATGATTACATACTAAGACTAACTGGAACAAGGAGGTAAGATGATCCTAGCTTCACTTGCCTTCCAGCTATGGGGACACCTCTGTACCACTCTTGGTCCCTTCCCCACACCCGAGTCACAGCAGCTGGGTCAGGATTGGATACCTAACCGAAGTGTACCAACTCATATATAGAGCTTAGCCAGTGAAATTTCCCTCTAAGAATTTGAATTAAGAGGCTCAGAGTGTACAGTCAGAAGGTAGTGGATGCTTAGCCAGTAAAATCATGAGGAGTTGGCAATGGAGGTCACTAAGGCAAGCCAAAGTCATCTCCAACTTGTGGCTTCGGAGAAGCAAGAATGACCAAGTTGTAGCTAAGCATAAGCAGCCTATAGAGAGATCAAAGTAGATGCACAGACAGAATAGTCCTGGGGCAGAGGGGAAAATACAGAATCTTATCTGACCATTTTTTCACTAAATCTCCTTTGAGCATCTAATATTTAATACTTAGAGTAGTCTACTATATCCTTTCAATAATTACCTTTTAATTTGATATGGTTTTAGTGGGCTATTTCCCACTCCATCCCTGCTTATGCCATCTAACTAGAGCCATGGTTTAGATGAAAAGTGCTGAAAGTCATAATTCAACCAAGATAGAAATTACTCCACACTCTAGTTGTAAAAGAAGACTTCATAGAAGAGATAAAACTTAAGGTTCCTCTAAGAGGAAAAACTATGTTTGAATGGAGTAGCATCTGGGTGGCCTTCACATGCCTTAAAAGTGCCCTTTGCCACCCATACTATAACAGTATGTATCTTAAAGAAACCACTATCTTAAACTTTGTCTTATGTTTCCATCAGTCATTGATTGTTTCTCCTCTATTTGCTTCCTGTGTAAAAGGATGGACTATCTCGTTGCTTGAGAGGTCTCAAGGGTTCAGTCTGCTGTGTCTTACTCTCCTTTGGTTTTACATGTTATATTTCAGGCAATGAACTACAGTTAAAACTTATGGAAATGCTATTAAAATGCCACAGAATTATTTTTTTAACTTCATCCTGGCTGCATTCATTGTGTGCCTCTGAGATGCAGAATCATTTAGGTAATACCAGCACTAAATGAGAGTCCAAGCACTATTTTTGAATTGCAGCTTGGCTAGTTCCTTTGTGGCTCCAGCACTTGCCTCACTTCCCCTACATGTAAAGAGAATGAGTACTGAAGGACTTGGTCTTACTTCATCTCAGAATATCATTATGGGGACTAATGAGATCAGATTTATAAGAGGATTTGATTTCTTCATTGTGGCAAAACATCAGAGAATGAAAACACACCCAGCGATTGTTGTCACAATAACTACAGAGGGGAATAGGAAATCTAAAGAGATAAGTGACTTTCCTCTTTTTCTATAACTGTAAAGAAGATTGAAAAGTAAGGAGAGGCTGAAGAAATGAAAGCAAGCCTTGTTGTGACTTGGACAGCACCTAAATTCCCCCTGGAGGTAGCTGGAGATAAGTCGAGTCTCAGAAGGAAGAATTTCCTAGTCTTTCACTCTGCATTACCATGGCGTTCTCACTGTCCCCTTTGAGCAGCATCAGTGAAGACAGCTCTGTCCCTAGCCAGTGCTTTCCTGTTTGCTAGGATAAATGGTGACATTTGGTGTAATGGTGTACAGGTTGGTTTGGACAACTGCTTTTCTGTGAAGGGATCCTGGAGTAGAAGGCAGAAGCTGTGGGCAACACCAAACAGGAATGGTAGTAAGTTTGCAGTGCCCAGTGAATAAGGGCCTCATTTTCCAGATTTAGGATGGTCTATGTTTATGTGCAGAGAGCATTCTGACATGCCCTAGCAGAAATATCAAGCAAGACTGAATGACTGAGAATGCTTCCCATGAAAAGAAAAGCCAGGAGCAAGAAGGCAACCAGCTATCATAAAAGTAATTAATTGTTTTACTTTTTAATGGTCTGGCAAGGCTGCCTTTTTTAAAAAAATGAATCATACAAATGGGACCATGATGTCAGATAGATTGTCCGTTGAGACTTAAGAGACTAGTTCCTGCTATAAATTAGGACAATGAGTTAGTTTTTTAAATGTTTTATGAGGTTGAGAAGTATGGTGTCAAATTATTTTTCTTAAATCTCTCATTGCTTTGAATGCCTTTCAGAATTCAGAGGGTAACATTTCCTTTCAAAAATTCCTTCCAAGTTTAGTGGCTGTTGTTTTACCAATCAGGTCTTTCTCCAAGGATGGTTTTAGTGCATGATTTTCATGACTCAGCTTAAAATGAACAAGACCCCATTGTTGGCTTTCTTGTTTTCACACCAGCATTATTGACAAGATCTGCATAACTCTTGGAAAAAGGTCTGTTGTCTCACCAAGCTACTATGGAAACCTGATCCAGGCCATTTAGATGCCTAATGCTTTTCCTCTTGAATTTGTGAAGAATTTCAAGACTGGTCAGACTTTACTTAGAAAATATTCATCAGAGCAGAGGGGTACAGCTTGTTCGCTCCATTTCACTTTTCATCTTAAATCAGCTTTGCAAATAGACTGGCCTGGGGGAAGGCAGCACTGCCCATGGGGTCATTGTGAACCACGAAAATTTCATTATTTCATGTTTTACATTCTTACTGGGCAGAAGCATAAAGGGGCAAGAAATTAACTCTTTTTTTTTTTTAAAGAGACCCTAACAAAATTGGTAAGTGTGGGAAAAAATTGTAGATGCTTGCTCAACATCAGTAAATAGTTCCATATTCATGAAAAGAGTTGAAGTTTTACCTCAAACCTATAGGTTCTAAAAAGACCTCAGAAATGTAGTTGCTCTCTCATGAGAATCTTCTTTCCTTCCACTCTTTTCCTTAAGATACCAACAGGAAAAGTATAATAACCATCATGGAAGATGCAGAAAGAGTTTGCATATTACCTTAGGAATGAACTCTTCCTTCTTTAAAGAGAAGCACTAGGAATCCTCGAGACTGTCTAGTCAAGGACTTTCCTCAAAAGGTCTTCAGGCCATTTCCTTTCCTTGTTTATTGCTAAGTATTCTGAGGTCTTAAAGGGTTGAGGAAGGCTTTACTGCCAATATCTTTAGGTGTAAATCTCATCGCAGTAAAACAAGTCTTGCAAAATTTATAATGTGGTTATTCATGGTTATTTATGATTCATATGTACTTACGCTGCATGATGACTGACCACAGCCATCTCTCGTGGAACACAGGCCAGAAGGGAAGAGCCATGCAGATGTTTTCTTTTTAAAAGATTCCTCACTATCTGACGTTTGGGAATTGGGTGTATCCAAGTGAGTGGCGTCCCTTTCTTGGGACTGATAACAGATGATATGCCTGTGGTGTGCTTAGCAGGTAAGGAACCGGAGGAGACCATAGCCTCTTCACAGTTCCCTTTGGTCCTCCCTAGAAGGAATGCTGGTACATGCGCAGAGGTAGCCAATGTAACTGTGACAACACAGACTCTGCCCTGACCCATATGTCCACACTCCAAACTCTTTCCCTGCTAGATCTTTTATGCAGGATAGAAAATCAATTCTGTTTTTCCCCCATTCTTTTGCTCAATTTATGCAGATGTTGTCAATAATGTTAGTGCAAAAGCAAAGCGAGAAAAAGAATTTGGAGAGTCCAATGCTGACTTACCTACCCCCAGTGGGCAAGAATTGTAGTCCTTAGTAATCTAGAGAGTCTAGCTGGAGTTAGGGTTACAGTCTGGACTTCAGATTTTTCTGAGGAAAGTACAGTTGCTCCCACGGATTTCCTTACAGAGTCTAAAATATTGGCATGGAGCTTTCAGAGATTTGGGCAGATTCCTGGCCTACTCAATGAGATACAATTTCTGGGACTGGGAGAAAGACTATTTAAAATACTAGATTTCTCAATCGATTCACTCTGCAAACTTTATTGAGTACCTACAAGGCATTTAGATGTTTGGGATACATCCCTGAACAAAAATGACAAAAATTTCTGCCTTCATAGAGTTTACATTCTAGTGAAAACAGATAATAAAAATGAAATTAATGACAAGATAAAGGGGATTGGAGTATTAGAAGCATGCCGTTCTTATTTTAAATAGTATTGACCGAATAGGGAGGCCAGGCTAGATCTCACTGAGAAGTAAAATGTGAGGAAAGGCGGGTGAAGGAGGTGAGGGAGTCAGTCATGAAGTCCTGTGGAGGAAACACCTGCAGATGGGAGGGACAGACTGGAACTAAGGTCTTTAGCCTGAAGCCTGCTGGTGCCTGTGAGGACAGCAGAGAGGTCCAGAGTCAGAGCAGAGTGAGCAAACGGGAGGCTGGAAGAAGATGGCAGAGGTAATGGGATGAGACAGAGCAAAAAGAGAGATGCAGGCCATATATCTAAAGTGTACCATTAAAATAAAATTTAAAAAATAAAATAATATATATAAACTAAAAGCAATCCTTAAAAAAAAAGCTTTTGGCTTTTAGATGGACTGTCACTGGACACTATGTGCTGAGGAATGACACGATCCGATCTATTAAAAGGGCCCTTCTAGCTGTTGTACTAGTAGACTCTATGAGCATGGGAGTGGAAGCCGAAAGTTAGGCAGCTGTTGTAATAATCAAGGTAAGAGATGGTGTAGGAATGGCAGAGGGTGCCGAGAGAGAGAAAAGCAGGATCCTGGATATATTTGAAAGGTAAAGCTAAGTTTTCTTGATGGGTGAGTAGTAGGTAAGTGAATGAATGAATGAATGGCCCATAGAAGTCAGTGATAAACCTGAGCAGAGAAAAAAAGGTCTCAGTGTCCAGTGACAGCCACCCTGTGACTCGGTCGGCTCCAAAGAGCTGGGGTGATAGTAGCAGGGGCATCAGCACCTCCACGGCTACTTAGCTTTGTTTGGTCCTGACCCACCCTGGACTTCTGGCTCCTTCTTCCTGTTTCTCTCCCTGATTACAGAGCTTCACATATCTTCAGAGTGATGTGTCAAGATAATGTTAAATTTACATTTTGCAGTTTTTTCATTTATCATGCAGATGTGTTTGTAGCCCCTGTTTTGTCCCAGCAGTTGCTGAGTTGGGGTTGAGGATAAGAGGCTTGGAATCATGCTTTGGTTTGTTCAGCTGCGCTGGGATCTCTGCTTAGTGCCTCAAGACAATTTCATTTAACTTCTCCCAACAACCCTCTGAGATAAAGACTGGTTTGGGCCCTATTTTACAAATGAGCAAACTGAGGCTTGGAAAGCTTTTAACTAGCTTTCCAAGATCACAAGGTGAGGATGAGCTATAATAGGAAGCTAGGTATGTCTGACCCACCCTTTATGCTCTAAAACAGGAATTGGCAATAAGACATGAATTTTCATGTCATGAAATGTTATCCTCCTTCTGATTTTTACCATTTAAAAGCGTAAACACCATTCTTAGCTTGCAGACCATTTATAAAATAGGCAGGCAGGAAGCTAGATTTGGCCCGTGGATCATAGTTTTAGACCCCTCTTCTAAAAAATAAAGTTACTTTCCTAATGAGTCTAAAACCTAGGAATTTTCCGCACATGCTGTGTCAATTAGATTTTGATCCTCTTAACTCTGAGGTTCAGAGAAAAGGAAGCTGAGGCCCACGGGGGTTACCCCTTGCCGAGAGCCACAGCGATTGGCTCAATTCTGCTTGAGGTATTTGTGGTCCTCATTTAGGTCATTTCCCTTCTCTCCTCGCTGTCTGTAGAAAGCAGAGAGCAACAGCCTCCTCGGACAACCACAGGGGCCGTGCTGGCCCTCAATGTGCTTGGCTCACGGTCCTCAACTGCAAAATCTCAAGACCGGGAGGAAAATAAATCCCGGGCTCGAGGGGGGCACTTCACAAGGACATGTAAGGAATTAATTATACATCTTTCAAAAGCCTCGGCTTCTAGCAATCGGGCTGAACAAAATAATTGTCTCCTGCCAATCGGTTTGCTTTGGATTTAGCTGTCTCCATGTATTTCTCTGCCACGCTCAGGCAGCCCTCCTAAGTGGCAAAACGAGCACGCCCCCTACATACGGCTAGAGCGTCTTGGCCAGGAGCGCGCAGGACCTGCCGTACCAGCTGTACTTGTCAGATTCCTCTCCAGCCTGTCTATGATCCCCAAGACAGAATGAGTGTGCATGTAATTTTGGTTCTGCATTAATTATAAGTCTTTAAAAGAATGCATATCGTAATTTTCCCTTCCCCTATCATATAGAATTTGAAGGCACTTTTAGGTAAAAATAATTGATTTTTAAAAATCAAACAAAGGAAGAAGTCCAATAAATCTCCTACTGCCTTTGAAGGGGAATGCAGGAGATAAAAGAGCATCCTTGAAGAAGGAAGAGGATAGTATTTGAGAGGTCAGTGGTCTGACCTTTCCAGAAGTTGTCCCTCGAGTGACTTCTACTGAATGGGGGAGCAGATGGCAGCCTGCCCCACGTCACAGGTGAGTGGCCTCAGGGAGGGCGCTGGCTCACTAGTGGAGATGCTGGAGATTTCAGAATTCTTGGCCAGGCTTGTAAAGATGACCCAAAATTGCCAGATTCCTCTGTTGGTAACTGAGACTGAGTGAGCAGATGGAGAGGTGAAGCAGGACTGTTTTATGGCATGGTGCAAGCTGAGGTTATGAGGAAACAAGGAGTCAGGGCAGGAGAAGACATGAAGTAATGATGGAGGGCTGGAGTCCAGATCTTCCCTGACCCTGCAGTGAGGTCCAGCCTCCACCTCCAGTTCTCCCTCCAGCAGGCCCTACCCTAGCAAGGAACCCACCAACATTCCTCTTCTGTTAAATCCTTTTCTGTGAAGTCCTCTTTACGTGCATTTGCTTGAGAGAGTATAACTGCCAACCAGGGATCTGTAACGAAAATATACACCCAGTCATGTGCTCATTCACTCTACTGATATTTTTTGTAAACTCTGGGACACAGAGCATAAATAAAACAAGGTTGCTGCCCCTATGAAGTTCTCATCCTTATGTAGGAATACAGATGCTAAATAAACAAAGAGGTAAATATACATTGTATCAGATGCTAGTAAGTACAGTGGGAAAATGTGAAGAACTGGCAGGGCGGTGCATGAAGAGAAGTTCTCACTCATAGGGCAACATGTTAAGGACCTTGGGAAGTGGAAAAGCCAACCTCACAAGTAGGTGGGGGAAACATTCCAGGCCAAAAGCACAGCGAATGCGAAGAAGTAGCTGAACGGTGGGGAAGGAGAAGTCTTTGTGTTTTCATGCAGAACTGCACAAGTTCAAGATGTTTGCATCAGACTATGCTTCATGTATCTGAGAATCAGCCAGCAGACCGAAGTTGCTGGGTTGAGCACATGAGGGTGAAAGCAACAGAAGATACATCAGAGAGACTGTGAAAGTTTTCAGATTATTATTCATTCAACAATCTTTATTGAACCCTACTATGTGCAAGAATCTGGAAAAGTCCTGAAATCAGGAACTAGAGTCCATACCTTCTATCTTCAAAGGCTCCAGATTTCACTCCAGCCCATCTGAAACTAATCTGCAGCTGGTACTTTCTGTACCAAGAAAATGAAACAAATGCATTAGAAGAGATAAAGTGATTAGGTGATTCGCTATTTCCTGGAGCCAGCATATCACATGGAAAAAGATACAAAATTGCAGGGTTGAAATGAGGCTTTAAAGTTTCTTTATCTACTCAGGCCCTGCCTGTAGAAAGGAGTGCCCAAAAGTTGCCCAGAAGTGCAGCCCTCTCTCCTGTGCTTTGAAGAGATCCAAGTAAGGAATTTTCATAGCTTTCTGTGGAACTATCATGTACCAACCCAACACACTGAATTTGTACAATTCTACGTGAGAACATACAAACCAGCCCCCAATTTTCTGCTACTACCAAAACTGTCACCAGGTGACCCAATTCCTTCATTCAAATGTTATTTTTAGTGAATGTCAGAAAAAGGAAGAGTATCGTTATGAACCTGAGAGCAAGTCCTCTGCATAGCTTCTCCCTTTCATCTGCACCACCCACGGAGAAAGAGTGACACTTGGCCAGTGTGATACAAGGAGATGGTGTCTTCCTAGAGCCCAAAATAATCATGCTTCAGTCAAAGGACGGCTCTGTCTTTTCTCTTGCAAAGAAAATCAAAACCTTCCTCAAATTAAGTTCCTAAATGCATAATAACTCTGCTAAGTAATGGACTCGAATGTAATTTATCATTTCCCCAGAGACAGAAATAACGTTAATAACTATAATTTGGCTACAACTGCTCTTCAGATTTACAATATATCTAACAGATTGTATTTGTTTCTGTGTCTTCTATGAAAAATCTTAGCATTAACCTGTGAGCCGTTAAAGAAAATGCTTGAAAATGAAATATTATCAAATCTCTCACTGTGTTATTGTGATAGACAAAATTGTTGGTCACTCTTATCTCTGCTATGCTGCCTTTGATGGCTATGTGTGTGTATGTGTGTTTATACATGTGTGTGTTTGTGCGTACACGTTTCTGTGTGTATGGTTTGGAAAATCTAACTTAGATATCTGCCTTCTGCTCTCCGTAGGGAATTTTCACTTTCTGTTCCTTTGTTCTTATAAGCCAAGAAAGGCAAAGTGAAGGTTTTCTCAATTGTCAGAAATGCAACTTTTTGCCATCTGTTTGCCAAGGTACAAAAGACAAAATTTCTCAAGATAACACATAGAGTTCGATAGAAGCAATTCAGATAAAGTATGATGTTAACTCAACTACCACACAGGTTCAACCCCTCTGGGGCCACCTAAAGTCACACAATGAAGAAACCAACTTTGTAGTTAGTATATCTAACACCTCAACCTTAGTCTTCTCAGTGTTTGATGTTGGCCACATTTGGAAGCCACATGACATGAATTTGGCTCCAAGAAAATTATTATGGAGAACCTGCCTCAAAGGTCTGCTGATAGGAAATACTATCTTTATGGCATAATGACTAAGTGATGGTAAAATGCCAACTTGATGCTTGTATAACTATAAGGAACTCAATATCTGTACACAGATACGTATTTTGTTCAGTGTGATTATTTTTACACCCAGTAAAGCCTAGCAGTTAAGATCTTGAGCTTCAAAGTCAGAGAATTTTTAACTCAAAACCCTCCTTCACTTCTTCCTAGCTATGCCACCTTAGACAAATTAATGGACCTCCCTAAGCTTCATCTTCCTCTGTGCACTAGAGGTTTAATACTACACAGCTCATTATTGTGAGGATTATATGAAATGATGCAGGTAAAACTCTTGGCATAATACCCTCCCATGATAAGGGTATTAATCTATATTCTGCTGCTATAACAAGGTATCTGACTGGGTACTTTATAAAGAAACATGTTTCGTTTTGGCTCACAGTTCTGGAGGTTGGGAATGTTGAGATCAGGCCCTACATCTGGTGAGGACCTTTTCTAGAGTCACGACGAGGAAGTAGAGGGCAAACAAGCACATGCAGAAGAGAAGCACTTGTGTAGAGGTGGAGGTGCCAGTCTTGCTTTATAGCAAACCACTCTCAAAGTAACCTATCCAGCTCATCAAAAGCAAGAACTCACTCTCTTGAGAAGGGCATTAAAAGTCCCACTTCCCAGCACTACCACATTGGTGATCAAATTTCACTGAGTTTTTTGTCAAGGACAAGTTGTCCAAACCATAGCAATAAGCATTTGATAAATGTTAGCTATTGTTATTCAGTATCATTTGATTCTCTAGATAATAATAGTGCCCACTGCATCAGGTTGTTGGAAGCACTAGATGAAACGATCCAAGTAATAAGCATTAATGAGATAATCTGGTCCCTAAATCATAGGAAGGGCTCGATAAGTGCTGGCCATGATGATACTGATGAGAATGACAGTGCCCAGAGAGGTGACGTAATTTAACAAATGCACACAGCTGGCTAGCAGGTACGTGGGAGATAGAATTTGAGTATAACATCACTTTTACTATCATATGCATCTATATTAAAGTGTGAGCTAAGAACTTGTAATGAAAAGGATTCTTCCTGAATCTTAATTTTTTTCTCTCAACACCACCAGACAGCTTCTTAATATTTGAAAATGTTGCTTCTCCTTTGGGAAATCCAGGTTTTTCTAGAATCACATTTCCAGTAAAAGTCTGTTTCTCGTATTTTTGTTCACACTATGAATTAGCCGTCTTTTTATTTTTCAGTAAATTCATTTTTTTAAATAGAGATAGCTCTGGAAAGTTATTGAGTACCAGAGCAGCAGACAACAACAAAACCATGTTGAGATGAGATTCAAAATGACAAATTCCTTTACATCAAGAACTCCAGGGCCGCTCACAAATAGCAGGCATTGCAGACTGTAACTATGCCGGAGTTAAATTCTCAGGTGCCAATGGTCTGCATCCCCCTCCCCCACCCCCACCCCAGGATTCTGTCCTAGGAAGTCTTGGAAGAACTTGGAGAAAAGCCTGAAATAATTTCAAAGAACATTAACCTCAAAGTGTCCCTTGGTAGTAAAGTTTCCTACAAGTTCAAATTTAATCAAATTGATTTTTTAAAGTTTAAATAAAGAGATATGATAAAGGACACCTATTATCAAAATCAGCAAGGGAGAAAAAGTTATTGTTTTAATTGCAGTGATTCATCGTGGTGGTTTGAGATGACTGGAGATGGAAAAAGCACATTTCCTCAGTGACCAGAAAGATTTTTTTTCTTCAACAAACACTTGGAATTTTAGATTTTATCATAATTCTTATTATACTTATTTAGGCCAATTAATTATTACCTGGATTTAAGATAACAAACATTTCTCGAAAGTCATTCTAAGTATACCAAATGGGTCCTACAGAGGACAGTAAGGGATTATGGACATAATCAAACATATTTCTCATCTTGTGGCCTTTCTCTTTCAGCAAAAACTTTCACTTTTTGTAATAGTAAAAAAGATGCAAGATGTCACAAAGAATGGGAGAGGAGGATAATGGGATGGGTGGACAGAAAAAAAAAAAACCAAAACGAAACAAGCAAACCAAAAAAAAAAAAAAAAAAACCAACAAGTCTTGAGCGATACTGGGCAGCCATGAAGTAGGTCATTTCTTAGCATGATCAGGTATCAGTGGAGAGGAAAGCCCAACCCCACAGGCAGGATGCTCACACACTAACTGAGCTTCCCTGGAATCGGGGTAGCAGGGGAAGGAGGAGGTAGCACCTCTGGTTCTTGGTTCCTGTTTCAAGCAAAATGGTTTATGGATCATCTAACCATCCATGTGTGCAGTCCTTGGTCATTTGCCACTTTTCCACACATGCTACTCAGCACCTTTTCCTGCTTCCCACTGAGCAATAAAGCAACCAAAAGCCCTCACTTGAGACCTTTGCATTTATAGCAGACTTTATATAAATATGGGGAGATGGAGAGACTCTATACCCCTGAAACATAAACTGAATTTAATACACCCCTGAGCTCAACATCTCTGCTCCTGCCTCCTGGAATGTTCGGCCCTCTCCTCTTCCCTTTCTTTCCCTCTTAAGGGCCAGTTTCTTCCATTTTCTTATACACAGTCATACAGCTAGTCCTTTGTTCTACTTTGTCCTTTCAAGTGCTGTATTTGACCTCAGTTGCCCATCAATATGTTTTGCATGCATTTTCTTTAAAAAGTATTTATCGAGTACTTAGCGTGTGCTCAGCACCAAGCCAGGCACTGTGTATTCAAAGAAGAGGAAAAGATACAGTCTCTACCCTCAGAGAACTTATTAGTTAGTTCTCTTCACAAAAGGGATTCTAATAACAGTTATCACAGTAATTCTTTTAAAACCTTGTTACATTATAAATTAGCATCTGAGTTTTCAAATCCACCATGGCATCTGATATTTTGTCATCATCATAATTCTCAAATGTGTTGGACCCTCATGGGAATATGGCAGTCAGCTATTCCTATCTCAAGTAAGTTTTCGAACTTCAAAATCAACAAAAGCAGAAACAGATCTACAAAAGATATTTAAGCTGATAAGAGCAAGGTGCAGTGGCACACACCTGAAATCCCAGCTACTCGAGAAGCTGAAGCAGGAGGATCACAAGTTCGAGGCCAATCTGTACAACTTGGTGAGACCCTGTTTCAAAAAATAAAAAGGGCTGGGGATGTAACTCAGTGATGGGGTATTTGCCTGGCATGTATAAGCCCTTGAGTTCAATCCCTAGTACCACAAACAAACAGAAACAAACAAACAAGCCAAGTCCGGAAAAGATTATTCTGCACTGCCAATCTATCTCTGAAGGCCTGAACGTCGCAGCCATCTCCAACCTCATTCTTTGGGGGAGGAGAGGAAGAACGAGGGAAGTACCCACCATGTTCCTAACAGTAAGGGTCAAAATAAACAGTGCATTGTGGAGGCATGAAAACAGCATTCTTTAAAGATGTTTATGCCTTAAATTAGACTTCTCCAAGACACACAAGTGTGGAATGAATGTGAAGGCCAGGAGTTTGAATTAGCTCAAAAGGACTCTTACAAGTGCCTTGCAGGTGCGACTGAAAAGCATTCAATTGGGGACAGCTAGAGACATGCAAAATGAGAGTCTAAGCCAGGAGACTCTGGTACTTGCGACTAGAAAAGAAGGCCAGCAGTCAATGGGCAGATTGTGCTGGTTTCTTATCAGGCCTCACGAGCTAAATAGTGCAGGATTTGTCCAATATGCAGATGGGGAAAGAGCAGATTCTTGTTTTCTGCTAATGGCCTCGTAACTACTGTCAAGTGAGAAGCAATAGCAACAGTCAGACAGTGGGGCTTATTTAGAGCAAGAGGCGTAGAACAGCTCATTTCAACGCAGACATCATGCAGCCAGGCCACACAGCCCATCGGCCGGGTCAGGCATGTCCAGCAGAACCCTGGCAGCCGAACAGTGTGAGACCACCAAGGCAGCAGGTCGTCTTGGTTAAATAGAGCAGGATTTGCTTCGCAACTGTTTCTGCCCAAGCACCCCCACTTCTCCCACAAGAGAAAGAAAATGCAGTTCTCTGGAAGCCCAACACATAGCAGAATATTATCAGGAATTTGGAGTATAAATGAGACTCCCAGCATGCAGCCTGTTCAGGACAGAGGGGACAGGGCCTCCTAACACTGTACATTCATTTTAATTGGAAGTTTGATAGCACACTTCCCTTTTAGGTTACAAATATATTAGAATATTATGTTCTACTGTGTAATGCATTGTTTTTAATATAAAACGACTTAAACCACCAACTAAGTTGCTTTATGTGACCTAACGCCCATATCTTTGAGGAAAAATCCATATTCCAAGAAAATAGACTTGTGACTTTCTTGGCTACCGGTACCTGACACAAGGCTATGTGTTCCCAGAGGGGCGATGTGTGTGGGCTGGTTTGGAAAAGAGCATAGTGGAAATGCACATTGATGCCAACAAAAATAGGATGGAGGTGCAAGTGCTCAGGTCATCATTTTGTCACTGCTGTCACCACTGCTTCCCATTTCCAACCCGTACCCTGATGTTGGTGCCATCTGAATGTCACTTCCTGCCAATTCTCAGTCTTTTTCGTGTGATTCAGCCGTGTAGCCACCTCCTTAACAGATTGAAAGTCTATGCATCGTTGAAACTCACTTGCCTCAGTCTTTCACAGCGAATCAACGCAGCCTCTGTCCTCTCTGCTTAGAGCTATGAGGAATGTTCCGAGACAGAGACGATCAAAGCGTTTGGTCATCAACTTCTTCCTTTTTATTTTGGAAAGGAAGAATGGCCATTAAAAAGGATGTGTAACTTCCATCTTCTCTAAAATAGCACAGACTCTGAGAAGAAAGTAAAGTAAAAAAAAAACCAAGAATCTAATCCCTTCTCAACTTCATAATAGGACCGCTTGGGGTTGGGCAATCTCTGTGAGAGAGATGTGTGTGACTCCATTTATATCCAAAAAGCCAGGTCTTCAAAGTAAAACAGATTCTGGGGGACGAGTACCCTGGAAAAAGCTAGCCTATTTCTGAAGCAACCTGGATGATTCAGACACAAATGAGATTTTGCCTGAACGGCCCAGAATGGCAATTGATATGGTGAGAGCTTGCTGCAAGTGAAGAATGTTAATACGACTGTTTGAGACATACCTTGGTCAGAGAATAATTGGCCAAATCCTTGGGAAACCTGTTTACAGAGGAAAATAGTTACAAATGTGTTTCTCATTTCCTTACTGTTCTCTGTAGTTGGAAATGTCATTTGAGCCACCCAGGAAAATCTAGGATGCGCGCAACTGTGAGGTTGAGCGTGTATTTTCATGTGGAGGGAGTCCTGCTCAAGAGGAATCAGAATACCTGACAAGGCTGAGGAAAAATGTCTATCCTCTAACCTAAAGATTTGCCTACATACAGGCCCATCCTGGAAGACTGGCTCTTTCAAGTGAAGCAAGAGCTCTCATGAGCCAGGAGGAGATTAACTCAGTTTGAAATGCACACCAGCAAGAGTAGGGACTAGCAGACACAACAGGCCTGCCAAAATCCATAGAAAACGAGAACTTAGCGATCAAACTTGAAATCACTTCCAAATTTCCAGTTTTAAAAGCAAGAAGAGAGAATTCACACTCTGGATTTGGAGGTTGGCAGTGGGACCTTGTATTATCAGGAATTTGGAGTACAAATGAGGCTCCCAGCATGCGGCCTGTTCAGAACGGAAGGGACAGGGCCTTCCTAACATTCTACATGGTAAACAGTTCCTATCACTCAGCAAGCAACTGGGCAGGTATCAACTTCCCTTCTTTCCTTTTTTTAAAACCAAACCTTTAACCTCAGAGAGAATTGCCAAGGAACAAACGCTGAGATTCTGCTGGCCTAACTTGACCTTATACCCAGCAAAACTCCATACTGAAAACCTGGGCTGTGCATCAAGATTGTGAGGGCTCCGTTCTGAGTGCAGCACTGTGGTTAGTGTGCCAGCTCAGTAGGCCGCCGAGCAGAAATTGGTCATGGGGTCTTCAAAACCACTGGCTGGCTGGATCAAGGCCAGCGGCTGGGATGCCTGCTCCCACTCCTTCTATACCTGTCATTGGCACCCCCCCACCCCAGACAGGGCACAGGGACATTGCTAATGGAAGAGTGTGCCTACAAGCCCTCCCACCCTCCTAGCCTCACTCCCAGCAGCTCCTAGCCAGCTGGGGGATCCTGCTGACTTTCTTCTGAGGGAGCCATCTATCAACAAATTCCCATTGGCTTGTTAATGATTCACCGTGAGATTTGCTGGCTCCTCCCAGGAGGTGGAATCTTTAATGGTGGCATTTCACACATGCTGTTGCCCTTGGGAGAAAGTGTTGGTTGAGGATAGACCCACCCACCTTATCAACCAGGAGAAACCCTGAAACACTCCCAACTCCACACTTACTGTTCGGACTAGGGGGTGGTCATCTGCTTTCCTATCAAAGGAGGCCAGACTTGCTGGGTAAGTGTATGACTTATGTGAAGGAAAAGGAATGCAGTGCCTTTTCTGTAGGCACCTGCGTGTTCTGGAGATTAGGGAGTCTGTGCAAAAGTAAACAGTTACAGAAGGAAAAATAGACTTACTTTAGTCCTGGATCTTATTGTGTGGGGCCTGCAGTACCACGTGGAGCATTAAAAAATAATGTGGGGATTACCACCATAGCTTCCCTGTTTGTTCTTCTGAGTCATGCTCTTGTTTAAGCATCAAGAAAGATGATGACCTTTCTCTTTATTTTAATTTAAAGAGAGCTGATGCTTAATGGAAAATTTTGAGAAAGTTATCATTATGAACCAATTCAGTGGCACAAAGATTTGCTGCCGGGCATTTCTCTGGGTGTGAGTCCTGGTACTGAGAGAGGATGAATTGAGAGGCCAGGGGCCTCACGCCCCACTCACATCCCAAAGTGGCGGGACCAGGAACAGCAGCCCTTCCTGGTTACAACTCTCAGATTATCCTTGAGATTTTCCTGGACTTCTGACACGCTGCTCTTGAAAGAGAATTTTTCTTTCTTAAGAATATTTTGGGCAGTAGGCAGAGCAAGAAAGTTCAAGTCCAGACTTCGGAGGTTTTTCCTGACTGTTCTGAAAACCTGCTGGGGAAAAACACGTTCTGTTTTCTTCTTTCATGTGGAGGAAATCGTTCCTGCCTGCATGGTGTCTTATGAAATGTTCAGAGGGTTATGTAATGTTTGGGTCATAATCTGCTAAATGTGTTTGACAAAATACGCAGTTAATTCCTAATCTGGAAAATTTTAATTATGATTCTGTTCCCTGTGGCAGGCCCATGAGGCTGTGTACTAGGACGTGTTAGGAGAAGACAGAAGGAATAGATCTCATTATCTATTTAGTTATTTTTCAAAGCCTTGCTTGTGGGAAGATGGGTAATGAATGGCCTAAGAGTGTGACGAATGTGCTGTACAGAGGATAGACTCTAATGAATCTCTTCTGTTGAGGCTGGAGAGAGAAGGCATAAGGGAACTTGTGTTAAAGCAAGAGAGATATAGGTAAGACACAATGAAGAACTTGCTGATTAGGAGCATTTTAAGTTGCTGAGCAGGGCAGGCAAAACCATCATCTTGGCTTTGACAGTATAGAAAGTAATGATGCGAGCCACGTTTTGCACAAGGGAAGAGTCCTGGTTGTGTGAGTTCGGTCAGGTCTGCTTCCGGGCAGGAGCAGGTTTTGCTTCCCTGTAATGAGCGAGCACTCTGACCTGTGAGTATGCAGCTATTTTAGAGTCTCTCCCTGGAAAGTTCTTTTTGGAAATTAGAGTCTTCTTCATCACTGTGGAACCAAAGTCCCTGACAGTTCTCCGTTCTAAAAAGACTAGTTTTCTTTCTTTCTTTTTTTTTTAACCTGAGAGAATTTTCTTTTCTTCTCTTCTCCCTCTCCTTCTCTTTACCTTTTTATTCTATCTCTTAAATGACCGGAGACACAGATTCATCCCAAAGGGCCATTTTTTCCCGTGTATTGAGATGAGCAAGTCATATCACTTGTTTTCAATTAACCCGGAGCTATTTAAAGCTGCTATTAGACCATTAACTGCTTTACTAGATGTCTGCGCTCCAGCCTGGCTCTCCCACTACTCTTTTTCTCTTCTATGTTCTTCTGTGTCCCTCTCATTCCTCCACACTCCCTTTTACTCTCCTCCGTCCCATGTCTTCTCCTAATATCCTGATATTTCTCCTTCCTTCTTTGATTCTCCTCGCCTTGCCTCTCCTCTCACCTCTCAACACTTTTCCCTTATAAATCATAAATACAGTATAATATAAACCATAATAAAGAAGAATCACTCTGTGCCTTTCAGAGCCATGGCTAGAAAAATGTGATTGCTTCTTAAAACCTACAATAGAATGTCTGGCTGAAAACCACTCCTGGGAGGACCAGGAAAAGCAGAACAGACTTTCAGCTTTGCTTCTTCATTCGGCAACTATGTGTAGAGCAGGTACTTAAGTGGCAGGGCCCTGAGGTTGAAACTATTGGCAATCAAAAAAAAAAAAAAACTATTGGCAATCTATAAACTGAGAGACAGAGATAATAGTCTTGCCCATCTGACATATAAACTTGATTTGAGATTAGGAGATGAACTGAAAAACCTTGTTTTATTCCCCAGCCTTATGGGGAACAAACGATTCCAGACCATCAGTGATTATTGCTACAAAAAAAAAAAAGAAGTGCAGTCAGAGACCTTTTACAAATGTGCCAGACATCCTAACAGCCATCCTGGTTTGCCTTGGAATGTCACTAGGATTGTGAATGATAATTAGCTTCCTCTTTTCAGCCAAAGGCCCCTTCAGTATCGCAGTGTCTGGTCCTTTCAAATTCTCTCTGAGCACCAGTTTCTAGATAATTTTAACCAATCATTTCCTGTGGGCAAACCCTTCTTGATAATGAGCTCATCATCCCATCAGGTGAAAATATAGCAACTCACAATTAATATTTGGGGATGAAAATAAATTACTGTTTTCTGAATAATGAACCTTGTGTCTGTTTTAAAACAGAATATACAGCAGGAGACCAAAATGCAACTCTTTTCATGAGAACTGACAGACTTCAAACCAACTTCACTTCATTAAAACTGTGATAAGAGTCTGCAAAGCAGCATAGAAAGATTGCAGCTGTGGGCTCGCTGAGAGAAGGAAAGAAGCCTTATATTGTTCGAGAATGACACAATGAGTTTGAAATGGAGTCACTCCATCCCCAATACATCTGGATTCAATGCATTGATTCTCCTCGCTTGCCACCCGGGTTCACTTAATGGTGAAAGGGGGGCAGTCCCCAAAGCAACCAATTCTCTTACTGGCTTTAGATGGAACAGGAATTCAGCACCCCGGGTGGGGGCGGCAGCTGCAGCAGAATAAGAAGGATGATCTCCCTCTGGATGAGAGTCTGGTGCGAGGACCAACACAATTTAGGAAAGTCATGTCCCACCCAGATGTGGGGGAAGGAGAAATGGGTGAAGACTTGACAGGAGGTCAAGGGAAACGGGGTTGGTGATAAACCTTTATGACTGTGTGAGTGCCACCCTCCCCTGACCTGAGTGGGTGGGGGTCAAAGAACACCTCTAGGAGCCTCTTCTAACTCCTCGGGTTGTTAGATTGCTTCCCAAGTACCCAAGGTATCTTGTATATACTCCCTTACACAATCCTGCATTACAATCCTTACTGTCCTGAAATGGTCTGCTTTTTCAGTGATCAACAAGTTGCCGCTGTTGTTAATTAGCTACATGACCTTGCACCGTCTTTCTGAGCCTCAGCTTCCTTATGAAAAATAATATTTAATAGGGTTGATGTGGGGACCAAACGAGTTAGTAAACGACCTGACATATATACTAGTCATCATCATGAGAAATATCATTGTTCCCAATTAATCGTAAGTTTCTCAAGTAAGGGTTCATATGTTATCTCCAGCTTCTAAGAGCTCAGCATGCTCTCAATAAAAGTGTATTCAGTGGATTTCATAACAGTAGCTGCTGGACAAGGCAAGCGGCTTTCTGTGCCCCCTTTGGGCTGATGAGTTAGCCTAGAAAAAGTAAAGGGTTAACAGTGATACAGACAGTGGCCCACTGATACAGAAGTAGTCATCTACTCTTTTGTGTCTTTGCAGTGGTCAATGAGAATGAATAGGAATGGCCTTTGCCATGAGGAGTTGGACTAGGAAAGACTTCTTCACAAGATATAATGTAAGCCAGGGGCGGTGGCCTATACCTATAATCTCTGCACTCTAAGAGGCTGAGGCAGGAGAATCACAAGTGCAGTCCAGCCTGGGCAATTTAGCAACTTAGCAAACTCTGCCTCAAAAATTTAAAAAATAATTTAAAAAAATGCCTAAAGATGTGCGTGGCTCAATGTATAGGCCCTGGGTTCAGTCCCTAGTACAGCCAACAGAAAAGCAAAAGGATACAGTGTGATGAATCCAAAGATCTTGTAGCAGATGCAAACTCTCAGTCATACCATGGGTGTGTCCTTTGAGAAGGGTATGACTCCTGGGGCCTGTTTCCCAGGAAATCTCTCTGATAAAGCCCAGCAGTAATGTGTGTAGAAAGTGTAGCTGTGGCTCATCTTTCACCTTTCTCCATTTGCACCACATTTCATGGTCCTCCAGGGTAGGGTGGGTTCTCCGTTCCCTCTCCACAATGTGCCTGTGTGTGGTGTGTGCTCATGTGGGGCTCACTTCTAGGCAGAATGATTAGAAACTAAAGAGCGCTTCTGAGGGAAGATTCCTCTGTACAAACTGCCAGTCCACTTACATCTGGATGTACCAGTATGGACACGTCTACAGGGAACAAACCTGATAACTTCTCAGACCCCCTTTCAGTCCTTTGAATACAGGGAATAATAGAAGAGTGTGTGTGTGTGTGTGTGTGTGTGTGTGTGTGTGTGTGTGTGTTGTGTTGAGAGACAGAGGCAAAGACAGAAGAGAAACTCATGGCCTCTCTTAAAATTAGCATAGCTAGTGAAATGAAGAGGTGGCTGCTGATTTGGAAATATTTCAGATAGCAATGTTTCTACCAATTTAGTAGAAATGTCATTAGGTCTGAGAATAACTAAAATTTAGTAATATAAATACTTTAGCAGCTTTTCTCAAGAAGTGAGACTGGCTTGCCCCTGGCACAATGGACCTGAAAATTAAAGGGAGAGATATACATGTGACAAGATAGCAAAAATATAGCCAAGAAGAAAGCCTCATGACTGAGCAAGGAATGGAGGGGGAAATGTTTAATAGGCATTCACATGCCCGGGCTCTAGTCTAGAATCTGCTACTAACTCATGTGTGACCTTGGGTAAGTCACGTCATTTTTTGGACCTTGGTTTATGTATCTGACAGACATCCTCTAGCTCTAATATTCTAACTTGTTAAAGCACAAAAGTATGTACAAATGAAATATATCAAATAAGACATAGCTTCACATTTTACATAGCTATCTTTGCACATTGTATTTGCGACCCCATGTTAGTCTATATTTATCAGCGTCTAGACAGATGTTAAAATGAGCCACACACAGACTACACACACATACACATTCTCTTGCAGAAAAAAATTTTCCTGCAATGAAAATTCCTCTGTCAGTTAAAAAATGGACATCCCCAGCTCATGGCATCTAATTCAAGTAATGATTTTTACAATTAATTCTTTCACCCAGCTATTTAATAAGCATGTTTAATACCAACTACATGTAGTGCTATCCAAAAGGAGATGGCAGCAAGACCACTGCACTTAAGAAACCACCACGAAATGACAGTCCAATAAAACATTAGCAGCATCTTGGCGTCTGTCCCAGGATCTGACCTGAACATACACTTTAAAGTAAGCATTAACATGAGTATTTCGGCTGAAGGCAGGTAGCCCAGCCTATCTGCCACATCTTCACTACTATGTCAATCAGGATTATATTGACTAACTTGAATCATGGCTGGTATAAAATTCCACTCCTTTTGTCCAAGGGACAATGGTAAAACAAAGGGGAAGTTCCCACCCCAAATCTGAAAAGACAGGGCCTGGGATCCATAATAACTTTGCAGGGAATGTTGAGCGCTCCCTTTGTGCTGGGGCCAGTCACTGAGATCCATGTGCAGAGAGGTAGCGATAATGGGTGTGGATTAGGGCCCTGAGCATGGAGGATGTCTAGTGTATATTTTCCTGTTGGTGTTTTTCAGCTTCCAGGGAGTATTATCAGGCCTACTAGTCTCTGTAACCAAATTTGAGAAGTCAAAAAAAAAAAAAATCCATGAAAAAGCAATCATCAAATCAAAATTGGCACAATGGGGGAAGGTGCTATGTAGATGCAAGATTTAAAAACATTTAGCAGGAATTTTTGTAAAATGTCTTACATTTTATACTTTATCCTTTATGCTACTGACTTGAGTGTGTGTGTGTCTCTCTGTATGTCTGTCGGTCAGTCTTAAGGATCCGGAAGCACTAAGAGCTGGCCAGAGCTGATGGTCTGATAGGACTGGTGGGAGGAATTACGGCAGTAGCACCTTCAACACCCAGCTGTCATGGTTTACAAGAGTTTTCAGGAACCTCTTGGACAAATAATTTGTACTGAGTTCTCCAGCAAACTAGAGGAAAAACATTTGAGGGAGAAGGATCTATCCAATATAAAACTGCAAGAGCTGTCCAGTCCCTGGAGAAAATTTATCCTTTAGGGGCAGAAAAATTCTGGCACAGCAAGCTGAACTTAGCAATAGGACTTAAGGATCAAAAGGAATAATGAGCCTTGGTTCAGCACAGAGGCTGTTATTTGAACCCATTCTGGCCCGATTATCTTGATGTTGTATGCTGACCCTAGAGAAATAAATAAAACTGGAAAAGTAGAACGACCGAACTCTCTAACACTGTGGATTCCAAGCAACTGCACTGCAGGACAAGGCCTCTCCCCCAGGAAAGCAAAAACAAGAGCGACACCATCTCTTTTACATGTGAGTTTGCTGAGTGGCTGAGGCACTGGCAAGGCTTTTCCTCCAGAGCAGAGCTTTGGAGTAGCAAGCTACTCTGGTACGTCTGGAGGAGCAGAAGCTGCCCATCTTAGGAGTAGGGTGCATTCAGAGGCACTGTCGCAGGGAGCACAGGTACAGGAGGCTCAAACTTTTCTGAGACACCCGCCCCCCAAACCTCCCAAGAACACCTACAGGGTGTGAAGACTATCCCAGGAGTCTCAGGAGCCAGTAAGTCAATAGTGAGGTCAGAACTGCTTCATCAATTTCTATATCCTGGAGTTGGATCACCCTTCTTTGGAGATGTGCTTATGAGAAGTGTATCTAGCACTTCTGTTTCACTTTGGATATTTTCAGCCTCACTTGTCTTGCTCCAGATGCTACAGCAATGACCAACTATGACTGGGCTCCAGGGAGCTTTACACAGGTGCAACCTGATTCTATCTAGCCCCATAGCTACACAGAAGTCGTTTATCTTCTTAAAATTTTTTATTAGTGCAGGTTTGTAATACATGGTAAGTACATTCATCATGGAGAATTGGTATCTATATGTATTGCGCCTTGATTTCACTGATTGTTTTTACTTCCCCTTCCTCCCAAGTCCTATTCCCTGTTTCTCCTTCCTATCTCCACAAAGTCTATCTCCCTATTTCCTATCATCTATCTTTTATTTTTCTCTGTAAATTATTTATATTTTGGGTTTCTCATATAAGGGAAACCACTAAATATTTAGCCTTCTGTGTCTTATTTATTTCACTTAGCATTATGGTCTCAAAATGCACCCCCTTTTTTTTTTTTTTACAAATGAGTCAAGTTTATCTTTTATGGCTGAGTAATACTCCATTGTGTATACATACCACATTTTCTTTATACATTCATCTATTGATGAAGCTTTTTACGTTCTTACTGGGGCTGTGGACACAAGGCCATATGACCCCATTAGGTGCCTGGGTGTATTCAACAACCTAGAAATGCTAGAGAGCTAGCAGTCTTGTGGGACACAAGGACAGTGGGACACAAGGACAGTGGAGAAATATTTCTCTCTTTTCCTTCATCCCAATGCAACAAATAGCCCTTGAGATGTATTTTACACAGTTGTTTTTTTTTTTTTTTTTTTTTGGAAACAGTCCCACCAGATGGAGCAAGAAGGTGTGGAGAAGTGGCATTTGGCTTGACCTGCAGTACAGGACACAAATTTGTGTCTCAGACTAATGATTACCAAAGAATAGAACTTCAGCAAGCAAGGGCACAGGTGCTGATTCCGTGGACTCCTTTGCAGTCACCCCATAAACAGAGTGACTAATGTAGCAAGGTTGAAGCCTTTGAATAGATCCAAATGTATGGGCTCCTTTTTAACAAGGCTGCTGGAACTACTGTCACTGCCAGAAGCAGAAACTGATATTGATTTCTTGATATGACACCATTCTTCAAAGAAATCAGAATCTACTTTGTGGCAGGGAGGTTATATGGGCCCTGAAGGGGCAGCAATTTATCTTTACTTATGGAATTGATGCCTAATCTCTATAGGGGCTGTTTGTTTTCCCTTTCCATAGTTTCTCGACCAGCATAATCATCCGAGGCCTTTCAAGGCCTTTCATGCTTCATCTATTGATGTAGTGGTCTTCATAACATTACCAAAGGCCAGGAGACCCATTTTATGGCAACCACAAAAGAGGCAGGACAATAGACTATAGGAACTACTGAATATACTTCCACCATCCAGCAGCAACTAGCATAGTAGAATGGTGGGATGGGCTATTAAAAGCCCAGTTGAGTCACTAGTTTGAAGAAAATATCTAGACAAGTGAAAGCATTCTCTTTGCGGCATGTACTGTGTGTTGAACTAACAGTCAATATACAATATTATGACCCCAGTAGTTACAGTACATGCTGGAAACTAGTCATTGCATCACTCACGATCATTCTCAGTGAACCTCTTACAGAATTTGTGTTTTCCAACCCCATAAACTTAGAATTTTCCAGATTTAGAGGTTCTACTTCCTAGAGGTCAGTAAGTTTTCTGCTGAACTTTAAGCTGTAATTCCACCCAGCCGCTTTGACTTCCTTATGTTAAAGGATCGCCAAACCAAGAAAGTTACAGTTCCATGAGTGGATAATTGCATCAATCACAATCCAACAACAAGGCATTTAAAACCTCAGATCCCTTGGTGGTGGAAGTCCTAATGTACTACCAGGAAAGCAGTATTGACCTTGGCAAAGTGCTGGCCAACGGTGACAGAAATCTAAAATGAGACAGAGAACAGGGAGACTGTATTGGTTAGGGTTCTCTAGAGAAACAAATGCAATAGAAAAAAATGTATATGTATGTGGCTGTTAGGGTGGAGTGTCAACTTGATTGGCTTTGGGATTTGCTGGAGGGAGAATTTGTGGAGCACACTTCTGGATGTTTCCAGGTGGGATATGGAAGCATAGGCTTGGGTCTATGTCAGGTTCCTGGTCTGTTTCCTAGCTGGCACTCTTCCCTGATCTGCTTTTCAGCTGCCGTGAACTAAGCAGCTTTGCTCCACTATGCCTCCTGCCATGATGTATCTGCCTTGGAGCCAGCTAACCATGGATTGGCTCCCCAAACCCATGAGTCAAATTAAACCTCTTGTCATTTTAAATTGTGGGTTCTGGGTATTGTATCCAGCAACAGGAAAGCTGACTAATACAATATGTACATATAATCAGTCTTAGGGCCAGTTATAGCCAGAGGGCTAATGTTATTTATTATTCCTGTTGACTTGAGTCATTTTGGAAGTTCAACTGCCACTATCTTGAGGGAAACTCTAACTGATTAGACTTATATCTCCCCTCTCAGGAAAAAAAAATGAGGGCATCTTGTTCTCAGAAAAGTAGAGGCTCCAGAACAGCCAACCCAGCCAGCTGTGTGGTTGGGATGGACTTCTTTCAACTGCTTTTGTCCAGCAATTTAGATCTCTTAGCTCTTTCATCTTTCATCTCAGCTGTTAGTGGTGGAAATAGCTTCCCAAAGCACAAGCAGACAGCACTTTTCCCCCATGCCCTTCCTGGGTGTACACCTCTCACCTCTCACTCTGGGACTTCCCTGTTGTATATCAAGACACAGAAATTGACAGCAACCCTCATGCATGTACATCCTGAATGTGTAGAATAATGAATCTTACAGAGTAAACCTTTAGCCAATGGGATATTGAAATGGGATAAATGCTTCCCTTTTTCTCCCTTAGAGAAACATTCCTAAGACATTGTTTCCTAAGACATTGTTTACATGGCTTCATGGAAGATAGTCCTGTGATATCAAACAATCAATTGTGCCTAGTGGTGGCTACCTCAATACACTCCTTGTAATGATTTTATCTTTCTTCCTGTCTTACTTCTGTTGCCCTTCCCTCCTGGTCTTTAGTGTGCACTCCCTAATAAAGTAAGGACACATAAACCCTTGCCTTAGGCTTTGCTTTCTGAAGAAATCAGGCTAAAAAAAGGCACATCTCTGAAGAGAAAGAAATAGTGAAATGTTCGAAAATGAAAATACTCCCCTCTATAGAAGTAACCTAATTATTGTGATCAAAATATAGAACAAATGTTTAAATGTTCTTAAAAATGTATTACAGTAAAAGACACATAGGCTATTAATACTCCTCAAAGTACTCCCTCTCTCTTCGAACCCACTTATCCCACAGTTCTTGCCACTTTCTGAAGCAGCTCTGTACGTTCCCTTTTGTGTCTTTAGGGGATGTGATAAAAAATATATATATACATATATACACACACATATATACACACACACATATGGTGGATTTGATGGCTGCTGTCAAGTGCCATCCAATGGAAAGGGAGGCTTGTTATAACATGACGTTGTGTCTTCATTCACCTTATTCACTGGCTCTGGCACTATGCAACTTCTGGATCTTCCTGAAAGTCAAAATGACCATGAAAGGTAAATGTTAATGGATTCAGGGCATCAAGGCAGCCACAACAGCTCAACTAAAGACACTCACAAAAAGAGGACTTTTAGAACCACTTCAAAAAGTGACAAGAATGATGGACAAATGTGTATGAAGTGAAGAGGAGTATACTGGGGGTTACCGTCAATGTCTCTTTCCCTATAATAACTTTTAAAAATTTAAACATTCACTGTATTTTTTAATCACACTTCCTAAGTCAAAAATTAAGCCTAACTATAGATGAAACACCTCTGGCACTTTGTGTTCTCTACAGGGATAAGATTTGAGCGTGACTCTTTGGTATTAAATAGAAGAGCTAAAGAAGAACAGCTTCAAAAGTCTTTTTAAATTGCCACAGGACACTGCCGCTGTAGTTTCAGAAATTCATTATATAGAATTCAGCACCAGCAAACATTATGATCATGATTCGGGTTGGCTCAGGATAACCTTGTAAAGAAAATGAAGTTGATCTTTAATGTTTCTTCAAATAGTATTTCATCATTTCCCACTCCTGCCCTAAGACAGTCAGTGCTCACATCCACTTTTCCCTCTTCTTTATTCTAACCCTTTTAACTACATATTATTTAGAAGTGGTCACTTAAATTGATTTGCAGTTGAGTATTAATGACTGGTGGAATTTAATCTGATAGTTCTCCAAGAATCCCAAGAGGTTTTTGTAAAATAACCCCTTAACTCAAAAGGTCATATTTCTAGTAGTAGAATTTTTGGCATTAACAATTGGCTAATAGAAATAGATTTGAGGGGTCCTTTAAAAAAGAGTCACATACACAATTATTGCTTTTCATTTATATCTGTGACTTAGTCTAAGCTACTTTATTTCCATGTCTTTTTAAGTAATATTCTCTAACTATTAAAAAAAAAGGATAAGACAAAGAAATCACTGATTTGGTTTTTTCCCACTGTATTATTATGAAAATTTTCATAGTTAAATTGAAAGTTAAAATAATTTATATGAACACTGTTATACCTATCATCTACATTTTTCATTAATATTTTTCTATACTTGCCTTATTACATATCTGTATATCTAACCATCCCTCTATTTGCCCAATAATCCATCTTTTTTTGATCCATTTCAAAGCAAATTGCAAGCACTAGTACCCTTCCCTCTAAATACTTCCCTGACTTGATTTCCTCTTAAATAATTTGCATGTTAGAACAAAGCAAAGAATTCAGCAACTGCTGCTTAAAAAGTCATTATTTTGGGAATCCAGACAAAGTGAATTACATAGATGGAATTAATTCAGTCCTTCTGTTACTTCCCTGGCAAGGGGTGACCAAAGTTATGAATGTTTGTTTCCTGGAAACTGAAGTCCTGACTTATCATCTTTCTAGTATAAAAAAGCCATCAAATATGTTAGTTCTTATGTAGCCACATGCTAGAGTAAAAGCATCTCTCAACTGTTTATTTAAAATACTGAAATTATTTTGCAGTATCTTTGTGTTTGTAGAAAAGAGCATTTGAAGTAATAAATCATGACTTTGAACTAACCACAAAGTTTGAGTCAGAGCAATGCAAGCTGTCTGATTGCATTCCTGACCCTCGCTGATAACCTCTGTGAGTAAAGCAATTGGCTCTGTCTCGGTCTTTCGGTCTTTGGAATTCATGATCTCCCTGACAGCACCCCAGCCACTGGGGCAGGGCTTTTTCACACCTGCTTGGCACAGCTCTACTTACCACCACTCAGTCCGGCACTTAAATATTTGAATATTTTGCATAGAACAACCCTGTCTCCCTCTGGGAGTCTAGGTGCTTGTGGGTAGGAGGACTTCTACACTCAGTGCGGGGGGAATGGGCACTCTGTTAGATGTGACACACTTAAGCCTTTGCAGATATTAAAACCATCTTACATATATCCTCTAATTTATTTATTTTAAAAATTGTATCCTTATTAGTATATGTTTGCAGAACATAATAAATATATTTATTGTGTGTAGTTAGTACACGTACCTGACACATCTTAATTCTTTCTATGTCCTGTTTCCTCCTCTCCCCACCAACATCTCCTGGTCCCCGTTTCCTCCTCTCCCCACCAACATCTCCTGGTCCCCTTCCCATCTCCTGGTCCCCTGTTTCCTATTGTCTATCTTTTACTTTGCTCTTTAATTTATTTATACTTTGGGTTTCTCATAAAAGAAAAAACATATGCTATTTAAATTCATAGGTCTGATTTATTTCCCTTAACATTATAAATTCAGGGTACATCTATTTCCCTACAAAAATGACTCCAATTTATCCTTCTTCCTAGCAGAGTCGTACCCCTTATACATACATACCACATTTTTTAATCCATTCATCTGTCAGTGGACAAATAGGCTACTTCCAAGATTTAGCGACGATGAACTGTGCTGCTATAAACATGGCTATGCATGTATCACTGTGTCAATGTCTTCTAACTCTTCCAGGAAGATACCTAGAAGGAGAATAGCTGGGTGAATGGAATTCTATTTTTAGTTTTTTTGAGGAATCTTTGTACTGATTTCCATGGTGGTTGTAGTAGGTTACCCACCAACAATGTAGAAGGGTTTAGACTTAATGTATAGTTCACTGCTTGGCCTAATCGCTTCCCCAAGACTGGCTCTGTGTACTTTGAAGAGCTTCTCTCAGGGTTTTTGGTCATGGTAGTTAATATTGGGCAGAAGACTTTCTTGGCAAGTCCCCAGGCAATTATCATGAGCAGGACTTAGAGATAGGACTTTTCTGTGTCAGAGCCAGAATTCAGAAATACTCTTCTTGTCTTGGTTACAAGAGATCTAGGGTTTTCTTTTCAAGACCCATTTGCAGTGACCTCTTTTCCTGCCTTCTCAGTAAAAGGATTAAGAACTCAGGAAGCACTGGGAGAAAAAATGGCTTGTTTAACTGGAAAAAGGGGGCTTAGGCACATCTAATACTGTGGGGTGGTGGTGGGGGTATTAAGGAGCTTCTATTTCTCCGCTTCTAGCAATTCTATAAAACCAGCCCCTGTCCACAGCGATGTGCAGGCACATATCTATTATGTACATTGAGTCAAACTGTGCCTTCAAGAAAGCAGAGCCTAGGAGTTAGCACTGGGTGCTAAGCACTAGGGCAATTCATTAACCAACACCTTAGTGACCTCTAAAACGTTTACACTGGCTTCCAAAAGGGTCTAGTCTCTTTTGAGAATGTAGCTCACAGAATGGTATTGATCCTTACATGTGACATCTTGTGTGTGATTAGCTACATAATAAATACGATAATGTGCTTAAACATAAAAAAGATTCAGGCAATAGATGAATGTGCCTTTCTTCTAGATTTCACTGGAGAAATTTTCTTCTCATTCTGAATTTTATGTGAAAGTAAAATTGTCTACAAATTCACTGGAAGTATTGAAAATAATTTCAGAGGTCTGAGAGTAGTTTCATTCCTGGCCGGAGCTGGATTTATATCTAGAACCTGGAGGGCTATGAAATGACCCTCTTTTCATTATCCTTGTTCTCACTGTAATTTTCCAGTGGTTTCAGTGAAGAACAGAGACCAAAAGAAATCCTTAGGGGCTTAGCATCAAAGTTGAATATAGAAACAGAAATGCAAGACACCTGGTAAGAACCCCACTGTCTGGGGAAGAATGAGTCCCAGAGTTCCTGCTTTTATCATTTCTCTCCTTCCTCTGTTATTCTACAAGATCATTGTTCTCAACACTTTCAGAACAGTCTGCCCAGGAGTGGTATGGGAAAACAAGAAGTGTGGAGAACAAACTTTACTAAAAGAAACATAAGTGCATTTAGGGGTGCCAAGGCAGGGCAGCTTTGCAGTAATCTTGACAAAGAAGCACGTGGGCTCTTTGAGGGGAGCCACTCATTCCTCCCCTCCACAGCCAAACACGTGCTGGCCTTGGACTTACGTTGTAGGGCACCTGGAGGTTGAGGAGACTCTGACAGCCACCTCAGGCATGTCCTCTGATCAGGGCCCTGCGGCCCACTGAGATGTTTGTGTGCTGCAGACAGCCGTACAGGAGCCAGGAAAGCCCACTGTTTCGCAGCTATCCTACATGGGTAAAGTAGGAGGGTTAATAACACCCGCTTCTCCAGAAACCCTGATTCCCAAACAGGAGGCTGGTATCAGGCTCACAATCTATTTAATTGTGATCCCCAGAGCAGATTAAAGAATATCAGTATCAGATGGTCAAGAGGGAGCGCCTCATCTCTGCCAGAGTAGGAAGTAACAGATGGCGAGCAAACCCGATGGAGCAGCTGAAGGTAGCTACATTCAATGGTGGGGCTACATTCAATATAATAACATTGAATGAGATTATTCAGCAGGAAGTAACAGAAAGTCTGCTATAAGAATATCTGTTTACTTAAAAAATTCTGAGTTAGGCAGTCCCAGGGTTGGGCCAGTATCTCTAAAATGCGAAGACATTGAGTGGAAATCTTCACAATTCTCTTGACCCTCCCCTCATGGTTATGGAATTGTTGCCATAACTCCGGGCATTCTGATCTTACAAAGTAATATCCAAAGGCAGGAATCAGGAATGCTCAGCACATGGCTTCCTTCTTTATTAATTATAATAGTAACCTTTTTTAAGGAGTTACTATATGTCAGATACTATTGCAGGTACTGTATTTATTAATCTATTTAATTCTATAGCAGATAAGAAAAACTCAAGAACAAAGAGCCTAATTAACCTTCTCAGCATTATACAGATAAGAGGTGGTAGAAATGGGACTTAGGCTCAGGGCCCTTTTGTCAAACCACTTCTCCAGGAAAGAAGATTCTCAGAACTCCCTCAGTACCTTGTGCTCCATTGGTTAGACCTTGGTCAAATAGTTATGTGGCTACAAGGGAGAACACAACTATCTGCCTATTTTAACCTGTGGAATTTATTTGAGTAGTTAACCAGTAGTATCTGCTGCAGTTATAAAAAAAACCAACAATGGCCTTTGGTACAGGGGAGAAAAAACCTGGCACACTAAGGACTTGTGTGAAAGTCCAAGGTCACTGGTCTACTTGGCTTTTGGCCGTTGAGGAAATATAACAAGCTTCTGCTCAAATCCACCCAGAAATAGTGAAAATGCCAGCAGCCTGCCAGTCTTATCTTCCAACCACGCACTGATGTGTCAGTGTATAAGCAATTCTTGTTAAATTATTCATCCTGATTTAATGGGGAGGAAATCAGATGCAACAGGTGTGGCTCTTCCTGCTTGCTGAATGGCTTTAAAACAAGCTTCCAGATTCTGGTCGCCTCAGGGAAAGCAGCAGGAGGACAAATCAACTGTATTTTAAGCTAATTACTGAAATGCTAGAATACCTGTCTAGTGGGGACATTTTTTTCCAGTGGTCAGTGTCAGTGATCCTAGAATTTTAGGAAGGAGGACTTACATAGGCAATTTGCTTTACATACATTTAAAAAAAAGTCTCTCAGATAAAGACACAGTCAAATTCCAAGTGTCTTTGTACCTTCTTATAAATTCAGGTAGAATCTCATTTTTACAAGCTTGAAGAGGCTTCCGAATTGCTACATTAGATCCAAAGCTCATTAAACCTGCAGCCTATCACTATAATGCATATAATAAAATATACAGTGTTGTTTCTGCTTTAAACTTCACTTGCACAGAGCAAGTGTTAGGTGTACAATTCATTTGCAAATGATATGGGAGGGCATGGAGGGAAGAAGTGATCACCAAAGGATGTGCTTAGTGTGTTTCTGATACATGAGAGTCGGAGAAGGTAAATGATTCTCTATCCTTCTCCCATGACTGTATTTGAATGTGACACAATACCTTGATGAAATATAGCATGTTTTGCAAATGTTAGTGGTCATGTTTCATCGTTTTATAAATTATGTGGTTGTTTTTGCCCTGATTTTTCTTCTTTTTTGGTTATGAGCTCATTATATTAACCCTAACATCTAAACGACACTATAAAATGAACAGAATTTTGAACCACCATAATCTGTACAGAAAGTAAAGATACACTTAAAACAGTCTGTAACTAGAAGGCATTGTGCCTTCATGAAGTGGAGCTGTTTTCTCTGCTTGGCCCAGAACAGCCATCACCTCCATTGTCCCTAATCTTCCTGTGACTTGGATGTCTCATCTGCAAACTAGGGAACTGGATTCCATGATCTCTAAAGCCTGTGATCTCTAGGGCCTTTGAAGTTATGAGGCTCTGAAGTTCTATGATTTGTTAAATCCTCAACCAAGATTTAACTAAATCTCCAAATTTTATCAAGTCACAAACTGACATACTTTTCTATATGCTGCTAAGAATATTTAACAAAGTAAAGAAGAAACCTTATGAAAAGTAAAATATCTTTATTCAAAAGATGTCCTATTAGAAAGATAAATGCCTTATGTGACTGAAATTTATTTCTGCAGTTTCCTGTGTCCACACCGACAAATAACATTAATATGTGAAACTCTCTAAACGGGTAGATGTGGCCTTGTTCCGTTGAATGTTGAAATGGCATTCTCCCTACATTATGCTTTATAAATGGAAGGGTAATGAGATTGTGCATGTCTCAGTTTTCACTCTGCAGGTTATTTTGTAAAAGGAATGAGACTGTCCTACCTTTAATTTGGTTTTTATTAAATTAAAAACATTTCCAAGGAAGGACCATTTTATTCTGCTATTCTATCTTATATTGTAGTAGAAAGATAACATACTAAGTGCTTTCTCTTGTTGATTCTTTTAAGAGTCTCATGTTTCCATTTGCTATAACTTCATATTGCATTTGTCTCATCTAAAGGGGAAAAAAACACATTTTAAACTTATTCCTTAACTCAAGAGCTCTCAGCTGGGGAGTTTAATTTATCCTTTAATCAGTTGTACTCAACTGAGGTGCCATTCGCATTGGATGGCACAATATTTGATTTGCATGATAGTTGCATGCATTGCAACATATTTAGCATCCCTCACCCCACCCACTAAATCCCAGACACACTTCCTAATCATTGTAATAACCATACTGGCCCCACACATGCTTCCAAATGCCAACTTCTCTGAAAGAGTCCAAAGTGTGTATGTCCCTTTAGAGAAAGGAGGTGTGGTGATAAGAGATTAGTTTTCAAAAGCTTAAAAAAGGCCTGTGTTTACATGTGGAAAAATGTGGCCTTGATCATTTCAGTCCACCTCTCCAGTTACTGTACCTTGGCAACATCATTGTTTCCCAGATGATAACACTTATATTAAAGAAAAAGTCTAAGAGGATGTTTGAGAATCACATGGCTTATAAAATACATTTTTTTATGGACCTCAGGCACGAATAGAATTTTTATCATGTTACTTAAAGAAATGTAGACATGAACAAAAGAAGTTTTCTGCCAGAACATAACACGTTATGATCTCAAGTTTAATTGACAATGGAGTAATCCTTGTTTCCAACTGAAACCTGAGCCTGGCTTTTACTATTTGCATTTATATCAACATTCTAGTTTTCTGAACTCTGACCGAAGTCTCTCATCAAGCTTGACTTACATCATTCTAGGGCTTTTCTAGCTGGCATCACCAAACCTTCCCAAACCCCTACCACAAACCACCTCCAAACGCTTCTAAACCACAGGGTCAGGTATAGTCCCAGCAATGACCCCACTTCTGGTACCAAAATCTGTCTTCTCATCATTGAGATACAATACACGACACCTACAAATTAAATGAGAAGAAGTTTATTTTGGCTCATGGTCAAGGTTATTTGAGATTTATTTAAGTTTATTTGAGCCCATGGTCAGCTGGCTCAAAAGCAGGAAGGGCCTGATGGGAGAGCCTGTAGGAAGGCTACTCATGGCATAGGAAGCAGAAATAGAAGGAATGAGCCAGGGGAGGAGATATATCCTTGCAGATCATGCCTCTAATGACTAGCCTCTTCAGGCCAGCTCCCAGCTTCCAACAGCACACTCAGCTGCTGAAATGATTCCACTGATGAGTACTCTGTCCCCCACGATCCAATCACCTTCCACACACCCTGCCTGTGAATATCTGAGGCTTTGCTGGAACATTCTCAATCTAAATCATAGCACTAGGAATATCAGGTAAGAGGTAGGGACTTTCATACTTCACTATTAAGTAATAATTTTTAAGATTCAGAAAACCATGTGAATCCATAGTAAACTGAGGGCAGATTATAAATTTGAAATTTTTCACTATGGAATTTTTAACGACTTTCCCTATTCCTCATATTCTGAACGCCATCCCCAACCACTATGTCTTTCTGAACAAGGAAACATGAAGCACTATTCTATCTAGGTCCCCATGTTTGTGTGATATACCCTGTCATGGTCACAGTTGATTGAATCAGAGATTCATGCTAGGCAGAAATATAGCCACCACTAACCTGGTGGACTGGCTCTAGGTTCCATGGTTGTTCTTTATTGAATAAGATTGATCTACCATTCAGATCCTCTTAGGGTATCTGAATATAGACATAGAAACAGACACAGAGACTCACAGAAAACACACTGGCAAAGAAGCCAAAATACACAAAGAGAAAAGCTCATAGAAGAAACCAAGTGGTATAAGAAGAACAGGCATCATCCAAAAACAGTGCAAAAGAAAAATGCTGAGCCCACAGTGTTGCTCATATTTTTTTTGACGGCACTTTCTTATTTCCTTGCATCTCTAAAAGTAATTTAACCGAGATATCTTGTGTACCATTTCTTGCAACCTGAAGAAAATTAACACATCTTTTGGGGTAAAATGGTGATATTGCTTCATAGTTAATCATAAAAATGACCATTATTTACTGAGGTTTCCTATGTGCCAGACACTGCAACAAGAGGTTTAGGTACACGATCTTATTTGAATCCCACGACAACACAATGAGATGGAGTGTTTCATTATTCTTATTTTGCAAATAAGGAAAGAGGCTCAGAAAGATCAAATAACAAGTGTGCACTGCTGGTGAATGGCAAACTGGAGTCTGGATCCAGGTCCATTGGGCTCTAGAATGGTTCTTGACCCTTGTACATTTGTGGCATCTGTTCCCCAATTGTGCTCCACCTTCCATAGAATACAGCTGTGGGTGGGAATTCTCTCCTCACTTCCAAGGGTGAACCAGTGGAACATGAGCTTTGGTTTTGCATGAGGGCTGAGAGTTCATTCTCCAGACTCTCCTATTCAGCAAGCCAAAGGCCAGTGACCGCAAGGTTACAAGGAACAACAGAACCACAGTGTGGAAAAGTTCACGTCCTCAAATTCCAACAGGGAAGAAAATGGTTGCGCGGGTGCACCTGTATCATATTGTTAAATGAGCAAGAGCTAAGCTGAGATGTGGGGACTGTATTTGTCTCCACCATCTAATACAGCAATCTGCTTCCCTTTCTTCTCTTATGGCCTGAAAGCATGATAACAGGCACATAGCTCAAACCTCTGCTGCCCTTAGTTACCCAATGAGTTTCTAAGAAATTGTATGAACTACCTGGACTGGCACTGTTTTCCTGAATCAGGAGTAACTTCCTCTTTTTATTCGACATAACAGAACAACCAGAAGGCATAATGAACACAGAGTATGTTTGTAAACACATTGTTCTCATGCCTTCCCCCAAATCCTTGAACACTGGGAGGAAAAAAACAAACAACAAGCACTGAGCCTCGTAGCACCTCTCATCTGTAAGAGGCCTCATTTTAGTCTAACTTATATTTAGATGTTCTTTCCTATTTCACACCTCTGCCTGCAGAATCACAGCCACCTTTGGTGTGAAACACAGCACCTGTTTAATGGGCTCATCAGAGGTAACAAAGATGTTTTCAATAGTAAGCAAAAGAGTAACATACCTGGGGAAAGACAGCATGACTGGGAAGGACAAAAGGTGGTGAATTTGGAGAGTTTGCTACTGCTGCACTGTTACTCAGTCATATATGTACCATGTCATGGGTGTAGGCAACTGAGATTAATCCCACCAGGACCCTCACAGGAGACAGAAAGCACCTCACAGTGGAGGACACAATTACCCATTAGCTCTCATCTGCCACTAGCAAAGTGGGGGGTGTTAAGACTTTTCCACTTCCACGCTGTAAATTCCTGGGGCCAGTTCCAGAGGCATACCTTGCTGAGACGTATGCTCCCTTCTTCCCATTGAAGAAGGAGAGGATATGGCTAGAGTCCGGTACAAACCTCCATACTGGAAAACGCAGGTGGGATTTAACTCCAGCACCTTCTAGTACCAAAGTACAATGTCACTGCCCACACACTACTGCTCACCTGGCCTGGGAGGATGATGCAGGCCTGAGATGGATTATAGTAAGTACTGGAATTGCTAGTGGTGGTATACACGAATTGGACAACCATTTAATATCTGGGTGTATTAGGTACTTTTCTCAAGTCAATGGTTTGCAAGAGACCAAATTTAATACAGGACATTTATATGTTAGAAGAGTTACACACAAACACAAACCAAATACAGAAAGAGTGGAGAATGTCTCTGTGCACCGCAGAACCAAAAGAGCCAATCAAGGGCTGGGAGCCCACAGCAATGCCCAGTGTATGCACGAAAATGCTGAAGAAATCTTTACTGCAACCAGAATGTGATGCTCGTGGTGGAGATGAAGACTGGAGGGCCCCTGAAGGGAATAGCAACCATCCCCAACAACAGCAAGGCCCTGAGCTCCTCCTGTGATGAGAACAGCCAAGTTCACTTCAGGGAAAGCAGCCGCAACAGAACTTCTCCTGGAAACAGCCACCGGCTATCTTCTGCTCCCATTCTCCTTTATGTTGTGTTGGCAATAGTCTTCAGGTGGATCCTCTATGCCCTGAACCACACCAACTCAGTTCAGCTGGGCATTTCTGCTCAAATTGACCACAGTAATAAGTCCACCACGTCAGGCCTCAGTTTTGTTATCTCTAAAATAGGAGTATTGGATTGATTCATTATGTTCAAATTGTGTTCAGTGGTACAAAATGTTAATAGATATAGTTAGGAACAAAGATATAGTTAGGAATAAGATCGGCAAGCAGATTTTTTTAAAGCTATACAAATGTCTTCCCTGAAAAATATCTAAGAGTCTTTATAATATATACTGTACAAAAACCCTTATTTGAGACACATCTCATAAAACAAGACTGTTTTATGCTCATTTACTGAGCATTTCCTATTTGTCATCGTTGTAAGGCATCATGCTAAGAACTTTCCATGTAGTCTTTCGTTCATTAATTTATTAAAATAACATTGCTTGAGTTCTGCTATGTGCATCACATTGTTTCTGGGACTGAGGATACCTCCATGAAAAAAGTCTCTGATTTTTACCTTGGAGGTGAGGTAGAGGAAGACAGACAATAAACAAATACATAAACAAAAAAATTGGCATGTACAATCTCATTTATGTAAGTAGCGAGTCAGGGTATTTTTCTCATGCCCATTTTCTAAATAGTGAGGTTGAAGATTAGAGATGGGAACTCATTTAAATCAAAGAGATAGAAACACCAGAGCTGGACTACATGTAGATTAGAGTCCCCTTTCAGAGATGATTTGCATAGAATTGCATTAACCTGTAGCTCAGGGCCATTACATACCTTACCAATGGTCCGTGTAAAGTGCATACCCATAACCAATACAGACTCAGTCACTCTACTCTGTTTCTCTTCCACCATCCTGAAGGTTAGTACTCTTCAAAATACTAACACCAGTCTTGAAAAACAAGACACTAGATATTCTGGAGAAAGAATCTTCTGGCTCTAATGAGACAAGCAGCAACAAAAGATTATACTTATATACATAGTGGAGAATCAGAATTGGAATGACTGAGAGGTGACAGTATTGCAAAGTACTGTATAATGTCATGTAAATTATGCCTCTTACAATTCTGAGTAGATTTACGTTATTATTCTCTCCTTACCATAATAATTAAATTTTTCACTATAAAAAGTAAATGATGTTTCTGGAAATTCTTGCAATGGAGTGACTTGTCAGTGATAAGCTGATTTAAAAAGCAAATGCTTATATTGAAGTTCTTCAAAAAAAATCCAAGGACCAATTTTAATGATCTTTTGGTCTGTGATATCATTATAAGAAATAATAAAGTTGGGAAAGGAGGATTATACTTTCTTTATATGGCCTACTGAAATAGGCAAGATTGTTGAACGTTAGAAAGAACAAAATATCCTTTGAAGTTATGAACTATTTGTATGTAGATAATGCTTTTTATATGCTTTGCTATTTTTTTCTTTTGCTATTGAAAGACTCCTTTTAAACTCAGTCTAGCTCTTAAGAAACTTGAGAGAGTTTTAATTTACATAAAATCTCACAAAAGATGAAAACATCACACATGCACACGCACTTGTATGTGTGCTCGCATACACGCAGACACTTCTGTTTTTCCTTTTGCTTCCCCTGATTGACATTAAGCTGGCTTGCGTTATTTAGGAATGCATTCGGGAAAAGAATGAGATTTACAGAAGAAGTAAGAGAGTCGATGTGTTAACCAATCATTGATCATATGTTTTGTTTCATTTTCTAATTTTGAATTTTTTCAATAGCCATAACTTAAATCCTTTTACATTTTTGCAAGTTTTAAATATCAATAATGGTCTTGCTATTCAATTTTCCTGTGCTTTATATATTATATTTGACCCATATTTGTACATATTTATGGGGTATAGTATTATATATAATGTAATGATCAAATTAGGGTAATTAGCATTTCCATCTCCTTAAATATTTATTATATGTATCTGTTGGAGAAATTCTGACTCCTCTTTTCTAATTATTTTGAGGTATATCATAAATTATTGTAGACTACAGTCACCATACTATGATATAGAACACTAGACCTAATTCCTACTGTCTAGCTGCATTTTGATAACTGTTATTTAACTTTTCTCAGAACACCCTCCCTCCTTCTCCCCTTGCCAGTTTCTGTGACCACTTCTTCCATGAGATTGATCGTTTTTTTTAGTTTTCACAAATGAGTGAGAACATTCAGTATTTGTTTTTAAGACAGAATTTCATTCCTTTTAATGGCTGAATAATAGTCCATTATGAGATATAATTGAAATATAAATATAATCAAAATTGCCATTAATACTCCTCATATATAATCAAAATTGTATTTCCCAATCAAATCAACCTGCAAATCAATTGTATTTACAAATCGATTGCAATAAATTTGCAAATCAATTGTATTTGCCAATCAAAATTACCATTAATACTCCTCAAAATAATCCCCCTGCTTCAAACACACCTTTCCCATCATTCTTGCCACTTTTTTTTAATATTTAAAATTATTTTTTACCAAGAACATGTATTGGTACATTGTAAGCATAATGATTACATTCAGCATGGTTAATTTGTAGCTATACATGATATATCTTTGTTCTCCTCCTTTCCCACCCCTCCCATCTATACCCCCACCCTTCCCAATTTATATTTTTCCATTTTTCCCCTTTTTTCTCTTCTTTTCCCCTTCCTTCTTTTCCCCCTCCTCCCTTTCTAATTCTCCTCCCTTTTGAATATTATCTTTCTTTTACATGATACCTATTATACTTCTTTGTCCTTATTTACACTTATGGTTTCTCATATCAGAGCAACAATTTGCTATGTACTCATGAGTGTCTAATTTATTTCACTTAAGAGTATGTTCTCAAGGTGCATCCATTTACCTACAAATGACTCTAGTTTATCCTTTTTTATGACAGAGTAGTACTCTATTGTGTAGAAAAACCACATCTTCTTTAGCCATTCATTAGTCGTTGGGCATTTGGGTTGTTTCCAAGACTTGGCTATTACAAATTGTGTTGCTGTAAATATGGTTGTGCGTATATCACTGTGGTATGATGATTTTAATTCTTCTGGGAAGATACCAAGCAGAGGAATAGCTAGGTCAAATGGAACCTCTAATTGTAGTTTTTTGAGGAATCTCCACACTGATTTCCACAGTGGTTGGACCATTCTACACTCCCACCAACAATGGAGGAGGGTTCCTTTTACCCTGCAGCCCTGCCAGCACTTGTTATTGGTTGATTTCTTGATAATAGCTGTTCTTTCTGGAGTGAGATGGAATCTTAGCATTGTTTTGATTTGCATCTCTTGAACAACCAGTGATGATGAACACTTTTTCATGTATTTATTTGCCATTTTTATTTCTTCATCTGAGAAGTGTTTATTCCTTTCAGATGCCCATTTTTGGATTGGGTCTTTAAATTTGGGGAGGTTGATTTTTTTGAGTTCTTTATATATTCTAGATGTTAGATCTTTGTCTGAGGGATGGCTGGCAAAATTTTTTCTCAGTCTGTGGGTTTTTGCCCCACTTTATTGGTGATTTCTTTTGCTATGTGAAAGCCTTTTAATAGGATGTAGTCCCAAGCACTGATTCTTTGTATTATTTCCTGTACAGTCTGAGGTCTGTTCATAAATTTTTTTCCTACACCTATGTCTTCAAGAGTTCTTCTTGTTCTACTCTCCAGTAGATTTAGCGTTCCTGTTTTAATGTTTAGATCTCTGATCTACTTCAGTTTTAGTTTAGTACATGGTGAGAGGCATGTATCTTGCTTTCGTTTTTAGCATGTCTTGCCACTTTCTGAAGCAATTCTAGAAGTCCTCTTTCATGAATGTCTTTATGAAGTGTGATTAAAAAAATAGAATGAATCCTAGTGCCGAGTGCCATCTAACAGAAAGGCAGGCTCCTAAAAACGTTACGGTGTGTCCTCATCCTTATTCATTGGATCTGGCAATGTGTGACTTTTGGCTCTTCCACAAAGTCAAAATGAGCATGAAAGGTAAACATTCTGAACTGATGCAGGACATCGAGGTGGCCGTGACAGCACAACTAACGATAAAAAAAAAGTTTTCTAGAACCGCTTCAGAAAGTAGCAGGAACAATGACATAACTGTGTTCAAAGCAAGGGAGAGCATTTTGAGGGGATTAATGGCAATACATCTTTTACTGTAGTATTTTAAAATGTTTCCATTATATGCCATATGTGTATGAACCATATTTTCTTTATTCATTTATTCATCAGTGGACACCATGGTTTATTCCATATTTTGCTATTGTGATTAGGGCTGCATCAAGACTGAAGTACAGGTATCTTTGATATAATGATTTCATTTCCTCCAGATGTATATCTGGTAGTGGGATTGTGGGATCATGTGGTAGTTCTATTTTTAGTTATTTGAGGAAACTGTATCCTGTTTTCCATGGTGACTGTACTAATTCACATTCTCATCACAGTGTGCAAGAGTTTCACAGCTTCACCACCATTTGTCTGTTTGATACTAGCCATTCTTTTTCATAATAACAATTATCTTTTTTATAATAGTCATTCTTACTGGAGTGAGGTGACACCTTCTTGTGGTTTTGATTTGCATTTCTCTAATGATTAGTGATGTTGAGCTTTGTTTCATATATTTGTTGTGCATTTGTATATTTTGTTTTCAAAAATATCACCTTCTTTAATAGGATGGAGGCAGGAATCACATATGTGATTTCTGACTGTAACAGGAAGAAGATAACTAACAGTATGTTGGAGACTTCATTGGGAGAATGTTGAAACATCACATTTTTGTGACTTTCCAGTAGGCCTCTTACGGAGGTCTCAAAAATTAGTTACCCATCTCGTTATAAGAAAATATGGTAATCTGTCCTCAGCCATTTTTAATAACCTAGGTTTTACCCAGTGTGGAATAATTATACAGTGTTCAAGTAGATAATCTAGGGAGTGCATCCTCTCTTCTAAATAGGAAAACTAATCATGGGTGATTGCAAAAAGAAAGTGGCAGGGTGTGCGCATAGTGAGATAGAAAAGCATTATAAAGCACAGGTCATCTCATTTGGTCTTTGAAATGATTGATTTAAGATTCCTGGACCTAGGTTAAGAAGAAGAAAATGAGAAGCTGTAATTCTCATCTGGAACAAGAGACCATCTGCTATCTCTACAAGAATTCTTTGGATTCTCACCCCTAATCAGAAAGAACTGGAAAAACCCTTGCAAAGGAAACAGTCACCTATCTTAATATAGTAGCATTAAGAACTGCTTTCTGTCAATGGCTGGGACAGTAAATGTCTGATGTTCTCTGGTTTGGAGGGACTTTAGTCCAACAACGCCTCCTCTGCTTTGATCCTTTTTACCTGATTTCCACCAAGCTTACACATTCCCAAGGTTGAAAACCCACCTTAGAGACAGGGCCCTTTCTTATCAGAATGACAAAAACAGAATACCTTCTACACTAAGTATCCTTTGGTCATTAAATTTACTGCCTGTAATAGGTGTACAGGTGGCTCATTTTTTCCTTCATGAATTTATCAAACAGATACCAAGTGCTTGCCATGTCTCTGCTAGGCCTTGGAAACAGTGCAGTGAATTGTACTTTGTCCTCATAACACTTTTGGTTTAGCGTGCATGATAGATACAATCATAGGAAGCCACAGTTAATGGAGGGAGGAGAAGTTTAGGAAATCAGTGAAAACCACCGTAAGTTGCCAAGCAATAATGCCTGATGAAACAGAGATTCAGACTGGAGAAAATTCTTCTTTATCCATGTTCTCTTGGTGTCTGAAAGCACAGAAGCCCCTTTTAGAAGCCCACCATATTTTCCCCTGATCGCCACCACCCTATGCTACGGTAAGTTGCATAACTCTGGAGGCTCTACTGGCGGCCCCTTCCTCATCCTGTGTTTCTTACACAGGGCACACTGGTTTCTTGCTGTCTGACTTCTTTTCTAGGCTTGGTACAAAGGCAGTGCTGGGCACCGGTCCAGTTGAAGAACTCAGTCTTCATCATTGTCTTTTAACGAAAGCACAATGTCAGCTTTGTCTCTTTTATTATGCCAGTAGCCTGCACTAATCAAATTTAACATTTTTGTCCTTCCATTCATTTCCTACAGCTACCACTGCTTTGCTACTTCTTTACTTTCTTCTTCTTCTTCTTCTTTTTTTTTTTGTGTGTGTGTAACAAAAGATAGTTTATTTGGGGTAAAATGGAAGAGAAAAAAAGACAGGCAACTGCCATGAGGTGGTAGGGGGTTTCAGAGCTGAAAGCCCCCTTACTTCTGGAAAAGAAACATTTTACCTAAGCTGGCAGGGTGGGGGGAGGGAGAAAAGATGCTGATTGCAAGATTTATCTAAACAGAGATTTATATGAAAAGAGTGTCTTAGTTACTTTTCTCGTTGAGACACGATACCTGACACCTTCAATTTAAAGGCAGTGAGGTTTATTTTGGCTCACAGTTTCAGATAGTTCAGTCCACGTGCTACAGGCTTAAACATGTGGTGGAATCGGCTGGTGGCCAAGAATCAGAGAGAGAAGGAGGGGGCTGCCCTTCTAGGTCAAGCCTCTAGTGACCCTCCTTTTCTGACCAGACCCCACCTCCTAACAGCGAGTGTGCTGTCTCTCCTCCCATGACTCAATCACTTTCCAAGAGCCCTGCCTATAAGCACATGAGGACTTTGGGGGACACTCTTGATCTAAACTATGATAAACATTTAATCTCACTTCACCAAAAAGTAATTAAGAATCTTTCATGCACTGGGCATAAGCACCTTAAATTTGGGATATATATCTTGACATATATGCAAATAAATGAGCGGGTGATTGCTTGGATAGACGGATATGGGCAGAGAACCGTCAAATAGATAAAGCAGGTGACCCTGTCCTCTAAAATCTACCAAGAGAAAAATTATCTGTTCTTTGTCTATCATGCCGTAGATACATGCCATAACTACAACACCTGTGTGGTCTCAGTCAAGACTACCTAGGCGGCTGAGCTGACAAACTATTTGAAGCCTCCTGGTGGCCGGGATTTACGTTCACTCTACCTGTAACACAAGTCAAAACAAAATCTTAGAAGGACAAATTAATTCTGACCAAGAAAAGAAGGATGTCTTCCCAAAGGAGTTCATATGTGGGTTGGCTAGATTATTCCGTCAAGTAACCAAGGGGGCAGATCACTGGGACAGAAAGAGCACTAAGCAAGGGCATGGAGAGGGCAGTGGGACCGGAGCCTTGGGCTTCTGCCCCGAAAGCTAGAGATGAAGCTAGAGAGACGAGTTAGGGCTCATCTTGACAGAGTTTTTGCTCTGTGGGAAATGAGGAGCCGTAGATGAAATGACAGTGAAACCTAAAATGGGCAGGAGAGCAAGGAAGTCTGACAATGCGCCATGATTTCCAAAAGGCCAGAAACCATGTTTTGCAATTCAATTTCACAAGTAAACATTAAAACCTGAAGAAAATTTAGTGGTAATACAGTGTCTAGTCCAACATCCTTCATCTTTAAATGAGAAAGCTTAATGACTTACATGTCTCATCTAACTACAGCACTTAAATGACTCACATACTACTCAGTGAAAAAAACCAAAATTTCTGCTTTGCTATTATCACTGTGGCTTTAGGCAAATTACTTAACCTCTCCAAGTCTTAGCTGTCTCACCCACAGGCTGGATGGTTATTGTAATAGTTCAGTGATAATGTATGTAAAATGCTTAGTAAAATGGCATGTAGGAAGAGCTCAATATTAACGAATATTACTAACAACAAAAATAACTATCATGTTTCTGAAGTTCCCTGATTCTCTCCCAAACTCTTTTATGTACGTCAGTACATAGTGCTCAGACCTGCCTGATAATCTGAGTCAGTCAGTTAGAAAGTTATAAGCTTCCTGGCCTGGCATGGTGGACCACGCCTGTAAATCCAGCACTCGGGAGGCTGAGGCAGGAGGGTCACTGTGAGTTCAAAGTCAGCCTAGGTTACATAGTGAGTTCAGGCTAGCCTCAACTACATAGCAAGACCCTGTCTCAAGAAATAAAAATAAAATAAGAAAGTTATAAGTTCCTGACCCATTCCAGAACCACTCAGTCTGAATCTTGAGGTGGTTGGGGAATCTGAACTTTTGGAAAGCTCCCTAAATGGCCCTGACAATAAGGAAAAGAAGTAGAAACAACTGTTCATACTCGCTGCTGATCAAACTTTATTTTATTGAATGAAATATAGGAATTATATTCCAATAGTTCAGTCCTTTATATGTAGGTGTAAGTGCAAGAACTGAGGGTCAAGTCAGGGCTATTACACTTAATGTTGGAGCCCAGGAAGTCAAAAATACACATCTGTGCTCAAAAGTTGGAGAGAGGGTTTGGATGGCAATATTGGGAAATACGGTATTCATTACTGGTAGAAATTATTAATTATGCCTAGTTTTGCACGTACATTTGCATGCCTCTTATTATAACATATGCAAATTCATCTTTAATAGCATGACTTGTTTGCCAATGTTGAATGCTGACTGTAAATAATTTCTATTTTCTGTAGTGTTTAGGAAACTTCAATATGGCACTTGCTGGCAGACAGTTTGTGTCTTCTAGATTTAGCAACATATTAAATAATCGTCACAAAAACATTTTTCACTTACTAGTAACAAAAGTCTAGACAACAATTTGCAGCTGTCTATAGAAAGAGAGAATAGATAGGAATAATTTAAATTTATGGAAAAACTTAAAACATGGCCTATAGTTTCCACTTTTTTCCCTACTGAGTTATTGCAAAGCCAATTAGAAGTTTCACCTCTTCTTTTAGAATCCACTTTACCTTTTCTGACGATGTCATCAATAGCCAACAAAAGCTGGGCAGCAGAGTGAAGGAGAGAAAATAACCGGGGCCCCAGTAGTCAGTGCTCAGAGATACTGGTCCCTGAATATTAAACCTGTTGACACACCTAACCCTTAGTCCATTGTAATCAATCTGTATAAGAATCTCAGAGGCTCTTGTTTGACCAACAGATTCCTGGCTCAACCTCCAGAATATCTTATATAGTGTGGTTAGGGGTGGACCTAGGAATCTACACTAATAACAAACCCCCAAGCAGCCATGCCATTCTAATATAGATGGTTTTCAGGTTATACTTTGAGAAACACCACCCTGGTTAATGTGTAGAGCATCAACATTTAAATCACCTGAAAATTTATTAGAAATGCAAACTTTCAGGACCCACCTCAGGCCCGTCAAACAGAATGTGTATTCATAGGCTCATTCGGGTTTGAAAAACATTGTCCTAAAGGAGGCATTTTCCTCCTTCCTTAAATGTATTAATCAATCAGTTTCCCCTATGGCCTTTCTTTCCTCAATTACATGGGATTGCTTAGGTCACTGGTTCTTACCGTAGGTCCCCAGAACTACTGAGTCAGAAATTCTTGGGGGAGGGCCCAGCAATGATTCTTCTAACAGGTCCTCTGGTCCAGGTAATTCTGATGTACAAAATTTGAGGGCCTCTAGTATAATGTTATTGGCTTCCATTTTTTAAGTGAAATTCAACAGAATACTCAGTATTTTGCCAATGTCAACAGATATAGAGCAAATCACTTTTGCTTTGTGTTATCGGTCCCTCAGAATCAGTCAATATTATGCTATCTCTACCTCCTGCTTCACTAGTAAAGAGGATACTTTGACTAATGCTTGCCTCAGAGGCAGTGATCTCTGCAATAATTAATGGAAGCCAGACTCGGAGAGCAACCTGGGCAGCCATGCTGCATAATGGTATCCAGGGAAGAGTAGCTTGAACAGTTGAGTTTCAAATAAAAAATAACTTTCTGATCCAAGTGCCTTGGAGGTTATGAAAGTATTCTTCACTCTCTGGGGACAGACACAACTGGAATAACATGAGCTAAAACTCCAAGGCAGAGTGGTGCTCAGAAGAGATGCCTTGAGAATAAACAGAGTGCAGCTTAGTCGAAAGTTCAGGGACAATATGATTGGACAATTAAACAAGTCAAATTTGGCTAAGTACACTGACCATTGTTTCACTCTCGCTTGGGCTTTCCAATAGATTAGTATACTCAACACCAAACCTAACACCAACTAGTTGTAGTTTAGAGTTTTTTACTGTTCTCTCTGCCCTTCTTTCCCAGTCATGTCTTGCGCTGTCTCTGCTCCCCAGCCCCCACTTCTTTTCTTCTCTCCTCTTCGCATTCTATATCCCTTTGAACATACTTTTCCTCTCTCCCCATTCCAATCTCATTAATGAAAAGATTCAGGACACCTCTCTAGGGATGGAGGAGGGAAAAGTAGATTTCCATGTAGACCAAAGCAAAGAGGCTGCCAGTACATTGTTAGTAGTGTTTATCTTCTTATGCTAGAGAGTTCTATGTTATCAGCTATTTCTATTTTTTTAATCTGCAAGTGTTTGCCATAGATTATTATCATGCTATTTCTCAATGGAACTGAAGTACTAGTTTATCAAAATGTCAGCATAAAGACCAAAAGTCAAGCAAATTTGCTGTAATAAGGAAAGGCTGTAACTTTGCTGTCAGTTAAGAAATCCGCTTGAAGTGAAAGTGCAAGCCCAGCTGAAAACATTTTTAATAATTGTTAATAAATGAGAGTGAGGTTAACCCAGCATATGTGCACTTCAATTTTGTGCCTTGTTAAATTTCTCAGTTTTATAATTGGGGCCAATTATTTATTCTATGATTCCAAGAATTATCACAGGAATATAGAAAATATAAATTAAGATTCATTTTGCTAATTTCATTTGTTGCAACACACATCTGTCCCCTTTTATTTTTTTGAATGTTAATGATTATATAACCTGGAATAACTTTCTTCTTCAAGTCCTAATTATAATTTGGTTGAAAAGCTGAAACGCTTTAATACTGAAAATATTTGGCAAATAAGCCTATAAAAGAAATTTTATAAAAGTTCTCATTGTGATATCTTGGATGTAAGCACAAAGAGACGAAATATGTGGAGAAAGGCCTTTATCTCCTCAGAATTTTAAGTCTTTTTACAATACACAAAAACAATGAAGTCATAGAAGACAAAAAAATTCTTCAAAATCTAATTATCAAAAAGCAATTTATCTTGCTTGAGTATCTCAACCAACACATCTGTCTTAGTTACTTTCTCATCACTGAGAAGCAATACCTGACAACCACGATTTAAAGGAGGAAAGGTTTATTTTGGCTTATAGTTTGTAGAGGTTTCAGTCCATATTCGGCTGGCTCCAAGGCAGGGCAGCATGGCAGAGGGGCATCGCAAAGGAGAATTGCTTGTGCTACAGCAAGCAAGAAGCAGAGAAAGATCAAGGGAGGAGGGAGGAAGAGACACTCTTCCAGGCCACACCACCCAGTGACCCACCTCTTCAAACCAGGCTTCACCTCCCAACATCATATTTAGCTATAAATTTATAAGTGAACTAATGCACTGATGAGCACCACATCCCCAAGGTCCAGTCACATCCCAAAACCCCACCCATGAACATATGAGGCTTTGTGGGGACATCTGGATACAAACCATAACAGCATCCTTGAAGCTACTTTCTCAATTCACCCTCCTGCCTGATATATGAATTGTGTGTGTGTGTGTGTGCGTGTGTTGTCATTTGAAAACAACTCAGCATATGGTAGAGAAAAATGCAATTTTGCTAATTTTATGTCTCATTTCTTAACGACCCATTCCTCTTCAGCAGCTTTAGAGGAATGGGGAAAGCTTGGTCTGATTTTTTGTGAGTCCTTTGCTCTGGGCGGTGACTCAGCTGGGATAGAGCTGAGATGTTTACATAATTGTGGTAGTGTGTGTGTGTGTGTGTGTGTGTGTGTGTGTGTGCGCGCGCGCGCGCATTAGCCTCGGCTTTTTCTGCTCTTGCAAAGAGCTTACAAATTGAAGGCACTCAGAATAAGTGGCATCATTAGTGAATGTCAAATGTCTTAAGGGTATAGGAGTGATTTAGAACTCTGATATTCAATGAAGAGAGACTAAGACAGGGGCTCAGGTGTCCAAGGGAACTAGTTCCAGTAGTAACACTGAAATGTGACCTTGAATATATCACTTGACCTTAATTCTTCACCTTTAAAATAAGGTGAATATATGTGTTCAACTTTTATTGAAAAACTGCAAGTTATCAGAGCAATATTTACTCAACACATGAAAATCTTTTCACTTAGGAGACTTATTATTGGTAAGATCTTGTGAAAGAGTATTTAATATAGGCATCTTCACATCTAAGATTCTGTATAAATTGCATGGTCGTGGAGGACATCAGCTCATAACTGAAAGGATCATTGGCAGAATAATTATTGTCTTCCTAAAGAAAGGAAAGGTGGGCTGGCTCTTTAAAAACTTGGTGTTTTGAAACTAAAGTTAAAATTGCATGAACAGTTTAATCAATCAGTATTTTATAGCCTGGGTCAAATGATTAGGCCCACGTTAGTATGCTCATCAAACGTGAATTTCCTGGGTGAATCAGTAAAGCAAACCACAAACACTGAACTTAATTCCTCCTGTATAGTCACTGGATTATGCACTGCTGGGTTGAGGTTGAACTAGCATTCAATAGACCTCTCTAAACTGAAGGAAATGCTGTGTACTAGTACAGTCCCTCGTAGTTCACACCAGCTACTTGAGCACTTCAAATGTGGCTTAATGAGACTGAGAAATGAAATTTTAAATTTTATTTCACCTAAAACATGTCTTCCAATTCAAATAATTATGTGAGGCTAGTGACTACCTTATTGGATGACCATTGTAATTGAAGACAGAGTTAAAGACCATGCTGATGGCATAGACTATGTTAAAGAAAACAAAATTGCAGTTAGTCTGTAACTATAAAATTATTAGTGACTATGCATATGGAGATATATAAAGCAGTGTTGTTTTGGATGCAGGGGAACTTAAAATGGGCCTTTCTGGGTAGAGACAGATAGAAGGTAGAAAAGAGAAGGGAGAGTATTCTGGGATGAGGGAATAATAAACTAGGGGCGAGAAGAGTCTAATTCTATTCCTGGACAGTTAGGTAATCATCCTGAAAATTCCTTCTAGGACCAAAGAGAAAAGAAAATTGAACACGGGATGGGTTTTAAGGCCAACACATTACTAGGTACCAGGCACTTCATATGTGTGGTATAATTTAATCCTCACAACCAATGGATGGAGTACTTGCTATGGCACTGTTATCTTTACTTTATTTTTAGGGGATAGACTCAGAGAAGCTAACTAATTTTCTCAAAGTCACACAGCCAGAAAGTAGTGAGACAATGTTTAGAACACAGATTTCTTTCAGATGCCATGGTCCCTAACCACTTTACTTACTACAGGGTTTAAGATTTGGACTCCGGAATTTTCCAACTTCTATCTCTATCATGGGCATCTATAAATTGAGAACAAAAAAAGTACATTATTTAAAGTTGCTATGGTGAGATTATATAAGGTATTGCATGTAGAACACCTAGTAGTGTCTGGCACATAATAAAGGCTCAGTAAATCTTTGCCTAATTATATTATGTCAGAACAAGACTCAAAAAGCAGGGAAGAAATTAGGGCAAGCTTGAATAGGTATTAATCAACTAATGCAGTTTCTTGAACCAAGGATTAACATGTTGAAATTGTTATAAAGGATGAAGGACAGAAGGGGCAAGGGGGAGGGAAACTGAATCAGAAGGCCTCCAAAGGGCATTTACTGGATCTGGAGATTCACATTCAAATGGTGGTAGAAATGTGACTTAATTTTTTTCCTAGAAGTGAAAGTAATATACGTTGATTGAAGATCATTTTAATTTCTCAGAAAATGATAAGAAAGAAGACTAAAATCATCTGTGATACCACATCTAAGAGATAATCACTGTCGTACTTTGATATATGTCCTTCCAGATTTTTATGTTTGTGTCTACATGTGCTAGTTCACTTTTTAAGTTTTCTGAATTCAAAAGTAAAAGTCACATTTTGGGGAAGTTGCTGTATGAGTTTTGACAAGCAGAAACCATCAGCTCATTTAAGATACAGAGAAGTTCCATCATGCCCCCTGCAATCATTTTGCTGCTTTTATTATCAAACTGTCTTCCTGTTCCTATCCCCAGCCTAGTGACCACTGATCTATTTTCTGTTCCTATGATTTTACCTTTCTGGGTTGCCATGTAAGAAGAATCATACAGAACGTAGCCTTTTGAGTCTAGCTTCCTTCACTTAGCCTGAGATATTTGAGGTTATCCAAGTCACTGCATGTATGGATAGTTCATTTCTTTTTATTGCTGAGTGATATTCTATTACTTAATATATCATAGGTTATTTCCATTCACCAGTTGAAGGACATTTGGGTCATCTCCAGTTTTTAACAATTATGAATAAAGCCCTAAAACAATCAAAGAAAAGTTTTATGTAGAAATGAGTTTTTGTTTCTCTTGGGTAAGTACCTAGGAATGGGAATACTGGACCATATGTTAAGTACATGTTTAACTGTATAAGAAAACATCCAACTGCTTTCCAGAGTAGCTGTACCATTTTATATTTCCACCATCAAGTATGGGGTTCCCTTGCACCATACCTCAACTGGCATTTGCTTGATCAGATTTTTAAGCCACTCTAGTGGTTCTGTTATTGTATATCATTGTAGTTTTATTTGCATTTCCCTAATAACTAATGTTGTTGAGCATCTTTAGATGTGTTCAGTTGTCTTCACATAGAAAAATTATATTTCTGATTTCCAATCTGTATGCATTTATCTCTGTTCTCCACCTTTTTGTATTTGCTAAGACCTCAGCGTGATGTTGGGTACAGTGATAAGAGCAGACATCCTTACCTTATTCCTGTTCTTGGGACAAACCATTGATTCTCATTTAATGTGATGCTAGCTATATGGTTTCTGTAGAGGTCCTTTATTTCCTAATTTGTGAGAGTGTCATGAATTGATATAGAATTTTTCAAGTGCTTTTGTATGACTCTTGAGATGGTCATATGATTTTCCTTCTTTAGTGTGGTGATATGGTAAATTACTTTGATTTCCTGGTGCTAAACCAGCCTTGCATGCCTATGATAAATCCCACTTAGCTATGGTACATTATCCTTTCTACATGTTGGTGTATTTGATTTGTTTCTGTGTATGTGTATTTAAAAAGAACAGAATGGTACTATATTCATATCGATTTATAATTTTTTGAAAATGCATGTTTTCTTTAACTTGGAAGAACTACATGTTTACAAGGAAAGCTCTTTATGGTTTCTTCAGTAGATTATTTTCCCTGTTTTCTTCAGGTGGGAGAATAAATAACTAGTACACATATTTTGTCTCAGGTTCATTAAATTAAAAAACTGGATGAAAAGTTCCCAGGCCAGGGCTGGGGATTTAGCTCAGTGATTAGAGTGCTTGCCTTGCAAGCACAAGGGCCTGAGTTCGATCCCCGGCACCACAAAAAAAAAAAAAAAAAAAAAAAAAAAAAAAAAAAAGTCCCCAGGCCACATAAATCAACACTCCTGAGTAGCTGATAAACAGTGAAAAGAATTATTTGCATTTTTGAAAGAATGTAAGAGAAAACTGCTATAAGTTTCAAAGGTTTTTATAAAGGCTAAGAGCAAAGAGATAAGAGTAGATCTCTGAAATCCAGGCACTCACCAGGTATCTGGAGAATCCAAAATCTCTACCTTACAATAACTTTAGGTAACCTTAAATATAAATCAGAGTGCTCTGGAATGTGCAAAGAAAGTTCCTTCTTCCCCTAAAAAAATACTTGTGGAGATAGACACATACATAGGTTAGGAGAAAGACCATCAGCGATCTTTTGCTAAGTTTTATTTTGAAACATTTTTTTTTGAGTTGTTTCTGCCCTGGGCAAGTAAATATCTTTTTGTGGGGGAGGATGCTGGGGATCTAACTCAAGGCATTGCGCTTGCTAGAGAAGTGCTCTACCACTGAGGTAAATCCCCAACCCCAGGTAAGTCTTTTAATTAAAGAAAGAAAGAAAGAAAGAAAGAGAGAGAGAGAGAGAGAGAGAGAGAGAGAGAGAGAGAGAGAGAGAAAGAAAGAAAGAAAGAAAGAAAGAAAGAAAGAAAGAAAGAAAGAAAGAAAGAAAGAAAGAAAGAAATGTGAGTTTTTCCTATTCCAGAAACATGCATTCGAGGTTACTACTTCCTGGGTACCCATTTTAGACTTAGATTTAGAAGTCAAAGAATCTGATATCCCCTTACCCTGGTTTTAGTTTAGAAAATTTGGTCTAGTTACTCTTCACATCCTCATAAAGGAAAGTGGCTGCCTTTATTTTATATGAGATGCAGAGCTTGAGATAATGGTAAATCTTGCCTGAGTCCTCAAGGACACGAAGCGCTAATTTTTGAAAGTTTTTTCTTTATTTTTTAGGGATGGCCCTCATTCTCAGTCTTGAGTTAAGATGATTCTGGGTCTCTCAAAACATTTGTATGAGAGGATGAACTTCAATGATTGCATCATTTCCCCTATTTTATAAGCTCGTCCCATAGACCACAGCTGAGAGTTTCAGAGAAAAGGCACTTTAGGCAAGTGCAAAGTGGTATTGTCATGTTGCTACTGGAGCTGACTGTGAGAGCCAAGAAAATAGGACAGAATAAAAAGGAAGTAAAATAAGTCATAGTGAAACCTTCTCCCTCAGAGGAAGGAAAGCAAACATTGAAATATTGCTTTTTCCTGGCTGCTTATTACAGGGGAAATTTGCGTACTGTGCTAGAAGAGTCTTTTATTCATCATTATGTTGGTGTGAAGCATTCAACTTGAGATTTGCTTTTGAATGTATAACCCATTCTGAGTCCTAAGGTGAGCTCAGCTGACAGTGGATATTGGACAGATTCAGCATTTCTCTGATTAGAAAGGATGTTGAATTGTTTTAACCATTCAATGATTTAAATTAGACCCAATTCCCTGAAATACTTTGACTTAAATGTTTGCTACAAAGCCATTCATATTTCTGAAATACCTAAAGTCACTATTATGTGAGTTTCATTTTATTTTAATAACAGATCAACTTATTTAAAAATAAATTGCTGCTTGGATATGTTGTCGAACTTAACATAGTTTTGTCATTTTCAGAAATGTTTAGGTCCAGGGTATTGTAAATCAATTGACTATATAAAATTTCAAATTTATAGGTACAGAATTGTAGTGCCATATTGTGTAATTAAATACCCTACATTCTATTTTTATAAGTCCAAGGTCGTTGGTCTAAATTACAATTATACAATTTTTGTTATGATTGCTAGTGATTGGTGTAATTTGACTAATTATTGCCTAAACAATGAAAGTTGGCTGAGACTCAAAATGCAACAAAATTTTTCGTGTGAGAAGAACAAGGAAACTGAATGCTTTTTTCTTTTTTCTTTTTTCTTTCACTGAGGGACTACAATTAATCATAAATTTGCACTGGGAGGGGATGCATAGAAAGCTTTCTTTCTTTTCCAAGATCATCTTTCTTGGATGGGATAGAAGGCAACACTCCAGAGAAAAATAAATGACCACGTTTACAGAAACATCACTATGACTGACTAATTGGAAGGATGGTGGAAAAATCCCACAGGAACTAGTCCAGAGCTTATGACTTTTGTAGTCAATACTCTTCTTAGGGAGAGCAAACATTCCTTTTAATGGCATAAAAATCCATTTAAATTGAAAGTACCACCTGCCTAACCTAATCTGACCACAGATTCAAGAATAACCATTGACAGATAAGGAAATAATAAAATGTTTCATGAAATATAGGATTACCTGCTGTCTAGACAATAAAAATGTGATTCCACAGAGGATGCTGCCTTTTGAAAAGTCATTTGTACTTTTAGGCAGTTTAACATATTACGTAATTTACTAAAACCTTCTTAGCCTTTCCAGCCTTTTCCAGTAATTTCTCTGGTTTTGACCATAAGCTTTGAATGAAATGATAATAAGAGAATTTAGTCATTGTCACTTTCCAAAGGCATGAAATCTTTGTGAGTGCAGTTAACACAGAACCCCACAACTAAGAATAGGAAGGTGAAGGAGAAAATAGTGTGTATGACTTGCTGTGACCCAAGATGTTAGGAATTGCCCAGGATTCCTTGAATTCCTTAGCATCAGTACTGGGGTTGAGAAACCCATTGGTCCCTAGAGGTAAGAGACGGATGATAAGGGTTCCACTGCCGGGGAGGTGCTGCTGGAACATGCCAAGCTTTCTGGTCAGACTTGACAAGTTTCTTCCCAGTATCTTAAGGCAATGGGATCTTCCCAGTCAGTGACACAAGTTAGAATTTAATCTCTCTTATGTCTACTTCTTACAAATTCCAAGTGGAGAGTTCCTCCATCTTCCTCAGCCTTTTGCAAGGGGCTTTAGGACCTGGAATGTGTTCACAGAAGCCATAATTCCATACTCTTGAACTTTTTATGACCTCAATGAAAAGAACAGTAGGTTGGATGGGGCACATCTTTTATGCTAGTATCATATTCCAAAATTAATAGTATTCTAAAGTACTGAATGAAATAAATTGCCTTTAGTGTAGAACAATGTGGTATAAATAAAAATATGAGTTCCTTATTCACTTCTCATTTGAATGTTTTATGCTGCTTTCCTTAAAGATGGATGGGTCGGTTCCTTGACAACTAATGACAGGTAAGCAGAGACAAGCTGACCATTGTAGAGCTAGACTTGAGAAAACAAAAGAGGTATTTTCTGGAAGGTAGCAAATCATGTTGTTGAAACATGTCAGATCTGGAGCCCAGCTGAATGGATTAAATTCTGATTCTGTCTTTACCAGTTATGAATCCTTAGGTAAGATGCTTAACTTTTGTGGGCTTCGGTTTCTTTATATGTAAAACAGAATATATAATTTTATCTACATCAGGGAATTGCCATGAAGATTAAGGAAGATCACTTATGTCCAGCATTTGGTAAATTTTAGCTGCCGTTATAATTAAATGCATTTACTTTAATATGCCTTCTTTGGGTTTTTCAGACATCAGAATTATTCAGAATTAAATATTATCCAGAATTAGTGTACCAAGATTCTGAATGCTTAAAGAACAATTCTAGAAAAAGTTATTTACCTCTGTGTGCATGTGTGTGTGCAGGAGTATATGTGTGTGCAGTACTGGGGATCAAACCTAGGGGTGCTTTACGACTGACCTACATCCCCAGCCCTTTTTTTTTTTTTATCTTGAGACAAGGTCTCCTTAAGTTCTCCACGCTATCCTCAAACTTGCGATCCGACTGTCTTAGCCTCTCAAGTAGCTGGGATTACAGGTAAGGGCTGCCAAGCCTATCTCTTACCAGTATTTAGTGTTTAGTTACAAAAAGATACATTTCCAACAAAGTTCTCTCTGTCTCTATCTCTGTCTGTCTGTCTCTGTCTCTGTCTCTGTCTCTCTCTCTGTGTGTGCAGTATTGGGGATCAAACTCAGGAGTGCTGTACGACTGAGCTACATCCGCAGTCCCCCATTTTTTAATCTTGAGACAAGTTCTCCTTAAGCTCCCCAAGCTATCCTAAAACTTGTGATCCTACTGTCTCAGCCTTCCAAGTAGCTGGGATTACAGACATGGACTGCCTAGCCCAGTTCTTACCAGCATTTACCCTTTACTTACAAAAGAGATAATTTCTAACAAAGTTCTCTCTGTCTCTCTCTGTCTGTGTCTCTCTCTGTCTGTATCTCTGTCTGTGTCTCTGTCTGTCTCCCTGTCTCTCTGTCTCCCCCCCGTGCACGGGTGTATGTGTGTGTGTGTACATGTGTGTGTGTTTGTGCGCGTGTGTGTGTGTTCCCTTCAGCATTAATGCGATATCCTTAGTCCATAATTACTCCCAAAGTTGCTTAAGTGGGCCCAAATCCTCTAAGAAATTAGGTAATTAAATGCAAAATTTGCAGACCAAGTTGCATTCCAATGATTTTTGAAAGTCACGATTATAGAAGTCTCTGATCCTCTGGGAACATACTTTTCTCATTTGTCTTGGTAGAGAGAGCTCTATAGTTCCACCAGCCCCTTTCAGTCTCACAAAACTGTTTTTTACTTTAGAAGATGCAAGAAAATGTGAAGGCAGAATGTGCCTTAGCACCTACATAGCCTGGGGCCCAAATGATCTTTGATGGCTCATCAGTGATTTGGTTATAAAATTCATATTTTGGATTGTATGTGCATTGCAGATGACTGGCTGTACTTTTTTAAGTCAGAAAAAAACCAGTTCTTTGGCTTTTTTAAGTCATAGAATTTGTAGATGTTATTAAGCATTAATGTAAAATGTCTAAAAAACTGAATTTTTGGCCTGAGAATGTAATCTTTGCATTTTAACTTTGGAATTTACCTTATAATACAGGTAAATAAGCCATAGCAATATTACACTCCTTGAATGCAGCAGAAAATATTTTATCTTTTTGGATGCTGTGAAATCATCAACTGAAGAAGTCAAAGTCAGTTTATGAACTCTCCAAGATCTTGCTAAGGAAATATCTAGCACGCACATGGAAAAAGCATATTCTTCCTTATGAAACTTGCAAAATAATCTCAACATACTTCCCCACGTGACTGTACTATGCTATAGAAGTTATGTAAGATGATGAATGCATTGAGTTTACTTAATATGATACTTTTGGGAATGTGGTATAATTGAAAGATTTGGAAATAAAAGTAGTGTCAGTTGAGTTGAAAAGTTTCTTTTTAAATAAGAACTTTTAAATTATACTACAAAATGCTGGAGAAAATATTGCACACTATCTCAATGCAAAATTAATGTCTCCCTCAACATTGCCATGAGTAGCAGATCTCAACTTAGCTCATAACTGAGCGAATTATTCCTGATGATTCAGATTTTCCACATAGTAATATATCTTTTCATTGTTTCTTTGTTTAAGCAAATTCTGCTACTAGATTAGTGTATTTGAACAAGCAAATTAGTGCCTCCCAGGAACATATTAGTAAGTTGCAGAGCAAAGAGGAATATTTCAAGGGAAGTAAACACACATAATTTTATGAAAATGCAACCAATTCACTTTATGATTTTCCTCATTGAATTAGAACCACATTACTCTTCTGCCAGGGGTCTCCCTTCTCTTTCGTAACTTGTTACTTTATTTGTGTGTCTTATTGCACTCGAGTTTGTCTCCATGGGTACCAACCATCTAATGTGCCATATTGTGGGCACTTTTTGTCCGAGATATAAATCAAAAACTCTTAACCTGTGTTTTTAAAATCCAGAGCATGTTAATGCAAATCAAGGAGTATATTTAGTTCTTCAAAAACAGATTCAGGGGCTGGGAATTTAACTCACATGGTAGACTAACACTTGCCTAACAAGCACGAGATGCTGCATTCCAGCCCCATCACCAAAAAAAAAAAAAAAAAAAAAGATTCGAAATAGCTTTGTGTTTCAAGATGCTATTGAAAATTAGAATGAATGACTGTACAATAACTCAGTTTCTAAGATTTGACATACTATACTCTTGAAGCATTCTTAGCTGTAAGTCTGCCTACCTGATTGAGGAAATTGGTTGCTAAGCAAGCAACTTAATTCCTTTAATGATACAACAGAAGTTTTAACTATTTCCATCTTTGGATTCGTGTTTTCTTCCCCTAAACCCATAATATTTGGAGGTACTGTGTGGATAGTATGAACTAATGGAAAAAGTGATCTCTGCTTCTTACATTTCACCATTGGAATATTTAGGCTTTATAGATTATTATTATTTAAAATTTTGGCTTTCTCCATCCACACAAAATCCTACATGTGTGATTTTAGAAACTTTATCTTACATGCAAGGAATCAAAGGTCCATATAATTTAAAGGAATTATTGATTTTCCCAAATTGTTTGCAGCAGAGTTTTACCTAGAACATAGACTTCTCACTAGTGTTGTATTTTTTCACATCTGCATCTATTTCATTCCATACAGCTTAGAATGAAGTGAATGATAAGGCAAGGGAATGGTAAATTGAAAACTGAAAATTTGAAAAATGGTCTAAAATATTATTTTTTGGAGTATGATCTGAGGATTACTTATATTAACCACTTGGATGCCTATTTAAACTGTAGATTTCGGAATACTTCCCCAGACCTACTAAGTTTCAGTCCGTAGAAGTGGAACCTAAGAATATACAATTTAAACAAGCTCCCTAGATAATTTTTATGCATGTTAAGGTTTACATTCCATAGGCCAATAGTATCCTCTATGTTCTATTGGAATGTTGGTTTATATACTCAAATTGGCATAACAGCATAATATATTCTCATTTGAAGAATGCATAATGCTTTGCAGTGGAGTTTAAGGAGTGTTATAGAACAGACTTGTGGTGAAAGGAGAAGGCATCACATTTGGGTTCCAGTCCAGGCCCCATCACTTTGCTATGGTGACCTGAGGAAGTCACTGAACTCTCTGAGCTTCCAATATTTTCTTCTTTAAAATTAGAATAATGCCACCCTGGCAGGATTGCTGAGAGATAATGGATATAAAATACCTGGCAGGCACTGGGTCTGGCATAGTAAAAGGCTTACAACTATTAATTACTGTCATTACTTAAGCTAACATAACTACTATTTCCATACCTCTCACCTTACTCACCTTATCTTGTAAAGTGAGAATACCCTGAATTCTACATTGTTTCAGATCTAGCTTCCATTTGTGGATTATTTCTGTGTTTTCCTCCTCTTCCTCTCCTTTGTGGCTTCCTGCCTACCCCTTGGCCATTTCACTGTTCATTAGTCACCTCCAGCAGGAGGAGGAAAGGGAAAATAAGAAATGTATCTCAAAACATTCATTTTCCTATGTTATTATTTTTAGCAAGGGTTTTGTTTAGCAGAGAGGCTGAATCAAATTTTTTAGTTTTCTGAAGGTTTAATTTACCTGCTTTTTTAAACGTTCCTGTTCCGTCTCTTATAATAGCTAAGCAATAGTCATCCATTTGAAATGCCCTCATTTAAAAAGTGTTTTTAATCAACATTGCATGGTAAAAGAATATTTCTAAATGATTCATTTTGAATCTTGTTTCCTTCCTTACTTTGTAGGAAAACCAAGATTTGGCTTAGGGAAACTCATAAGGATCCTGTAGAAAAAGAGTCTGAGTACGAAGTAGGTCTAATTCAGTCTTCCTGCTCATGCCTTTCAGGCATTGCTGACTGTGGTTCTGGCTCAGCAGTGGTGGGTGTGTGGATGGATTCCTCAATTGCAGAGTTCTTCAGTTTAGCTTCAAACCTAATGAGAAGGTGTCTGTGTGAGTCTGCAGCCATAAGTCTTGATTGCCTTGCACAATGTGCTCAGTTCCTGTAGATTGGGATTTCCCTCACGCAAAACTTTGTATCTCAGATACTTGGTAGTAGGCATCTGCTGTATTGGAAAGGAGATCCATCACTGCGGCTGCAGATGTGTGAGACTCCGGAGGTGGTAACAACCCAAAGCATACACAAAGGTGAGTGGGGCAGGAGGGAAAATTTCTCTCAAACACTTTGGTGTGTAGCTGGAATCTGACAGGAAGGTGTGGGTTGGGGGTGACTTCTGAAGCGCTGATGTTTTCTTTTCCCTACTCTTCACTTATTGCCAGATCTGGGTCCTAACAAGGCATCTGACGTTGCCTTCAGATGGACTAATGTGGCTGAGATGTGTGGCAAGACCAGCCCACTAGTGTGGTAGCTCATTGAAGGCAGGTGTTTTTAGTCACAATACCTGGAACCGGGTCTGGCAGAGAGGAGGCACTCAACAAATACTTGTTGAATAAACAGAAGACAAATTACACATCAAGCTTGAAAGATGTTTGTTGAAAGATGTGAAGAAGGGGGAAAAAATGGAAGATGGAAACCATGGGATGACGATTGACTTGGTTGAAAAAAAATCTGATAATCAGAAGAGAGTGCCCCATTCAGTTAAAAGATTTTTTTTTTGATCAAAAGTAAGTTTCCTGCTGATGCTAGATCCTCCAAACAAGGTTTCAGGGTCTATCCCTGACAGTACTAATGCTATGATCTAACTGGAAAAATAATAATAGTAATAATGATGAATAATAAAAATATAAGTAGCAACATCTAACATTTATATAACACTTGCACTATGTGAATTATCTTTTGCAACCCAATGGTAACTGTTAATGAATGATAATAAATGTACAGTGGCACTTGATATAATGTGGTAGCAAGGGCGTTCAGTCTTAGGAATGTGATCTTGCAAACAGGTCCTAAAGGCAGCAGGCTGCCCGGATTTCACTAAATAAACACTGTTTGTATATATGTGCATGCACATGCTTGTGTGTGTGTGTGAATACATATAGAAATGCATGGAGCCTGCTCAGAAACATTTTGGTAATAATCTTGATTTTAGGTTCTTGATTCTAGGAATTGAGTTGCTAGGTAAAGCTAAATGTAATTTTTACCTTAATACCATATCCTTTTATTTGGATCATTGTTTTCTGGGAAGTTTCCAAAACCACAAATGCAAATGACACATGTATCTCCAGGAATTTCCCATTTAGGAGAATGGCAGTATGCCAACAAAGGTGAAATATAGACCATTTTTTAAAAGGCCCTAACTAGTCCTGCATTTTATAGATCTGCTATGCAGCCTTTGTCTTATCATCTCTGCCGCTTTTCACTTTGGCTTTTGAAGGTACTTTGTTTAAATTCAGTGAAGGCAATCTGGAATGAATGGAACAATAAATTTTACTGTCCTTGAGTCTGTCCTGTGGAAAGGTCATGGACTTTGAAGGAAGACAGACTCAGGTGGCTTGGATTCCAGCTCTGCTAGTGATCACCTATATGACTTGGTTAATTTTCTTAACAAAGCTGTCCTCTGCAAAATAGAGAAAGAAAGATCTTCTCAGCGATGTTGTGAATGTTAACTGCGAAAATCTATGTAAAAATACTTAGCACAATAATATGTTATATATAAGGTATGTACATAATTACTTCTCTCATTACTTGGTCTTTTTTACCCCTCAGTATCCTACAGAGTATAGGCAGCCTGAGTACCTGGGTATCTGTAGAACAATGGCTTCAGGTAGTGTCTTCTTTTTCGCCTAGACTATTGCAACTACAGGTAGATTTTATCTACCAGCCTACTCCCTGAATTGTTACAAGAATTCATTTCTCTCTCTCCCCCTCCCCTCCTTGCTTCTGCAGCCTACAGGATAAAGCCTAAGCTCCTTGTCAAAGCTTGCAAACCTTCCTCATGTAGCTTCAGATCTGTTGACTCATTTCTTAGTGATCTTAAATTGTTTCTTCACCTTGCCAAGGCCCTTTACACCTCTGTGACTTTGCTTTTTCTTTTCTTTTTTTTTTTTTGATCAGTTTAGAATGTCCTTTCTTCTCCACCCAGTGACTATCCACTCTTTTTTTCTTCAAGCTCAAATGTTATCTGCTCTATAAAGTATCTCTAGATTGCCTGAAGTCAAGTCAGTCACTCCCCTTTAGGCCTTTCTGGCTTCCATAGTTCTTTGTTTACATCTCTGTCATAGTAGCCTTATATGCAACACATCTAGCAATGCCTCTTTCTTGATGTGTGACCTTGGGGAAAATTTGACTTCAGTGTCACTCTCTTTGTATGGAAGATGGACATAATATTAATACTTACCTGACAGTGTTCTATTTCTACAGCTCAGAACTGTAGTATTCTACTATAATAGAGTAACATCTTTATGAGTCTATATTTCATAGACTGTGAGCAATTTCATTTTTGTATCTGTAGTTTCTAGCCCAAGGCCCAGATCACAATAGGAATTCAATATGTTTGTTGGACGGAAGAAAGCAGTCAAGTTACATTTCATCCTTGTTAACAAAGAGAAATGTTAAACTGTATAATATTTATAAGGAAAACTCATTAATTATCCTTTCTGGCCCCTTTTAGTCAATACTTCAGTTTTACCAGCTACAAAGTGCTGTGCCCTTCAACCCACCCACCCCCATCCGCCACCAATCTTGTAAGACACAATATGCAAAAATTACAAGGCCTTAAGACCTCTGGATACATCCTGGCTATAGGAACTGTACCACTACTACCCCCAACCCACAAAAGGAGGAAGAAATACTATCTCCTACTTTAAAGATGCATATAAGCTGTGAAATTAAAGAAATTTGCTAAAATGCAGATCATGTAAGTCATTCATTAGCATTTCTAGAGTATTCACTTTCTGTAAATAGTGCCAGTGGTTTTGTTTTCAGGAAATTTAGTTATCCAATTATCAACTCTTTTCTATTCTGAATTATTTGTTAATAAAACTATACTATTTTCTTATACTTAAAATTCAAAACTCAACTATTAAAAACAGGGGTTGGAGATTTAGCTTAGTGGTAGAGTGCTTGCCTAACAAGCACAAGGCCCTGAGTTCAATCCCCAGTACCTTCAAAAACAAACAAAAACTGTGTTTCATTGTAATGAACTACATCAACCTCTTTTTTTTTCTAAAAGTGAGTTCTGACAGCAGGTACCAAGATTTTTGGGTTATCATTCTAGAGTCAACTAGTCCGGCCAAGTTTATAATTTACCATCTTAGTAACTTTTCTGATTATTTCTTACGTGCTCTGAGAATTTTTAACACTAATTTTCCTTCAGTTTAAATTCCTTGTTCACAAGAGGTAAAAATTCATACATGAAGGCTGAGGGCTAAATGTGAAGATTAAATATATAATGTATATAAAATATCTAATATAGTACTTAGTATGTAGTAGATGCCCAAACAATGTTACTTTTTTTTATCAGAATGTTATTTATGATACCATGATTTATATGGATTCACTTGTTTACATATGGGTCTACTCCACTATATTATAAACTCTTCTGAAGCAGTGAATATTTCATATTCATCTTTGAATTCTTAGCAACCAGAACACTGCTTGAAACATTACAAATTTAATACATATTTGCACAAGGCAGGCACTAAGAAAGGATGAGGGGCAAAAAAGTAAGAAAGGAAGGAGTGAGGGAGAGAAAGAGTAAATTATTAAGTAAATTTGTGTGCTATGGAACAAAAATCCCAATATCATCCATTATTATATTTTAGTTATTTATATATTATCATGTTAATTCCAGTAAACCTAAAAAATCACAGAATTATAAAAAGTATTTGAATATTCCTTCATAGTCTTAAATGAAAAAATCCTGATATATGTCCTTTTTGCTTTATGCCAGTATACATGAACAAGTGTTACTGAATGAAACTTGTTTGTCAAAAATGTAACAAAGTGAGAGGAGGCCATGATTTTCATGGTGTGTGTCATTTATAGCTGCAAATTATGAGGAGTGTCACCATGTTTCAGGACCCTTATGGGGCACTTAGAAAACTTTGCAGTCTGCAAGCTACTTGTTTTGTGACCTAGTCAAGGTGATTTACCACAGATAAAATGCATGTATTTTATGCCATTTTAGTGACATGCTTGACACAGAGTACAAAATGATACAATCTGTACAATAGAAAGTTGCAGGGCATATCAATCAAAGATGTTATGCTTTCAGGTTACATAATTTGGTGTTTGAAAATACCCCATCTGATATCAAGAAAAGAACAAGAAGCTGGTACTAAGATAGTTTCAGCCTTCTCAAGTGGACTTCTAGCACCTTTCTTTTAAGTGTGCTATGGGTCCTTCCTTTATTTTAGGGTTTTGGTTATTATTGTTATGCTTTTCTTTTGGTTAACAATTGATGCCTATGGATTGTGTGTGTGTGTTTTAGTTTTTAAAAGTTTTAATCAGAAATATTAAAATAATATAAAAGAATAAGAAGGAACTAATTTCTCTTTGCTTTTCTCTTTGCCTTCCCTGTACTCCATTCACTTTCCTCTGCAGGTATCCATCTTCCCAAACCTTTCCTCCTGTATTAAATTTACAGATTTATGTATATATACCAATGCGTATATTTGTTTACATGAGTAGTCTCCAGCTTTGTATACTGTATTATTAATTAATGTAACTTTCTGCATTTAATAATACGTCTTTTCATGTTAGTACATTTAAAAAGAATGCATTCTTTCTAACAGTTGCAAAGTATTGCAGAGTGGTTCAGTATGATTTATTTAACCATTCTTCTTCCAATTAGAGTAAGTTTATTTTAACTAATATAAACAATGCGGCAATGGATATTTCTGTCTGCTTACCTTTCCACAGGAGAGAGTCCTAGAAGTGGAACTGGTATGTTCCAGAGCATGCCATTCTTCAGTGCCAGGTAGAATAATCTACTTTAATACTTAATAATATCTCTTTGTTTTGCTATTCTTTCCTGTTTTACATAAGGTTGTGATTCTTCTCTGCCTTAACTGATTTTTCAGATACATTAAGATGTCATTATAAAGAAGCTTTGTCCTCTTAAGCGGAAGAGAAACAAGGAAAGATTGTGCCTCTTTTGTTAATTTAATCAGAAAGTTTGATGTCTTAATATTTGGATTTTCCTCATAACAAATTTGATTTAAAGTTGAGTTCAGTTTAAGTTTGGTATACATTCTATCTGGTAATACATTCAAGGAAATTTCAACTGTTTAAATGAAGTATTCACTTAAAAAATATCCCATAGTATAGACTTGAAAGAGTAGACAAACATGAAATTAAATACTTCCAAATAGATTACACAGTTGCAATCCAGTTCTATAAAGCCGAACAAAATGATTGCAGCTAAATTTAATGTGTATTTTCTGGGTTTGCGAGGGAAGGCAAATACTTCCATTATTTCCTTTTTATTAGAGAAAGGAAGGTACCTAAGAACTCTGAATTTTCAAAGGTTGAAAATGAGAAATTTAGATACAACTGCAATGATCATGTTTTGAATTACATTTTAAAAGGTCATAGAGATTTCCAAGATCACAACCTCTTAAACAAGGAGTTACAAATAATGTTCAAAGAGGGTTAAGGAACCAGGGCAGTAGAGTTTTGGAAAATTATTGGATGCTGGCCTAAATTATAGGCCGTTTGACCATGGCCTTGGACTCCTTCATTTCCCCCATGTCCTCCTCCACCTATCCTGTTGTCTATGGTCACAAGTGAAAGTTGACCTTCTTTAACACATTTATTGTTAAGCTTATGCTACAGCTTCAAAAATCAGAAAATTCTAAAGTGGAAAAAAGGTCCTTGGAGACCACGGACTCTTTTCTACAGCCTGAAGCAATAAAGCTATGAGACACAGTCTAATGTAAACACAAGTAATCTATCTTTCCAAATGATTCCTACTGAGGTTTTTTCTTTTTACCATTTTTTTTTTTTTTTAAGAAAATGATGGCTAATGAAAACAGAATGAAGTTCAAGTCAAATCAAAACTCAAATAAAACTCCTTTCTCTCTAAAACCTTTGCAAAGCACCCATTCTTTGGCCCTGACTACTGTGTTCATGGAAACACCTCTTTCTCTTCCTTCAGACTCTGGACAGTCATCACCTCCTCAAGGAAGCCTTCCACAGCATGTGATCACTCCCAGCGAAGACTGGTCTTCTCTCATGAGTGTCACTGTAGTTTGGTATTGTTCTCTTGTTTGTCTCTTCCTTTAAAAAAACAGGATAGGGGATGTAACTTTATCTTCTTATCTCTAGCCCCAAGCACAACATCCAGCACAAAGTAAATGTTGGTTAAATGAATGGATCAATGAACAATTGACTGAATAAACTAATTAGACAGTCCTTTCTTAGGTGTCATAAGTGTATTTAATTGAAAGGAGGATGGTTAAGAGGTCCCTGTCTACTTTCTGAGTCCATATTACAGCTATTGTCATTTTACTTATGTTATTTAAGAAGGTATAAGGAGGCATTGTAATTTAGGTTTTAAATGTTCCTTAAATGTTCGTTTGCTAAAGGCTTGATTACCAGTCTGTGGTCTATTTGGAGGGAGTAGAACCCTTAGGGAGTGGGGCCTGGTGAATGATAGTTAGATGACTGGGAGTGTTCCCTTGAAGGTGATCTTGGGACCCTAGCACCTTTCTTTGTCTGTATCTGTCTCTCTTCCTGGCTACTACAAGTTGAACAGACCTCTTCTTTGATATGCTGTGCCATGATGTACTGTGCTACCGCAGGTCCAAACTGATAGGGTCAAGTGATCATGGACTAAATCCTCTGAAGCCCTGAGCCAAAACAAAACTTTCTTCCTCCTAAGGTGATTATCTCGGTATTTGTCACAGAAACAGAATTAACACAAGGGGATAATCATTATTTTAGAAAACGACTACATGTTTCAATTGTTGTTGCTCACATCACAACACCATGACAGCAACTATTCATCCATCATTTGGTAATTTGTATTCTCACTTAATCCACAGAAGCAATTCCAAGTGTTGGTTGCCAGGTTCCCTGATCATCTGGACTAAGCCAAAACTGATATATGAAAAATTGAATTTTTCTGGGGCTTGTGAGTGAAGAAGCATTCCAAAGTTTGTGTGTGAATGTACTGGGTTTGATTGCTCTTTTTTATTTGTTAGAATGAGATAAGGATGTTAAGACCTGTATCAGAACTAAATATGCTGTGAAAAACTGCTAAACAGTGGTATTTGGAAAACATGGATAAGTGTGTGTGCTTTTATGAAAGTGATTAAATTGAAACGAGATTAGCAAAATTTAGGGTTCAAGATTAGCATAGAAATTAAATTCTAAATAAGCAGGTTATCTTAGTCACTTTCTCATCAGAGGGACACAATACCCAATACCCAATACCCTCCCAAAGTAGGAAGTGTTTATTTTGGCTCACAGTTTGTAGAGGTTTCAGTCCATAGTTGAATGGCTTGAACTCAGGGAGGCATGGCAGAGACAATTACTTATAGTATAGCAGGCAGGAAGCAGAGAGTGATCAAGGAAGGAAGGAAACAGATATACCCCTCCAGGCCACTCCCCTGATGACCCACCTCCCCATACCAGGCTTTGCCTGCCAACATCTCATTTAGCTGTGAACTTATCAATGAACTTTTCAGCTGTCCCCTATGATCCAATTACCTCCCCAAAGCCCTACCTGTGAGCATGTTAAGCTTTGAGGGGACATCTAGATATAAACCACAACACAGGTTGTCTTGTTTCATTTAATTCTTTCCTGTGTGATTATGTAAAGCCAAAATTAATTTCTGAACGTTTTTTCTTTAAGCCTTGAAAATTAGTAGTGCTTTTCAAATTTGTTTTTTTTGTATCTGTGTCTAAAATCTCATCTGGTATACTCTTCATCATGCAGTGGCCAATCAAGGGCCTATTTATATATACCCCATGAATTTCTGACTAGTTGCTTGTGACCCTAATTATCTCATGCAGCATTTTCTAGTTTATATCTGAACCATTTCCTACTCAGTGTATTTTTAGGAAGATCCTCTTCTGCTGACTCCACTAAGCAATCCTGGGAAAGCTTCTTGAAAAGACTGCTCAGCAGCCTTGAGTCTGCAAGTGCCTAATCAGGATGCAAAGCCTACTCTGCTGGTTTGGAGTCATTCTCCGTGAATGCATCAATCTCCTCACAGCAGAGTGACTGTGAAGGGAACTAATCTCTTATGGAGACCTACAGTGTGGTTTAGACCTCATCTTTTTCTTTTCTTCTTTTTTTTTTAATTTTTATTTTTTACCAAGAACATGCATTGGTACATTGTATACATAATGATCCCATTTATCATGGTTATTTTGTACCTATACATGATGTATTTTGGTTCCCCCCCTTCCCCACCCCTCCCTTCTGTTCCCCCCTTTCCTTATTTACAGCAGGTTTATTTACATTTTTACATTTTTCCTCTTTCTTTCCCTTTTCCCTTCCTTCTTTTTTCTTCTAGTTCTCTTCTCTTTTGAATATTATCTTTCTTTTACCTAGTATCTATTATGCCTCTTTGTCTTTATGTACACTTACGGTTTCTCATATCAGAGAAACAATTTGATGTGTACTCATGCATGACTGATTTATTTCACTTAAGAGTATGTTCTCAAGGTGCATCTATTTACCCACAAATGACTCTAGTTTATCCATTTTATGGCAGAGTAGTACTCCATTGTGTAGAAAAACCACATCTTCTTTAGCCATTCCTTAATTGTTGGGCATTTGGGTTGTTTCCAAGACTTAGCTATTACAAATTGTGTTGCTATGGACATGGTTGTGCATATATCTCTATGGTATGAGGTTTTCAGTTCTTCTGGGAAGATACCAAGCAGAGGAATAGCTGGATCAAATGGAACCTCTAGAATTAGTTTTTTGAGGAGTCCCCATACTGATTTCCATAGTGGTTGGACTAGTCTACATTCTCACCAACAGCGGAGAAGGGTACCTTTTTCTCCACAGCCCCGCCAGCACTTGTTGGTTGATTTCTTGATAATAGCTATTCTTTCTGGAGTGAGATGGAATCTTAGCATTGTTTTGATTTGCATCTCTTGAATGACCAGTGATGTTGAACATTTCTTCATATGTTTATTTGCCATTTTTATTTCTTCATCTGAGAAGTGTTTATTCCTTTCAGATGCCCATTTTTGGATTGGGTCTTTAAATTTGGGGGGTTGATTTTTTTGAGTTCTTTATATATTCTAGATGTTAGACCCTTGTCTGAGGGGCAGCTGGCAAAGATTTTTTTCCCAGTCTGTGGCTTTTCGTCCTGCTCTATTAATGATTTCTTTTGCTGTGCAAATCCTTTTAGTAGGATGAGGTCCCAAGCACTGATTCTTTGTATTATTTCCCGTGCATTCTGGGTTCTGTTCTTAAATTTTTTTCCTACACCTATGTCTTTGAGAGTTCTTCTTATTCTATTTTCCAGTAGGTTTAGTGTTTCTGTTTTAATGTTTAGATCTTTGACCCACTTTGATTTTAGTTTAGTACATAGTGACAGACGTGTATCTAGTTTTAATATGTGGCAAGCCAATTTTTCCAGCACCATTTGTTAAAGAGGCTATCTTCCTTCCAGTGAGGGTGTTTGGCGCCTTTGTCGAAGATGAGGTATTTAAGTGTGTTTGAAGTTGTTTCTGCATCTTCTAGCCTGTTCCATTGGTCCTCAGGTCTGTCTTTGTGCCAATACCATGCTGTTTTTATCACAGTAGCTTTATAATATCATTTCAGGTTGGGGATTGTGATGCCCCCTGCCTTGCCCCGTTGCCCAGGATTGTTTTCGCTATTCGTGTAGACCTCATCTTTTTCTAAGAATGATACAAATTTTAAAAAAAGGAAGGGCTGAGATGAGGTAAACCTCCATACCACATTCCTGGGTCTCTAGAAGTTTTCCAGGTTTAAATTTCTCATGTTTTATGCTCTGTTTTTCTCCTTTCCATTGCCAGTTAACCCCCTAGATCCTTATCAAGTTTATCTCATCTTGCTACAACTTCTTGGTTTCTTATGCAATGTAATTTTTTTATACCTGGATGAAATCCAAACATACTAAATTCTTGTTAAGCTGGTACTGATTTATTCTGGAGAGTAGTGCTATTGCTGCAAATTGAAAGTTATTCTTACCGGCACATTGGGTATTCAGTCACTCTTAGAAGGTTGGCTATCCAGTTTCTTGGGGTAGAAATCTCTTAATTTCTAGACTGCTAGTATTTCAGTATTCACAAATGCTTTCCCATTGTATTAGTCACTTTCTGGTCACTGAGACAAAATACCCCAAACCAGCAATTTAAAGGAGAAGAGGTTTATTTTAGTTCATGGCTTTAGAGATTTCAGTCCATGGTCAGCTGGCTCTGGAGCAGAAACAGCATAATGGAAAGACATGGCAGAGGAAAATTTTGAAATCCCTGGATGTCAGGGAGCAGAGAGAGAAGGGAGGAGCCAGGGATTACATCTTTTCATTTCACACCCCCAGTGAATCACGTTTTCTGACCAGACCTCACCCCCTAAACACGGCATGTTTGGCTGTGAACTCACCAATGGATTAATCCCTTGATAAGTGTAGCACCCCCACAATCCAATCACCTTTCAATGGGTGTATATCTGAACATGTAAGAGTTTTGGGGGGACATTTTAGATCTAAACACCTGTAATTTAGATCCTAACACCTATAATTAAGCTTTACAATAATAGTATAGCTAGGAATGAATGTTATTCCTTTGGCCACCTAAAATATTCACTGAGAATTCAAAATAATTAAGAAAAGGGAAAGGTATGTGCATGGCATTTAGATATTATATATGTATATTTGTGAATAATGCCATATTAGTTTTGCATATAAGCTCATTTTAGGGAAAACACAGAGAGTAAAATAAATGCTAATTCTAGCATTGTATTACTGCAGGAAAGTAAACATATCAAATAAGTCTTTAAACATTAAAGTTAAAATGTGACTGGATATTTTAAAATTAAAAGCATAATAATTTATTGAAATTTATTAAGAAGATCTCTGATCAGAATTTGGTTAATTCACTTACTCTCAAAATTTCCCTGAAAATTATATTTATATAAACAATAACATTAATCTTAAATTAATATTTTAAGGTATTGTTTGACATTTCAAAATCGTACAAATCCCTAATACAGCAGCATTACAATCTTAATCAGTTATAATCAAGTAGGATAAACTAGACAAATACTGAGGTAATAATCATCAGTAATTAGGAAAGTGATAATTTTAAAGAAGAAAATCACCTACAGTTATTATTTCAATAGCTTACTCATTATTATGAAGAGAGCATAAACAGATTCTTTCAGCATGTTTTGCAAAAATCCTCTTCTAATGAGAGCACTGTTCTGAGCTCTCTCATAACTTACTTATTGTGGGATTCTTTGGACATACTCCAATGTTTCCATTTATACTTCTATTGTTTATAAATTTCCCAGACTATGGTATTTTTGTTATAGCAGCCCCAATAGACTAAGACATTCTAAATATCTATAACAGAGTCATTAAACATAAATATGTGGAGATACTAATAAATTTTTTATAATAACAACTTCTCTAGCATGAAAAACATATTACTACTGCTACACATTAACATTTAAATCTACAGATGGCACTTAAAAGTAGTTGTGTCTGATTGCTAAATAAAGAACCTGATATAATCAGGGAAATTTTAAAGCTCAAAGAATTCTAAAAGAGCAGCTAGTCCAGTCTCCTTGTTTTGTAGATAAGATAATTAAGTTTCTAAAGAGAGATGTCTTCCCATGTGTCCAAGGAGTTACTGCAGACTCAGGAATGATCAGCTCCTGTTGTTATTTCCAACATGCAGGTTCAGAGCCCCTAGAGGACTGACTTTTCCTGAGGACCCTTGAATTGATACACAAAGCATTGTCTGGAGACTTAACATGCAGTGTCCCACAAGTACTATTTTTCAAATGTGCATAAAAGCCACTGGTATTAACAAATTCATTCATTTATCAATACAAAATTCATGATACTTTTATTGTTGTTTTGCATCTGTGTTTTTTTGTTTGTTTTTGCATTTGTTAAATAGAAACCGTAGAAATTTTTGGAAGTGAGTATCCCTTTTTCTATTATTTATTAAAACTTTGGACAATTTAAAAGTTTACAAATATTAGAAAAGGCTAATGATTTAATCCTTCATTTTTTCATTATTGTTATTATTATTTATGTGAACCTAGGACTAGTAGCAGTGATGCAAAGGTGAGTCTGAGATTAAGGATTCAGACAACTAGTCCAGTGAAAGGTATAATGCAATATGTGGTACTGGCATGTACAGTGTGCCACTCTGGCATTTTACCATGTGGTCATATCAAGTGAAAGGTGATGTTTTTGTTTCACAGGCATAGTAAGATACTCAGAACATTTGGTTTTAAAGGTATTTTTCACTTGACAAAAGAAGTATCATGGGAACATCCGCTTAGTCTTTTATCATGACTTAACTAGCAACACATCCATCTCTTTGTTTTTTTCAATTGACATGTAAAAACTGCACATGTTAATATGAGGTACTGTGTGATGTTTTGACACACATATACATCATGTAATGTGCTAACCATGACATGTTATGTAATGTTCTAACCAGGATAATATATCTCCTCAAACTTTTATCACTTCTCTGTTCTGAAAACATTCAAAAGTTTTCTTCTGGTTTTTTGAAATATACAGCACATTATGTTAGCTGTAGTCACCTTATTGTACAGTTGAACATCAGAATTCATTTCTCCTACCTGACTATGACTTAGTCCACCAATCTTTCAGCTCTATTTCCTCCCCTCCAATTTCCCAAGACTGCAAGGCCAACTTTTTTATGTTCCATGTGTGAGTGAGATCATAAGGTATTATTTTTCTGTACTGGCTTATTTCACTTGACATAATGATCTCCAGTTCCATCCATGTAATCAAAATGTCAAAATTTCACTCTTTTTATGGCTAAATACCATTCCATTGTGTATTTATATCACATTTCCACCCCGAGTATTTATCTCTATATACACATGTATATATAAATACACATTTTCATTATCCATTCATCTTTCAATGAACATTTGGGTTACTTCTGTTTCTCGGTATTGTGAATAGAGCTGAAATACACATGGAAATATGGATGTCTTTTTGATAGACTAGTTTTATTTCCTTTGGATTTGTAAAGAGTAGTGACATACTAGATCCTAGGATAGTTTAAAAAAATTTTTTGAGGAACCGCCATACTGCTTTCCATACAGCTCCACTAATTTACATTCCCACCAACAGTGTGTAAGGATTCCCTTTCTCTACATCCCTGACAACACTTGTTCTTTTTTTGTCCTTTTGGTAATAAGTGTGAGGTCGTAACTCATTGTGGTTTTGATCTGTATTACTATAAAATTCATATGGAACCACATACACGCACGCACACACACAGTCCCAAACAGCTGAAGTAATCAACCAAAAAGATCAAAGGAGGCAGCATTACACTACCTGACTTCAAAATACACTACAAATCTATAGTAAGCAAAACGGCATGACATTGGCATAAAAAGAGATGCATAGATCAATGAAACAGAATAGAGATCCTACAAATAAACCCATGAATCTATAGTAAACTGATTTTCGGCAAGACGTTAAAAAGATACACAGTGGAAAGGACATTGTCCTCAATAAATTGTGCTGAGAGAAGTAGATATCCATGTGCAAAAAGATAAACCTAGACCCCTATCTCTCTCCACATACAAAAATCAACCATGAAACTCATGGAAAAAAACTGCAGAGGACCGACTTCAGGGCATCAGGATGAGCAATTTGTTTGTTTATTTGTTTGTTTAACAAGATCCCCACTCTCAGGAAACAAAAGCAAAAATAGACAAATTATATTACTTCAAACTAAGTAGCTTTGATACAGCAAAGGAAACAAAATAAGAGATAACTTACAGAATGAGAAAGAATATATTGGTTGATTATACACCCGACAAGGAATTAATATCTAGAATATATAAGAACCTCAAAAGGAAAAAAAAATCTAAATAATTTGATTTTAAAATAGTAAGTGACCTAAATAGATATTTTTCAAAAGACGATATATAGTAAGCAGGTATGTGAAAAAATGTTCAGGTTCACCAATTTCTCTGGTTTTTAAACACCCCTATAGCAGTCCACAAAATCCTGTGAATTTTTAAAATCAGTACTACTGTTATGTTCGTCCTTCTTTTTTAATCTTGTGGCAGTGTAAGCTTATTTCGCTTTGTTTATTCTTCATTGCATCATTTGTATGATTGAAAACACTTTTCCTTTTCTCAAGCAAAAGAACCAAGTTACTTCAGATCTTATGAAGCATATTTCCCATACACTGGTGCACTCAGAAGTATTTGTATTAAATTGTGCTCAATGAGGAGACACTGAGTAGCACATCACTAGAACAAAACATTCTTCCATGAATCTGCATAAGGCAGAATTTGAAAAAAAGAAAAGGAAAGAAAGAGGAGTGCTGAGGCTTTCCCTCGGAAAGCTTAACAAGGTAGCTGGAATACGACCCTTATTCCCATTTAGCAAACAGGCTGGACGTGCAGAGAACGTTCTCCGAGTTTTTTCTGCTATTATATTCTGTAGGCTCCATGCTCACCTTGATGTAGGCGCCTCATCTCCATTAACCCTCATGTGTTTTACCAGCATATCAACGTAGATCTGGGGGAACTGATATGGTACCACCTGTCCCCCAGTTTCTCTTTGCATCTAAATTACTTTAGGTCCAAACCAATTTTTGTATTTAAAAGAAATTTAAGATTTTTAGTTTAAAATTTGGCCACTCAGAAAAGCCTATATTTTGTTTAAAAATTTGAGAAAGAACATATATGACTAAAGAATTATGAATAATACTTGCATCGAATCATCTTATACATGTGTAAAAGTTCTTAATTCTATAACTTTCTGAACATTTAAAAGTTAATGTTCCCAGTACTTGGGAGCCTGAGCCAGGAGGATTGCTGTGAGTTCGAGGGCATCCTGGGCTACACAGTGAGTTCAGCCTGAGCTACATAGTGAGACTGTCTCCAAAAAAAGTTAATGTTTTAAGTACTTAACTGTATTATGATTTTATATTATTAACTCTAATTACTTCTGCTGCTATTACTATTAATACTACCAAAAGGACTTTCTGTGCAACAATTCTGTGTTTTCCTGGTTTTAAAACACTTCATCACTTTTCTTGGAATGTCCTGCTAAAGGTTTAGTTATACTGAAGGAAATAGAAACAGTGTATGAAGGAGGAATCGCTTTTATGAAATGGAATTTTTGGAATGCCCTTATTTTGGATGAGTTGCAGACTTTTAAATTCCACAGAAACCCAAATAAAAAGTTATATGCCAGTTAAAGCAAGATTTCCGTTGTTCTCAGAGTCACCTCTTTGTTATTTGGAGGCATGGTCCTCACCCGGACTGCAAAACAAACAAACAAACAAACAAAAACAAACAGAAGCAAAAACACATGAGACTACAAGTGTGACAATAGAAGAGAAAAACAACAGCGTTGATGTAAAATGCCTCTAACATTCAGAATGTGGCTGTGGAAAGCACCCTTACCACAAAAGTGATTTGAGCAAGGTGTCTGGTCAGTTTGCTAAAGAAGAAATTTTTATTCATTCAAATTTGTCACTCTCCAAAAGCGTCTATCTCTATTTCTACCTATTATCATGTTTGTCATATTTAAGATGAAAATTATAAATGATGAGGCTATTATAGTGTGATAGAAATTTGACTTTTCTGCTCTTCCTGAAAGATATAATCTATAGGCCTTCTCAGTTAAGATCCAATCTTAGAACAAAAAAACAAAAAAACAACAACAAAAAAAAAGGAACTTGTTTTAGGCAGAAATCGTACGTTTCATACCTTTCATTTTTCTGGCTTGAGCACAATCTTTGGCACATGGTGAATGCAAACTGATAGTTGTTGAATCAGAAAAGGTATCAAAGTAGTACAGTACTCAAAAGAGAATGTCTACCTAAGAGTCAAAATTTGTGTTGATTATATAATACCAACCAGTATAATTTTACAGGAATGTTTTGAATGAAAAAAAAATGATTAGTATGTATAGTATTTAAAAATATCTTCTTTTTTTTAAATTCTCAGAAAGTGTAGAGATATATAAGAAAGTATATATAATAATGAAAGGTGACTATATAAGAAAAAAGTACTAAAACAAAATTAGCTAGAGCCAACCACTGTTTATAGTTTGATATATTTTTTCCAGGCTGTTTAATAGTTCACACTATACAAATTTGGGATCATACTGAATTTTCAGAATATATAAAATAATCCAGAGTAAACTAGAAATAATTATCCTATAAGCAACTTATATGTAATATATATCACTTTTAAACAGTAGAGTTTGCAACAAAATTAAACCAAAAACTAAAACTAAATAAGATTTGAATAAACTTATTAGGACTAAGGAGGATTGAGGTCAGTTCCAGGAGCTCTCAGTTGTCAATACTCTTAAAATTTTCCAGCTTTGTACAAAAAGACTCTTTCCATTTTCAAATGAGAACATTTTCTCTTGTATTTTCTATGTCTTAAGAGAGCTTGATAGGCATGAGTTCTAAACTGCAGGCATGTATAATGGCATCTGATCAGAAAATACTTTTGAAAATACCTACTATTGTGATGATTTAGCTAAAAGTGCTTATCTGAATGGTAGGCAGTGGCAGTGGATTATAGTGAGTTAACTGATGAGAGGATTGGGGAGGGTGAAGAGTTTTATCCTTAGGTAAATTCAAAGAATAGTCAGGAGCCTGTTCCATTACAAGGCAAACATACAGAACACTGTCAAAGCCAGAGCTCTTTTATTAGAATTAGGATGGCACTTGGGATGCATACCACAGTAACATGAAACCCACAAGCCACAGTGTGATGTACACATAGTAAATCAGACGTGAGTATCCAAACTGCAGTAACTTCTTTTCTTTCTAATCTCTAAATCTCTGTGGTGCATAATTTCTTTGGGGTCAAGGAGTTGCCTTGCACAGCAAAATATTAAAAGGCATGTTAGTATGCTGAGGTATCAAATGAAAAATCTCTTTGAACTACTCTAAAACTGTTCTCCCCGGATTTAAAAGAGTTAACTCACTTTCAAAGACACTAACTGAAAATAAATCATACACCAAAGAGAGGAAGGTTAGTTTAGTCCCTCAGTTTAGATTGATATGACTTAAAAGTCCTGCTCAAGGATCACGTTATTGAGGCGGGGATCCCAGTGGTAAGTGGATCAGGGAGCTTATTGGTCACTGTTCAATAATCTTTCACTCAGGTTTTTTTTTTATTTTTTTATTTTTTTTTTTGTGGTACCGGGGATCGAACTCAGGCCCTTGTGCTTGAAAGGCAAGCACTCTAATCACTGAGCTAAATCCCCAGCCCCACTTTTTTTTTTTTGTCACTCAGGTATTTTTTGATAGAGTGAGTATGTTTCTTTTAAAAATAAGTAACTGGAAAATAACTGTTTGCACAAGGAAACATAGGGAAAGAAAGTTCTAAGCAACCACGTACTGCCAAAAGCAGTGCACCAGCTGTGAATGCCCTAAAGAGAAAGAGTATTTTACTTCATGACATTATATTTTTTACAGTTTTTACAAACTGGGAAAAAGAAGTACTAAAAACATGTAAGGGAGTGAATCTTGGGAAGTGTTGTAAGGAAAATATTAAAACAAAGCCATCTTTGCATTAAGAAAAGATTTTAAGGGTTTGTTTTGAAATTTCAAGCCAAGAACTCAAATCCAATGAAGTTCAACTCAATTATAAGACAACTTTCTAAAATGGGCAAAAGATTTGACAAGATATATTATCAAAGACATTATGCCAATGACTTATAAGCACATAAAAAATGCCTAATATCATTTGTCATATAGAGAAATGTAAGTTCCAACTGTCATGAGATACCACTTCATACATATTAGCATGGCTGTAATAAAACTGTTAGACAATAACAAGTGTTGGCTAGGTTGTAGAGAAAATAGAATAGTCATACATTACCAGCATGAATATAAAATCTCTAGAGAAAGATTAATGGTTTCTTGGGGGCTGAGGATAGAAACAAGATTGACCATAAACAGACACAAAGGAGAAAAGACATGACCTAAATAGGTTACTGAACAGGGTTCTTAAGATCCAGAATGCGCTTACTAGATGCTTTGGGTTGTACTTTTTGGAGGCTGTACTGCTTGGGAGAGTTGTACTTCTTAGGTAATGAATAAATTTAGAGGGTAAAGCAACATTTTGGCAAAGAAGGTGCAGAGTAGGCGACCTTGCAATACGAATAGGAGAAGTTTGTTCTAAGAAGTCTGGAAAGCCAAACCTAGTGAAATAGATTTTAAGAATATGAGTTCGAGTCAGGTATGGTGGTGTACGCCTGTAGTCCCAGCACTCAGGAGGCTGAGGCAGTAGAATCACCATGAGTTTGAGGCTACGCTGCGCTACATAGTGAGTTCAAGGCCAGCATGAACTACATAGTGAGACCCTGTCTCAAAACAAACAAACAAACAAACAAAAAACGAGTTTAGGTTTGAACAAAATAAATTTATTCAGTCTCTTCAAGATGATATTTTGGTGGTTTTGAAGGAAATGCAGAAGCATGGATTAGCAAAGCAAATATTTACCATATATTATAGTTTATAATAATAGGGAAAATTGACAGAAGCTTAATTGCAGAATAATTAGCCACCTTACTGTTGATTACAGAATCTCTTGTGCTGCACGAGTTCTTTTTAATGTTCCCTGATGTTTCAGACTCATAGTTACTTGTTGCTAGTAACACATTTACCTACTAAAGAGATATTATGTGGAGAATATGAGTTGTACTTGGGGAAGGACATCTAACTCAACTTTTGCAGGCAAATTCAGCAATTTCTTTAAGTGATTTTTTTTCCCCAAAGTGATTATCTCAGCTGGACTTCAAAGCATAACATAAGGCCTTCTGTTAGCAATAAATCCACAAAAATCCATAAAACCTATGGTGTTGCATATTATTATCAAACATTTGTTGAGCTTTCTACTAATGACCTTCTAGTCATTGTATAGAGCCAAATATCCGTTTATGATTTCTAACTAGCAAGGCCCATGATCTAAATTTCATCTAAATAGAGTGAGAATAAGGGAAATCCATAAAAATTAAAATTATTTTCATGCATAATTTTCAAGCAATGTAAGCCCATGTTTCCTATTGAAATGATTTACAAATGACAGTGAAAACAATTACAAATAAAGAATTTAAACCCTTCACTCACAAAGCTTTACAATTATTTTTTAGCTTTATAGGGTTAACCTTATTGGGGTTGATTAAATTCAAGCTGCGATCTTTCATAAAGACTCAATGGAGGGTCCAGATGGCCCAACAATACCTCCTTTTGTGAGAAGAAATAACTTGAAGATTTTTGTCTAATTAAAGTATTTGTGCTGGTGGGACCTGAATGAATTGTTATTCCTTTAAAGAAGTCTACATTGCTAATAATCTTTACAAAATACTAATTATTTTAAAATAGAGTGCTGCTTTCCCTCTTTTAGTTATGTCCTAGGGCCACAGTGGCATGAGCATGACGTTTTGAAGCTAGACTCTGATACCATCTTTGGGATTTCAGTCTGATAATATGATTCCAGAAAATCAACAGAACAAGTCTCTGTGGAACAAAATGCCAGGAAGGTCAATGCATGACTTTCCTCCTGTTCCAGTCCCATGCTTAACTCTTGTCAAAATATTTTCTATGGTAACAGCCAAGACATAATTAGCACCTTTTCTTCATGTTGAAAATATCATTGGTAGCCATAAAACAAATTTGAGGAAAGCCTTTAAGCATGTCATCTCAGCTGTGGTTATTGGTATACCATGATTTGCTTACCTGCAAGAATAATACCTCATGTTAACCTGCCTTCCTATCCCAGCATGCCTAACTGTATCAGACAGAGAGAACGAGAGAATTCCAGGTGTAAGGTGGGGGTAAGGTGGAAATGAGTTGGGAAATGTAGTAGGAAATTAGACAATAAACAATCTTACAAGTGCTTTTAGTATTTAGTTATTTTCATCATTCTTTTCCAAACTTTTTGTGTATTTTGTCTGCAATCAAGATGATATTTTGAGATAGTTTGTTCTCCAAAAGTCTGTCTTGTATTGGACAGACAAAAATATTGATTGCTTTTGTCACGAGTGGAAAGGTCCTATGTATGTATTTGACTTTTTACATGTTCTTGGTTGAGGCTACAGAAGCCAGGGTTGTTATGATCAAAGATTTCCAGCAGAGGGTGTAGCTACTTCTATAGGGTAAATTCTTTTGAAGCCACATCACACTGTTGCATTTGAATATTGCAGCGTTACTGTTCATGGTGGGGGCTGGAATTGTAACACTTTTTATGACTGTTATCTCTTTTGATCCAAAAAAGAGCATGCATATTAATACTTTATTAGGATATGTTGAAGAAGTAGAAATTTGTGGAGAGAATATTTAAATTAAAAAGCTAAAGTGCCTGACTGAAATCTTATTCTGCCAATGTTTTTCAAAGTAAATGGAGAACAAAGTTTCAGATTTTAATTATCCAGTACAGCAGAACAAGTGCTTAAATTTTTTATTCTATCTAAGAAGAGTAGTTGATCTGAGAGGGCTGGTGAATATTTACTCTGTTTCTCCCCCATAGTTGCACATGTGCATATAAATAATAAATTCCTTATTTTCTCAAAATACACTGTGTTGGGTGGGTGGGAAGGGTGAGTGTTTTAAAGCTTTTTCTCTGAAGATATGGTTCTTGATCAACTTTATCTTCCCCTCCTTTTTAATGCCTTTTATTTGTAGATATATAATGTAGATATAGAAGCATTTTGGCCTCCAATTCCTGTTTTCAGATTTCTACTGGTACAGAAAGGTGTATATTTTGTTTTTGAGAAAAGCAACATAAAAATGATAAAAGTGATAACTTACTTGTATGGAGCTTTAGACTACTAGTATTAATAAGAAGCAAAGACATAAATTTCCAGGCCCCTTAAATCCAGGCCGAAAATGTAGGAATAAAAATACTAATGTCAGCTATGAAAATTATTACTTAAAACCATGCCTTATTTTTAAAAAGGTGTCTTTATTAAGAGAAAATGAGATTTCAAATGTTTTCCTCCAGTTTCCTTGTCCTATAACTAAAAATTACAGTTATTTATATTAATGTTTCCTTTCAAAGACCTAATTTATTTGACTTTGGTTTATGCTGATATCATACATACCCATGATTTTGATTACTTGGGAAATAATTTTTAAATTATATTTAGGTTGGACACCTACATACTAACTAACATCTTACTCAGGTTTGGCTTCATGTATTTTAAGCTTTTAGTGCAAAGATGAAAATATGCATTTAAATATATTAACTTTCCAACCTTTGTAAGTGGAGTACCTATGGGATTAGTAGTACATTTTGGTAGTTTGAACTCCTTTCCCCAATTCCCATCTCTCCCTATTCTTTCCTATTTATTTTCATAGCAGGCTGCCTTCAACGTCCTTTTCTTGCCTACAGTTTGTCACTGAAGGAATGAAGTATCTCCAGATCTTAACCTACTCTTATTTGATCTGTAGCATTCAGATGCAAGGGAGAGGCTGAAGTATGGAATTTTAGTTATACCTTTTTAAAATTGGGGAGTAAGAAACACATAGAGAAAACAGAAATGTCTTTTTTGCTTTTATCTATTAAGTTTACCTTTGAAAAATATGCAGAATGAATGGGCAGGGGGAAGGAACAAACAAACAGAACTTCTGCTGGAATATTGTGACAGATTTACCGACAAATATTTTCTAACAGATTTTTACCAACAGGCAGTTTTTGTTTTCTTTACTAACAGACCATAAACATACTTCTGGTTGGCAGCAGCTGCACCGTTACAACACTAAAAAGCATCGTTGGCCAACTTCAGTACCTTATGTAACATCAGAAATAAGGAATAACTTGAATTTTAAAAATTGTATATGTTAACTCTACTGATAATAAACTATTTTCACTGCAGGAAATAAATCTTTCCCAAAAGAGAAATTGTCCCCGAATTACTTTTTTCTTTTAGACTCAACCAAAAATTGAAGAGAGATTTGTTTTTACTCATTCTTTTATGTGCTGATAACTATTTTAAGACCTCTGTGTAAGATTCTGGTGACCTTGGGAAAATCACAGGATGTTTCCTCTACGCTGAAAGGAAAGGCAGTGGTTTCTACAGTACTTTCTCCTTGTACCATTCAATATCAATGCACAAATAATAAATACATGGAAAGCCCAGGGTACCCCCAAACTCGTGAAATTTCTAGAAGTCAAAATTACTAAATGTATTTAAGGCAGTATAATAAAAGCCAAGTGGCTGATAAAGTTGGGCTAGTACTGGTGTGAGGTGGGGTCTTTCGGGCCACCCCAGGATCACCCCAAGTCTTGGTGTCTCGCTCAACTTCCATGAAAAGAGACTGAATCAGGGCCTGAACTGGGCTGTGACGACAGAGAACGAACTACTCGCCAGGTTCCCATGGAGTTTTGTCTTCTGAATGTGGCACCAAGTCCTGGTCATGAAGTTGGCAAGAGATTACCCCGTCAAAAAACTGGCCACACACCCAGGAACACACACACACGAACATGTCCCTGCGAACAAGCTTGGGCGCATACTGTACTTTCCTCCTCTGCATTCTTTAACGCTCAGAGATTTATCGAGAAGCATTCGGTGCCCGGGCTATGTTTTGCAAGGCTAACACATCAGGTTCCTTTGCAGTACTGTGGTTTGCTCTGAGTTACGGGCAGAAACCGGAACGAAGGAAAAAGAGAAAGCAGGGGAGTCTGGAGACAACCGTGCACGTTATGCAGCTTCTAAAGCGTGGAGGATGGGACGGAGGAAGAGCAGAATACGGAGAAAGGGTAAAGCTGAGGAAAATATTCACACCAATGGGTAAAAGGGAAAAGGTGAGAAGCAATGGAGTAGGAGAGGGAACCAATGGGTGGGAGAGGCGCAGGAAGAAGGGGGAGGGGCGGAAACCAATCGCGGAGTCCCGACGCGAGCGAGGACGCGGCCCCGCGCGCTCGCTCCCCTCCCTCCGGCTCCAGCGCTCGCGCCTCGCCCGGCTCCCGGGAGACGAGGGCAGGGGCGGAGCCGAGCCGGGCGCGCGGCGCGGGAGGCGTCGCGAGGTGAGGGCGGCGGGGGCGGGGAACTGTGGGGCGGGCAGCGCGGGTGCGCGCGCGCGCGCGCGCCGCGCCGGGTCCTGGCTGCGCCGCCGCTCCGCCCCCGGCCGGGTGTGTGGCTTCGCGCGCGCGCGCGTGCGTTCCGGCGGTGCGCGCCGGGAGAGATGCTGAGGTAAAGTTCGGGAGAGAGGGAGAGGGATCCGTCAGCGCGAGGGAGCCCGAGTGGCCGCCATTACTGAGCCCGGCGCGGCGGCGGCGGCGGGCGCAGGGGAAGGGGGGAGGGACGGGGCCGCCGCTGGTGGCGGGGACGGAGGGCGGGTAGGTTACTAGGCAGCGGGAGCCGTGGGGCTCCGGTTTCGGGGCGTGTGTGTTGGGAGGGCGGGGGGAAGTGGCTGAAGGGACGCGGCGCTCGGTGAGCGCGCCGGGGACGAGAGGCGAGCGGAGTGGAGGAGGCGGCGGCGGCGGGAGCGCTCCCCAGGAATGTCGCTGCCGCTGCCACCGCCGCGGCCGCTGCCGTTGAGGAGGAGACGGAGGAGACCGACGTTGCTAGGTAGGACCTTGCGACCCCGCTCCCCTGGGCCTGCCCGCCCCTCCCCGCCAGGACCCTCCCGCCGCCGGTTGTAACCAGTTGGAGGCTGGGGCCCCGCGGCCGCGGAGGGGAGCCTGGCGCGCTTCGGTCCTCGCAGGCCGGGCCGGAGCGGCCGCCGCGGCGGGGTACCGTCGGCGTGAAGGGCAGAGGCCGGGTGGGGGGCGCCTTCTCCACAGGTGACGGGGCCGGGGTCCACAGAGGCCTGCTGGCGGCCCGGGATCGCGCCGGCCCGCCCGGCGTCCGCTCTCGCTCGCCGCCCTCACTTGCCCTGGTCTCGCAGGCTGCGTGGGGAAGGAAGGTGGCGGTGTCTCTGGGCCGGCTTGCTGCTGCTGTTAACGAGTTCCACCTGGAAGAGGGAGCGGGGGTGGGCGCAGATTCGAGAAACCTGATCTCGGCTGCAAACTTACACGCCTTTCTGGGGGATCGGCCCTTTCACTTTTTCCTTATCTCCCCGACTCCTCGTCACCACATTCCCATCTGCTGCTAAGCTTGGGCTAGGGTTTGAGAAGTTGCGCTGCGCAACGAAACACTTGAGTCTTGTCGGTTGCCTGCGACTGGGTTGGGGCTCAGATACTGAGTTTTCGCAAGGGTAATCTTTAGATTCTGTTTCCACTAAAGAAAAGTATCTGGGTGGGGGTGGGGAGCTGCGCGGGAGCGCGCATGCACTTATCCACACATAAATACACTCGGCTCTCTCGCACCCTCCCTCCCACTATCGTTAGAAATGCAAGTGAGGTGGAGGCTCCTGGTGTAGCAGAGGCGGTAAGGTACTTGGACACGAGGGCAAACTATTAGGACGGCTACTAGTTCCCAGAAAGTTACAGCGGAGGCACTTATACTTTTACCATTTGATAGAAATACAGTTTTGGCCAATGCCTAATGGGAGTATAAATAATTAAATCTAGGCCAAAATAGGGATACACATGGATTTGTGTGCGCGTTTTAAATTTTCATCCATAATTTGCTTTTTCCTTTATAATAGGCAACCTTTCAAAAAATGTTCAGATGTAAAACATTGAAACGCCTCTGTATTTGCATACAGTACTGCCTTCTACAGGTGTTGGGGGAGAGGGGCTTAGGGTACCACCTAGAACCAAAACTAGTTTTCAGTTTGAACAGGGATGTTAGGGATGTTTACCTGTATTGTGGCTCTTACTCACTTTAGGGAAGATTTCTCTAAATCTTCATTTTAAAATAGTTCTAAACAAAATTTCATTTAGATTCAACTTTTCGGAAGACTATTTTGGTTTAAAAATAAGACTGGTAATATGTATTTGGAAATGTTTTCCTTGTCAATTCCAGTTTATTTGTACTTTTAATATGATAAACTTATTCCATATGTTTAGATATGCATACTAACAGCAGGGGTAACCTACTAGACAGTTTCCAGAGTAAAATTTTCTTCCATTTTACATTACTTTCTCTCTCTCTCTCTCTCTCTCTTTTTTTTCTAATTTGTTGTTTGTAATTGACCCACATTTCTAGTATTTGTGTAGTGGAAGAGTGTTTAAGTGTGGGTCACTAAAAACTCGGAAGGCAGTGGAACACTTTAAACATTGGATTGGCTGGTTATGCATGTGCTTTTAACTTTAAAGAAGTAGCACTATTCATATGATTAATTTAAACCAGCATTAGATGTTACAGCTTATTAGATAACTGTCGATTTGGTTGTCATGTATAGCCTACATTTTTTTAACCCAGGTCAGCATGTCTTATTTTACCATTCTTTGTACATTAATTATTAAGAACATTGGGAGGGAGATTGGTTACACTTTGGTGTAAGAATTGGCAAAGAATTCTGTTACCTTTGTCACTTTTTTTTTTTAGTGTCCCCCCCCCCCGCCTACTTTAACTTCTCAAAAAAGTGATTCAAAGTTAATATCTTAATTCTCTCAGTTGGTACTTACTCTAAATGTTTTGAAAACCATCTCCACTCTTTCCTCTTTTTGTTTGAAAGGCATTTAGAGGAAATGAATTATGTTGACTTTGAAGGTTCAGATTTTCTAAGGAATAAAACATTATTTTTGCACCCCTTTTTTGGATTCGAAGCTTAGAATAATACAGCTTAGAATAAAAATTTTATAACTTAGTCTTTTAACTGAAGAAAAATTATGTTTCATGAAGACTGCTACTAAACCTTTTTAGCATTAGCAAGACATAAGGTAAGTCTTGTCTTGGTATTCACTTTTTAAATACTGTATTGACATAATAGGAATTTTTCTTGGTTTCTACAAGAGTAAGTTTTATCACAATTTAAATTTCCATAAGTACTGTTTTAAAACTGTTCATTTGGGCTATTCATAGAGTTTTTTGGGTTTTTGTTTTGTTTTGTTTTGTTTTTTACATCAAGGTGTGCAGATAGCAACTGACTTGAGAAACAGTGTAGTGTTCTGTGTTCATAAAAGACAGTGTAGTTTACATTTAAGCTACCACCAAGGGAATGTGATTTTTGAAAGAACTACTTCAGTGCCAAGAGTTTTAACTATAAATCTTAATTGGTTTTCAAACTGTATTCCTTGATCTCTGTTTTTTTCCCCCTGGATTCTTTGATATTTCTACTCTCCCAAACCATGACAGATTCTGTTTTTATCTGTTAGATGTGTTGTACTTAAATAAAACATTTAATTCTTTTTGAACAAGTTTATCTACATTATAAAAAATGTTAAAACCTCTCATTTCTTAATTCAGAATACCTTGAGTGTTTCAGCTATAGGTAGGAGTTTAAATGTAAGAGAGACAAGGGTGGATTTTTTTCCCAGTGTGTTTTGGACACTCACTGTCCACAATGACTGAGATATGCAGTGAAATGAAATTGTTAAATTCTCATCATATCAGTGGGTTTTCTTTCTTAGAATTAGAGCTATTACTGGGTCAAAGTTGTATATAACTCTAATTTTATGTTTAAAATATGACTAATTTGTGTCACTTAGATTCCCAAGCTTTTTATGATGAAAAGTTAATAGTAAAAGTGAGTTTCATTTTTTAACTTCAGTTAGGTTTAGCCTATTTTATAACCCCTGACCATTTTCTATTGAGCAGCCATGCATTGTGAGTGATACAAGAAAATATAAAATACTACTCCCTTATAAAGGTCTCATCAGAGTTTACAGCTGTGATGGTGGGGGCACAAAAATGTAGGAATAGTTAAATACCAAATACAAATACAAAATACATGAAGCATATACAAGGCAGTGCATTATTGATTTAAAATTTGGCTTAAAGGAGATAATACTTGAAAGCATAGAATTGGGCTTTTGTGCATGTGAGCGTGTGTCTGTGTCTGTTTGTGTGTGTAGAGACCTTTAGATAATCTAATGAAAATGTGGACCGAAAGCACTGGGAAGTGTGGGACAGTTTGGCAAATGAGAAAATATAGCTTAAAAATGTAAGCATATCAGTTTGTACCTATTAAGTCAAATTGAAAGATTTGAGGAAAGTATTGATGCAAGGGTGTAGGAGGGATGCCGCAGAAATAAATACATTAGGTGGTCTATCAAAGTTGCTGTGTCGATACTGTTAAACAGCCTTGGGGGAATGCTTACCTTGGTTTCTGATATAGGATTATTTGTCCATTTTCTTCCTGTTTATCATGTTCTCTTACTGTTCCAAAATTGTGTTTATTATTATTATACTTAGCATTTCAGAGCCAAGATAACACGTGTTTGTAAAAAGTTGTTTTCATTACTTTTTCGGTTGACTGTGTAGATAGCTAGTAGATTCCTAAGTAACATTCCTATGATGGGGGTAGGGAAAGATTCAGATTTCTTTTCTTTTTTTTTTTTTTCATTTTTTACCAAGAGCATCTGTTGGTACATTGTATACATAATGGTCACATTCATCATGGTTATTTTGTACCTGTACATGATGTATCTTGGTTTTCCCCCCTCCTTCCCACCGCTCCCTTCTGCTCTCCCCTTCTCTATTTACAGCAGTTCTATTTATATTTTTCCATTGAAAGATTCAGATTTCAACTCTTAATTATTAACTAGGTATATACATACATATACTTCGTATATGTATGAGTACACATACATATATGTACTCTGTTAATATAGAAGAGGTTTTTTATATATGTACCTAGTTGATAGAGAAGTATATTGTGTATATATTATGTGTATAAATACATGTATACACACACTTAATAGAGAAGCATGTAACTCCTTAGATGTTTCTAAGACTATTAAATGGTTTCTTCCATAATTGCTGAAATTTAGGATCTTGAAGTTTTACTCACCTTGATCATGCCTTATTTCATTATTAAAATTTCATTTATCTTTGGAAATAGCACCTGAAACTCTGGTGATACCACCATCTGTTGCTGAAAGTGATACTTTTTCACTAAGAAGTACTGATTCATTTTTGGTTTCTCTGTAGTAGCCATTCATCAAGCTCTGAATTGGACTGCTTTTTTCAAGTCTACTGTGATATTCAGGTGCTTTAAGTGATGGTGTTTATCTGTAGTTTGGTTTTTGTGCTCCACCAGATTGAATCTGTTGCTTATTACAAGGTATAACTTGTGTTTGCTTTTGAAAATTATAGTCATATTTAATATCTTCAACTTTATTTTCCTACTTTCCAGTTTGTCTATGGTGTTTAATCACTTCGCCCTCATCACACGTGGAATGACTTCTCTTTAAAAATAAATCCATCCTACTTTTCAGGGTTCACCAAAACTCTTTATGTATTTCAGGGGTTTGTACATGATGGCCTTTGGGCCAAATCTGGCTTGGGATCTATTTTTGAATAATGACTTTTTATATTTTGAGATAGTTGGGGACAAAATTATAAGAACAGTACTTGTGATTTGTAAAAATTACATGAAGTTCAAATTTTGTGTCCCTAAAGTTTTATTGTGACGACCATAGTCATTCATTTAAGTATTGTCTGTAGCTGTTTTTGCACACTGAAGACATAGCCAGGTGGGGTGACAGACACAGTACAGTGTACAAAGCCTAAAATATTTGCTGCCTGGCCCTTTACAGAAAAACATTTTGTGAACTCTGATCTATCTTAGCTTGTACTTACCTCTCATTTCTTTGAATTCCTGTTGTATTAACTCTGTGGTATAGCATGTTGCCTTTGTCTCTTCAGCTATGGCACTGTAAAGATTCTTAAAAGTACAGTGGGGAAAGTGTTCTTCACCTTTCTACCTTCCCCCTTGAATCCATGTTTTATTTCTGTACTCCTGCCTGTGACTATTTGACCTCTTAATGTTTTTATGACCAAGTGTTACATCTTTTGAAAAATTGTTAAAACTTACCTCATTTTTTTACATAATGGAAATAATAGTTTACTTTCCTATATAATCTTACAATATTGTCAATTTAGGGCCTTACTCTTAGTTCGTAGGTCTCCAAAATGTGGGGAAAAGAACTAACACCTAGACTGGGTTAGTGGACTTCTGTACATTCCTTTGGACTTTCAGAACCTCTCACATTCTCTCAGTACAATAAATACTTAAAGATCATTTTCCTAGGTTAATATACATGAGATAACCTTTGATTCTTCTGTTTTCACCACAGAATAAGGAAACAGATTAGGAAATTTGGCGTAACTTTCACATCAAGGCTTTCAGAACAATGTAATATCAGAAGAGACTGTAGGTGGAATAATGGGTTATATACCTGTTGAGAGTGGTTTTGTTCATTGATTTTCTAATATTTTTAGCAGTGAAACTTTTCTTTTTTCCAGACAGTAACTTGAAATGTGAAAATGAACAGAATTATCTTTGTTGGGTAGTAGAGCTTGGCAAATTCCCAGAGTCCTGCCTGCTTGGACCCTTGTAGCACTCCTATGGAATTTGCAGGCTTACTGTTTGTGAACTCATAATGTATGTTAATGATCAAGCCATAGTTCTTAAAAAAAACTAGACTTTTTATGTTAGAATATTCTGCTGCATTAGACTTCATGGGCCCATAGGAATATGTAATTGTTATTTGTGCCCACATTTGTGACTTCAGTATTGTCCAGTAATTGTAGAGCTGAGTATTCTGAGCCTAGAAATTGATTCATTTTTTTATTCATTAAGTATTTGTTGAGCACTCACTGTGTGTCAGGCAGTATTAGGGGTGCTAGTGATACAGTTAAAAGGAGAAAAATTCCAGTGTTTCCAACTTTAATGACTGCATAAATTATTGACATTTTGGATAGATTCTCTTGATAATTTATCTAAATTATATTCTTGCCTAAAGACTAATTTATAGGAATGGTAACTTATTAAGGTTCATTTAAATCTAAATAGTGTGTGCTTACCTAGTAGAAACCTTTGTTCAAAGGCAAAATAAAATAATGAAATTTGATTGACTCCTACCAGTATTACATTGTGGAATTACATAGCTACCTTATATATTCTAAAATGTCATTTCCTCTTCTTGCTTATCATGCACTGATAACTTTGTCATTGAGAATTAGAAATATTGAGAAAATAAATCAGTATTACATCACTTATCTTTTAGTATGCAGTTGAGTTTTTAATTCTTAAACTATTCTAGTCAAATTTGCATGAGATTGTAGAATGTATGCTACTCTTTGGACTTGGGTCTATGTTGTTTGAATATTTATTTAAATAAGGAACATTTTTTTTATTTGACTTAGGATCATGTAATTCTAGCTGGATGTAGTGGCACATGCCTGTCATCCCAGCAGTCTGAGATGCTGAGGCAGGAGGATCCTAAGTTTGAGCCCAGTTTGGGTGATTTAGGGACTAAAAAATAAGGAATGGTGATGTAACTCAGTGTGAAAGTCATAAATTCAACCCCCAGTACACCCCCCACCCCCAATCTGGGTGATTACAAAACTGCTTCAGGATATTTGGTTTTAGAAATGTAATTTAAAATGTCTTTAAATAGCCCAGTATTTTGAATCAACTGTATTTGGAATTATGCTCACCTTTGTTTCCTAAAATTAGTTTTAAATGTTATAAATAAAAATTAGATGATGATTCTGATGGAACACGTTTTTATAGATCTAGTTTGCCTTCTTTGTGATGGCTTTGTTTTTGACAAAATTTTTGATTATAGTGTTTGTTTGGATTCATATATTTATTGAGTGACCATTGTGTGGGAAGTGTTGTTTGAGGCTTTTGGGATATATTGGTGGAAAAAACAAAGATTTGAACCTTTATGACTTTTCTTAGTTATTCCTCTCTTGTTAGTGAGACAAATACCCAGTACTCAAAGTTAGAGGAGGAAAGGTTTATTTAGCTCGCTGTTAGAAGTTTCATTTTGTAGGTGGTTGGCTCCAAGGTAGGGTGGCATGGCAGAGGGGTGTCGCAGAGCAGGCAGGCAGAAGGCAGCATGTAAGTAAGGACAACAGCCCTCGTACTTTGCCTTACATTTTCTCCAGGTGTACGCCCTTAGGGTGGATAACATTCACATCCAGGGTAGGCCTTCCCATTATCCATACCCAGAACTGTGCCAGACTGATCAGTGGACTAATATAGTAATCACACACCCTTGATCCTAGCATCACACACTCTAGATCCAACCACCTTTGAAAAGCCTGTGACCCCATGAGGCTTTGGGGGAACATTTGGACACAAGCAGTAACATGGCCTTTTTAAATCTTGAGTGGATAGGGAGAGAAATAAAGTTGATAACAGTAAGGAAATAAGTCGTATAATGCCTTTGGCGGTTCCGGGAAAAGTAAGTGCAAAGGTAGGAACATGTTAGCGTGTTGTGTTCCTTGATGTGACTAGAGTGGAATTAGAATGGGGAGAATAATATTAGAGTAGACTAGAGAAGTCTTAGGTTGGAAAAGGCAGATCTTAATAGTTGGTCATTGAAATAACTTGTCTTTTAATTACAGAACTGGAAAGTTGTGAACAGAAGGTGAGAGGCTCTGATTTGTGTTGTAAAAGGAACATTCTGGCAGTTGTGATATGAATAGAGGAAAGGGAGCAGAAGTGAAGCAGGGAAATTAGAAAATTTTGGAATGAACTTGGGCCAGAGATGATGGGCCAGGATTATAGTAATAAGGTAGGTATCAGAAGCTGGTAATTATGAGTATATTTTAAAGATAGAGCCATGTCTTAGTCACTTTCTCATTGCTGGGATACAATATCCAACACCTGCACCTTAAAGGAAGAGGTTTTATTTTGGTTCACATTTTTGGTCTACTGGCTCCCAGGCAAGACAGCATGGTAGGAAGATAAAGCAGAGGAAAAACTGCTGCTGTGGCAGCGAGAAAACAGAGAGAGAAGAAAGGAGCTATGGAGAGAGATTTCCCCTTCCAGGTCATGCCCCCAGTGACCTGCCTTTTCCAACTAGGCCCCAATTCCCAACACCAAGCCAGTTCCAGCGCCCACATAATCCAGTCACCTTTCACAAACCTCACCTTTGAGAATGAGACTTTGGGGGTACATCCAGATATAAACCATAACATTCCACCCCTGGCCCCCAAAAGGCTCATGTTTATCTCTTTATGCAAATTGCATGTAGTCCATTTCTATGAGTTGCCAAAGTCTTACCAGTTCCAGCATTGCTGTAAAGTCCAAAGTCTTCTCTGATACTTAAGGCAGACTCTTAGCTATGAGCCACTGTAAAAAGGAAAAAGAAAGTCGAACACTGCTGACAGACAATGGCACAAGATAAATCTTCCTATCCTAAAGGGGAAAGCATGGGGATGGGAAGATATGGGACTGAAGCAAGATCAAAACCAAAGGGTAAACATTAAATCCTATAGTTGCATATCCAGCACCTGGGGCAAGATGTGGTGAGATGTGAACTCCAGAGAGTTTGTGTGATCCCACTCTTACAGTGTTGCTGGTGGTTGTAGCCTTCGTGGTTTCTGTCAGGTGGTTTTGCTTACTGCCTGCGGCTTTTCTCATACATTCCACATTTCATTTCTGGCTTCTCCAATTTCCTGGGGTCTCCACTGGAAGTTTGGCTTCCCTCTCAGGTTCACTCACTCCCTCTCAGTGTACACTGCCATGCCTCCCAGAACTTATTCTGAAGTCTGGGTAGAATAATACCCTCTCTGATTCTTGGATTTTGCATGCCCGTAAAATCAATACCATGTGGATGACACCAAGGTGTGATGCTAGATCACCTTGGGTCCCTTAGATTATGGTAGCAGAGGCCTTTGAGTGCCTGGATAGCCAAACACTGTAAACTGAATCCAAAGAACCAATTCCTTATGAGCCCAAACAGCAGCCACATGGCTGCCTGGGGCAGTCTCCCCAAAGCAAAATTCCCTTTTGTACTTCTTGGCCTTTAAAGGGTAGAAGTCTTGTGCATTCCTCATATATGTTAAAGTCATCTTTCCTATTGTCTCATGGTAAGGCACTTGGCTTCTTTTTAATGCTAATCTTTTAGCAACTGAGCTGTCCTGGGCCAAAATTTTACTGGCCTGACTTTATAAGAGCTTCCTTTCTGGTAAAATTTAAAAGTTTAATCACTGACCTGTGCTGTTTACTCTTGATTCTCAATATAGAGCTGGCTAAGCTCCCCTCTCACTCCAGTACTTCTGCCACAACTTCAACACTGGACTGACTTGAAATATCCTCTTGTTAGATTAATTAGTTCACTGCCCTTAATCTGTCTTCCACAATGTATCAGGACATGAGCAAAATGCAGACAAATTTTCTGCCAGAGCATAATACATGTGTCGTGGAGTCCAGCTGCTAATGGAGTCCTTGTCCCAACAGAGTCCTTGTCCCAACTGAAACCTCCTGAGCCTGGCCTTTACCATCTGCATTTTTATCAGAATTGTCATCTGAGTTCTGACCAGAATTTCCCATCAAGCTTGATTTATTCTACGGCTGTGGTGGTGAACCTATGGCATAATGCAGTAGGCTGTTTGTATCATTGAAAGCTCTAAAAGGCTTGCCATCACTGTTGTAGGGTTTCTCTAGCTGGCATCTCCAAGCTTTTCCAAACTCCTCCTGCAAACAAGTTCCGAAGGCTTCTGAACCCCATGATCAGGCAGTCAAAGCAATGGCCCCACTCCTGATACCAAAAATCTGTTTCAGTAACTTTCTCATTGCTAGGGTGTAATACCCAACACCCAGAACTTAAAGGAGGAAAGATTTATTTGGGCTCACATTTTCAGTCCGTAGTCTTTTGGCTTCAAGGCAGAACAGCATGGCAGATGGATGTAGCAGTGGAAAAGCTGCTCACATCATGGCAGCAAGGAAGCATAGGGAGAGGAGAGATGGGGAGGGAGAAGACCCCACCTTCTAACACTGAGTCAAGGCTAGTGCCCCATAATCCATTCACCTTCCACAAGCTCCACCTCTGCATGAGGCTTTGAGGGGACATCCAGATACAAACCATAATGGGTCCATAGGAGTTTTTTGAAACAGCATAACAATTAAGAAGCATAAATTTTTTTTTCTTTCTTTCTCTTTTTTTGGTGGGGGAGGTTGAACTTGGCCTTGGGCTTGCTAGGCAAGTGCTCTGCCACTTGAGCTAAATCCCCAAACCCCTAGAAGTTTAAAATTTTTAAAGTTAATACCCTTTATTGAATACAGCAGTTTTGTGAAAAAATGCAAGACAAAAATGTTTGGTTTTTAGTTATTTTTAAAGAGATTTGTTTAAGAATTACTGGTTTTGTATACATTTTTAATTGACACATAGTAATTGTATGGCCAGTAATTGTTTATAATGTGTCATGATCAAATCAGGGTAATTGGCATATCCATCACCTCAGGCATACATCATTTTTTTGTGTTGGGAGCTTTCAAAATCATCTCTGTGAGCTATTTTAAAATACTTGTTGTCACTCATGGTTATCCTATTGTGCTATAGAACATTAGAAGTTATTCTTCTTATCCACCTTCACTTTTGTATGCCCTAACATCATCTTCATCCCTCCCTCTCCTATACCCTTCCCAGGGTCTGGTAACTATTCCATTCTCTAAAAATGTTTTGATTTAAATCCTGAATTACTAGCCGTCTTTTTTTTTTTTCTGCCCTTCATTTTTCTAGATTCCTTGTATAACTCCTTATTTTTTAATTTTGCAGAGCTACTTCATGTTAGTAAAGTCCGTTTACGGGGTCATGTAATGCTTGAATGGCCTGTTAAACTAGCTTAGCTTCATTGTAGAAGTGGCTTTATTTTGATGGTTATAGGACATTTTTACTCAAGTATATGCATTGTTGTTATTTTCTATAAAGACAGTTATCGAAAATATGCTTAAAATTGTGTCAGAAACAGAGATGATGTAAAAGAGAAGACATACGATTTAAAGAAATAAATCATTACAATCACTTATTACTCTTAAGTGAATTTCGAAGGAATTTTCAAGTTAAATAACTCTTACGTAGTTGAAGGTAGTAGCCATTAATTTATTAGTGGGAACATTTTTAAGAAAGGTTTTTGTTATTAGCACCAAAAACAAAAAAATAAAAAACTAGCTACCTTGTTTAGTTAGTGGAGAATTGATCTGGTTGTTAAAGTCCAGTGGATAATTCATGTATGTATGAAGTGTTCATTTCTAAAATGAAATATGAAATTCTCTATGTGTTAGGGCCAATTTCATGAGTTATAACTTTCTCCTCTGAGGTTTATTATGGTGTTACTTAATGATAGTCACCTAAATAGCAAAATCTTCTTGAATGGAAGGTAGCAATAATTTCTGGTCTACGGTTTCAACTATTTTTATTATTTAAAAATTATTTGCATTAAAGTTTGAGTTAACACATTCATTATGGGACTATAATTCATGTGTCTCGTTGCTGGGCAGGTTGAACTACCAGTGGGTACATGCATGACTGTCCCATTGGGGAGCTTGTACCACTGGTGATACAAGTAGTACAGTCATGCATGTGCTGCTGCTGGTTCAAGCCAGCAGGAACATGCTAATCTTGTAAATTAGGTAAAGACCCTGTTGTGGTGAGAGATGAAAAGAAAGAGCACCTATATACCTCTTTGCCACTTGTAGGTAAAGAAATTTTTCCAGTATAATTCAAAAATCACTGCAAGGTGACTTGACATAAGCTCTTTAGATGACTTTAGAATACCAGTAGGTAGCTTGCCTGACGGAATTGTTAGAAGGACTTAGGTATTCTTCAGTTTGTCTAATTGGCATTTTACTGTGAATTGTGAAAACCTTAAGTTACAGGAAACTGCTTTGTTTTCTAATTTAAACTTCAATAATCATGATTCAGAGATTGTCACTGTCAAGTTGATAATGTATTAAAGCTTTAATATTAAAATTTAACCTAAATATAATAAGAGCCTTGTCCCTTAGATAAAAAGTCTTGCAGGGGCTGGGGATTTAGCTCAGTGATTAGAGTGCTTGCAAGAAGCACAAGGGCCTGAGTTCGATCCCCGGCACCACAAAAAACAAAACAAAACAAAAAAAACAAACAAAAGTCTTGCAGTTTTTAGTGACAGGATGATGACTTCCTGCTTCCACTTACCACCATTCAATTTTAATTGCCTTTCTTTCTGAAACACTAAGTCTTTAAAAATACATTTTATGATACAGTATTTTCATTTCTACTTTTACTTTTCCATTTTAAGCTATAGAGTATGTATATCTCAATGTTTGGGGGGTTATGCTATAGGAGAAAAGTCAGTATCTTGCACCCAGGGCCTTGCATGTGCCGGGCAGGTGCTTTATTACTGAGCTGTAGCCCGACCATGAGTCTTAACTTTAAATGAGTGAGAGTATTCAGAATTATATTGTGTTTGGATAAACATTTAAGTAATTTTAGTGAAGGTGTGACTGTTATACTAAGGACTAGGTTTTAGTTGAAAATTTCCTGTTACACTCAAATCCGTGCTACATTGTTGATTTTTCTATTAACCAGTTTATGTCTCTTAACCAGTTTCTCTTACAAGGAAGGCAAGGGACAATCTTAAACATCTTTGAATTATGTTTTGTTTTCAGAATAGGTGTTTGTTTAATAAAGAGTTCAATTTTATTTTAATTCAAGTGTTTGTATTGTTTAAAGTAAAAATTCTCCAGAGTAATCACTAGATAATTTTTCTTTTCATGTACATTTTAAACTATACCACCTGCAGGTTTTGCTTTTCAAATAAAAAGCAATAGCTCTATATTGTTTTCAGTTTTTTTCTTAATTGTCAGCTATGGAATCATTGTGCTATTTTCATAAACTAATTTCTCTCTTTACCACTGAGTATAACATTGTTATCCAGTTAGTATCCTGCACTTTGTTTTCTGTAAATATCTGGAAGTGAAGCATTTCTATTGTTCTTTTACACAGTTTAGATAAAGAATGTTTAACTCAGTGCTGAGTACAAATGCTCAGTTTTGCTAGACTGGGATTTTAAATTTTTTAATTTAATTTAAAAAAGGTAATAGAATTGGATAGACTACCTCGTTTCCTTCACTTACTGTTCTTGTATATATTGCTGCCAGATAAGTATTCGTAAGTTATAAATCTGACTGCAGCATTTTTCATACACCGGAAACAGCTACTTGTAGTTCGAAAAATCAAGCTCAGTGGAGCTAATTTATATTAATAGGCTCCTTTTGTTTGCTGTAGGTACTTTCTTATTTTTTATTTTGAGGTAGCATCTCATTAAGTTACTCTCTTGCCTCACCTGGGCTCATGCCACCCTCCTGCCTCAGCCTTCCAGAGTGCTGGAATTATAGATAGATGCCCCAACCTTTGGCTGTTGCTTCACATTTTAAAAAATGATTTAGTTCTTTTATTTGTATAGATTTTTCCCATCAGATGGCTTCTTATAATTTAGTTCAGCCTGATAGAAGAAACTTCTAGAATATAAGAATAAACCTGGGGGTTGGGGATTTAGATCAGTGGTGGAGCACTAAGGCCCTGAGTTCAATCCCCAGCACCACTCCAAAAAAAGAGTAAACTTACAAATTTAATTTTTAACTTATTTTTATTTTGCCAGCAATATGTCAAGAATTACAAATTGCAAGAAAAATTTGTCTTTACTATTAGTGTAGCATATAGCAAGTACAGTACAAGGGGTGATTGAAATACATGGTGAATATTTAAATTTTTTAAAATCTACATGAAAGATACATTGCCATTAATTTCCATCCAAATACTTCCCCTTACTTAGAACATGTGTTCTTGCCGCTTTCTGAAACAGTTCTAGATGTCCTTTTTTAAGAGTGTCTTTATGATGTGTGAACAAAAATATAGTGAACAGTGTAGCTGACTGCAATCTGTTGGAAGGGCAGTCTTATAAAAACCTTATGTTGTGTCCTTATCCACCTTATTTGTGGAATCTGGCATCATGGGACTTCTGGCTTTTCCCCAAAGTCAAAATGACCGTGAAAGGTAAACATTTTGAATCAACTGAGGACATCAAGGCAACTATGACAGTACAACTAAGGACACAAAAGAGAACTTCCACAACAGCTTCCAAAAGTGGCAAGAATGATAAGTGCGTTTGAAGCAAGGGGGAAGTATTTTGAGGGGCACTAATGGCAGTGTATCTTTTACTGTAATACATTGAGAATTTTTTTAATGTTCCCCATATTTTTGATCATACAGCATATGCCCCATAATCAAACGTTTCCTTGGAATTGAGGCTGGGAGCAGCTGGCTATTTGGAGGGGAAGGGCTAATGTGATCTTTACATAATGCTTTTTTATAATCTTCCTTTTGTCTGGATTGGAGATAATTTGCCTGTGTGTTCATGTACATTACTGGATATTTCTTTCCTATCTTGTGAAATTTTAAAAATCAGTCTTTCACCTTAGGAAGTTTTAGAAGCATTTATCTATTTAATTGCTGTCATTAATGCAATTAAATGTCGTTTTGGGGGGGTTTTTTGTTTGTTTGTTTTGATGTTAGTAATTGGATCCAGGGTCTTGTGCATGTAATAAGCATGTGATTATTACTCCTGAGCTATTCCCACAGTCCCCACCCATTTATTTCTTTTTTCCTGTTTAAGTATTTGAATATTATTAATTGGGAGCATATAAAATTTGATAGATTCCTCAGGAGGATGGAACTTATTAAAAACATTTTTAAATTCTAAAATACTGTTAACCTTATATAAAACACAGTTTTAAGGAATATGTTCTGAGGATATCTGTAACAGAAAGTACTGTAGGTTGTTTTGTATTTTTCAAAAGTTGTGAGGGAGTTGCTAAAGATGTCAGTCCATTACTTATGACCAGTGTAGCCTCAGAGAAGGCAGGAATGAATATTAAGGGAGTGGAAAGAACTAGTTGTTTTCTTAAACCCATAGGAAGGAGTAATTAGAGGCAAAAAATGCACATTTGGTCAAGAGGGGTTCATCTTAAAGTTTGTGAAATATAACATTAGATTTTTGTATTTAGTTTATTATGTTTGCATTAAAATTTGAAATCATGTTGCATTTATTCCAGTAAACCAGACTTTATGTGGTGATTTCTTAAAACACACATAATGTTATTATGAGGATTATTAACTTGAGCGTGCTTTGTTATGAACACTTTTACTATAATTCATTGTATACAGTGCATTAAGATTTGTTCTTTTCCCCCTTTTCTAGGAAGATGATCCGTATGCTCTTGAAGACCTGTCTGCACAGAAATGAGGGATATACAAACCAAACACAGTTCTGATATTTGGGATCTGTATTTTAAGATGATTTTATTTTCAGAATGAGAAGTCTATATGGTTACCTTTATGAATGTAGAGACATGAGAAGAGAGTTATGATGGCAAAGAACAAAGAACCTCGTCCCCCATCCTATACTATCAGTGTAGTTGGACTCTCTGGGACTGAAAAGGACAAAGGTAACTGTGGAGTTGGAAAGTCTTGTTTGTGCAATAGATTTGTACGCTCAAAAGCAGATGAATATTATCCAGAACATACTTCTGTGCTTAGCACAATTGACTTTGGAGGACGAGTAGTAAACAATGATCACTTTTTATACTGGGGTGACATAATACAAAATGGTGAAGATGGAGTAGAATGCAAAGTACATGTCATTGAGCAGACAGAGTTCATTGATGACCAGACTTTCTTGCCTCATCGGAGTACGAATTTGCAACCATATATAAAACGTGCAGCTGCCTCTAAGTTGCAGTCAGCAGAAAAACTAATGTACATTTGCACTGATCAGCTAGGTTTAGAGCAAGACTTTGAGCAGAAGCAAATGCCTGAAGGGAAGCTGAATGTAGATGGGTTTTTATTGTGCATTGATGTAAGTCAGGGATGTAATAGGAAATTTGATGATCAACTGAAATTTGTGAATAACCTTTTTGTTCAGCTATCAAAATCAAAAAAACCTGTAATAATAGCAGCAACTAAATGTGATGAATGTGTGGATCATTATCTTAGAGAAGTTCAGGCATTCGCTTCAAACAAAAAGAACCTTCTTGTGGTGGAAACATCAGCACGATTTAATGTCAACATTGAGACATGTTTCACTGCACTGGTACAAATGTTGGATAAAACTCGTGGCAAGCCTAAAATTATTCCCTATCTGGATGCTTATAAAACACAGAGACAACTTGTTGTCACAGCAACAGATAAGTTTGAAAAACTTGTACAGACTGTGAGAGACTATCATGCAACATGGAAAACTGTTAGTAATAAATTAAAAAATCATCCTGATTATGAAGAATACATCAATTTGGAGGGGACAAGAAAAGCCAGGAATACATTCTCAAAACATATAGAACAACTTAAACAGGAACATATAAGAAAAAGGAGAGAGGAATATATAAGTACCTTACCAAGAGCTTTTAATACTCTTTTGCCAAATCTAGAAGAGATTGAACATTTGAATTGGTCTGAAGCTTTGAAGTTAATGGAGAAGAGAACAGATTTCCAGTTATGTTTTGTGGTGCTAGAAAAAACACCTTGGGATGAAACTGACCATATAGACAAAATTAATGATAGACGGATCCCATTTGACCTCCTGAGCACTTTAGAAGCTGAAAAAGTCTATCAGAACCATGTACAACATCTGATATCAGAGAAAAGGAGAGTAGAAATGAAGGAAAAATTCAAAAAGACTTTGGAAAAGATTCAGTTCATTTCACCTGGGCAACCATGGGAGGAAGTTATGTGCTTTGTTATGGAAGATGAAGCCTTCAAATATATCACTGAGGCGGATAGTAAAGAGGTGTATAGTAGGCATCAGCGAGAGATAGTTGAAAAAGCCAAAGAAGAGTTTCAGGAAATGCTTTTTGAGCATTCTGAACTTTTTTATGATTTAGATCTTAATGCTACACCAAGTTCAGATAAAATGAGTGAGATTCATACAGTTCTAAGTGAAGAACCTAGATACAAAGCTTTACAGAAACTTGCACCTGATAGGGAATCTCTTCTACTTAAACATATAGGATTTGTTTATCATCCCACTAAAGAAACATGCCTTAGTGGCCAAAATTGTACAGACATTAAAGTGGAGCAGTTACTTGCCAGTAGTCTTTTGCAGTTGGATCATGGTCGGTTACGGTTGTATCATGATAGTACCAATATAGATAAAGTTAACCTTTTCATTTTAGGGAAAGATGGCCTTGCCCAAGAACTAGCAAATGAGATAAGGACACAGTCCACTGATGATGAGTATGCCTTAGATGGAAAAATTTATGAACTTGATCTTCGGCCTGTTGACACCAAATCGCCTTACATTTTGAGTCAATTGTGGACTGCCGCCTTTAAACCACATGGGTGCTTCTGTGTATTCAATTCCATTGAGTCATTGAGTTTTATTGGGGAATTTATTGGAAAAATAAGAACCGAAGCTTCTCAGATCAGAAAAGATAAATATATGGCTAATCTTCCATTTACATTAATTCTAGCTAACCAGAGAGATTCCATTGGTAAGAATCTACCAATTCTCAGGCACCAAGGGCAGCAGTTGGCAAACAAGTTACAGTGTCCTTTTGTAGATGTACCTACTGGTACATATCCTCGTAAGTTTAATGAAACCCAAATAAAGCAAGCTCTAAGAGGAGTATTGGAATCAGTTAAACACAATTTAGATGTTGTGAGTCCAGTTCCCACCAATAAGGATGTATCGGAAGCCGACTTAAGAATTGTCATGTGTGCCATGTGTGGTGATCCATTTAGTGTGGATCTTATTCTTTCACCTTTCCTTGATTCTCATTCTTGCAGTGCTGCCCAAGCTGGGCAGAATAATTCCTTAATGCTTGATAAAATTATTGGTGAAAAAAGGAGGCGAATACAGATCACAATATTATCTTATCACTCCTCAATTGGAGTAAGGAAGGATGAACTGGTTCATGGGTATATATTAGTTTACTCTGCCAAACGGAAGGCATCAATGGGAATGCTTCGAGCATTTCTATCCGAAGTTCAAGATACAATTCCTGTACAACTGGTGGCCGTTACTGACAGCCAAGCAGATTTTTTTGAAAATGAGGCTATCAAGGAGTTAATGACTGAAGGAGAACACATTGCAACTGAGATAACTGCTAAATTTACAGCATTGTATTCTTTATCTCAGTATCATCGGCAAACTGAGGTCTTCACTCTGTTTTTCAGTGATGTTCTTGAGAAAAAAAATATGATAGAAAATTCTTACCTCTCTGATAGTACAAGGGAATCAACCCATCAAAGTGAAGATGTTTTCCTACCATCTCCCAGAGATTGCTTTCCCTATAACAATTACCCCGATTCAGATGATGATACAGAAGCACCACCTCCTTATAGTCCAATTGGTGATGATGTACAGTTGCTTCCAACACCCAGTGACCGTTCCAGATATAGGTTAGATTTGGAAGGAAATGAATATCCTGTTCATAGCACCCCGAATTGTCATGATCATGAACGCAACCATAAAGTGCCTCCCCCTATTAAACCTAAGCCAATTGTACCTAAGACAAATGTGAAAAAACTGGATCCAAACCTTTTAAAAACAATCGAAGCTGGTATTGGTAAAAATCCAAGAAAACAGACTTCCCGGGTACCTTTGGCACATCCTGAAGATATGGATTCTTCAGATAACTATGCGGAACCCATTGACACAATTTTCAAACAGAAGGGCTATTCCGATGAGATTTATGTTGTTCCAGATGATAGTCAGAATCGGATTATTAAAATTCGAAACTCGTTTGTAAATAACACCCAAGGAGATGAGGAAAATGGATTTTCTGATAGACCCTCAAAAAGTCATGGGGAAAGGAGGCCTTCAAAGTACAAATATAAATCTAAAACATTGTTTAGTAAAGCCAAATCATACTACAGAAGAACACACTCAGATGCAAGTGATGATGAAGCTTTCACTACTTCTAAAACAAAAAGAAAAGGAAGACATCGTGGAAGTGAAGAAGACCCACTTCTTTCTCCTGTTGAAACTTGGAAAGGTGGTATTGATAATCCTGCAATCACTTCTGACCAAGAGGTAGATGATAAGAAGATGAAGAAGAAAACCCACAAAGTGAAAGAAGATAAAAAGGTAAGTTTAGTTGATGGTAAGTGATATTGATAAAGATGACTGTATTTGCCTTTGATAATGAGTGTTTTGTTTTGTTTTGGTGCTGGGGGTCAGACTCAGGGCCCTGCACTTGCTAGACAAGTGTATCACCACTGAGCTACATCCCCAACCTCTGATAATGAAATTTTTTAAGGTAATAAATTTGGCATCTGTGGGAATTAAGATTATCTTATTCATAAATGTAACTAGTAGTTCTTTTTAATTTTTTGAATATTTTGTGGAGCAAATTATTTTTGTTATTTTAGTGCCTTTTGTATTTTACTTGTATAACTTTTGACATAAAATTCTTGGCAGCTATGTTTATGCTTTCTACAGAAACCCACATAAGTGATTTTTATTTCTTTTCCTACTCAAAATACTATTTGTGTCTTTTTCTATTCTGACGTATCATTTCTAGAATATTAATTTGGTAATACCTGTTTCACTCGGGGATATTAATAGTTGGATAGAACTGTAAGAAATTAGTTTTCCAGGTTGTGGGCAGTTACATACTGCTCGAAGGCATACAGAAAGGCTTCTGAAATTTAAATTGTAGAATTCTGACCAAATAGCAAGTTTTTGTTTTTTATATCTTCAATAGATTTTTAGTTCATCTGATACTATTAAGCGTTAGGAACTGAAATACAGCATACAATAGGCTTCTTTTAAAGTTATGTAATAACTTTATTTTCATTAGATTTTTTTTCGTGATGGTAATTCAGTTTCTGTTAATATGTGGCACTTGATTTCACATAGACTTTTATTTAGGGTTTTGTGGTTTTAAGATAGCATTCAATAAGCTTTTATTTAGTCAAACATATTAAACATTTCATCTTTTAAATTCATAGTTTTACAATTTACAAATATGTATTTACTGCATCTGATTGCTGTGTGTCAGACTCAAGTAAAGACAGGTATATTTTGAGTAAGCTTAGTGTAGACAATTTTACCACATATAGCAACTGCCCCATTGTAATACAGCTACGCCAATATAATTGTATAGACTATATTTTATTTCCTAAGCTTAAGCTGCAGGATTGTCTTATTGTATCATTTTTATTCTTTTAGAGCAATATGTAAATATATAAACTGTTTTTAAGTAAGACTTATCTAGACATATAGCACATACTCTAATCATGATACATGCTACTAACAGTAACTATCTAACGTCTCTCACGCTCAACCTTTTATCGCTAGTCCCATCTACATATTTTGCCACAGACAAAAAGCTTCAGTATTTTTATCTTCATTTGCATGTAAGGTTGAGCATCTCTAATCTGAAATCCCCCCAAATCCAAAATTTTTGATCCTCAGCATGACGGGGATCAAACAAATTTGTTACTCAGATTTAAGTCTCATTCCCAAGATAATCTCATTATGTTGTGCAAATATTACACGATGGGAAAAAAAATTCAAGATCTTACACACTCCTGGTCACAAGCGTTTTCAGATAAGGAACACTCAATCTGTATTGTTGAAAATACTTAAGAAGGCTTACTAACAGAAAGAATTCATTTTTAAAGTCTTCATTTTTAAATTACTGTTATTTGTGTGTGTGTGTGTTACTTTTTGATGTGCCTTCATAAATCTAACTGTATTGGCAACTTTTTATTTAAATGTAATTTCAGTACAGGTAGTAAATGCAGAAATAGGAAAGGAGTTCCTGTATACTCTTAATCTAGATTTACCAGTTATTTACATTTAGCCTCATTTGCTTGAGCAGTAGATGTGTGTATTGGTGTATTTTTGTTTCTTTTGAGCTCTCTAAGATTAATTTGGAGGTATCAGACTATTTGCCATTAAATACTTTATTGCGACCAAACATGGCAGTGATTCAGTGTGGATTATTACTGTAATTTTTTTAGTGTTAATTTTTCAGCTCTTGAGTACCTGTGGGGAAAGAAATATGCCAAATTTATATTCTGGAATTTTTAGCATGGTACCTAATTCCAGTTAATTATATTGCTTCTTGAATTGAATTCAGTATCATATTTGATTTGTCCTGTTTAATAACTATATTTCATTCTAAAATGCAGTTTTTTTCACATTTCTAATATCTGTATTGAACTGTTGATAGCCTATAATAATTTTAAGTGGCGCAGGATATTTTTGTTCTTCTGTTTTAGAGTTACATGAAATAATGCTGTCTACAATCAATGGCATCTCAGACTCGATACAGTAACTTGTCTTTAATTTTGTTATGATTCATTAAATGCTTCTTCATTTTGTGTCATTCTTCCTCACTTGCACTAAAGTGATGAGTAGACTTGGTCATACTTTTAATCTGCTTTCATTTTATTAAACTCAGTCTCAGCTTTTAGAGGTTTTTTTTCAAAATTGGCTTGTATTTTTATGTGACATTGTGTTAATTCATGCTTTATATATTTGAACTCAAAGAACAGTGAAGAAATGATGCTGTAGAAGCTTTTAGATCTGTAAGTTAACTTTTAATTCTGGTGTCATGCAACTTCATAGATAAAATTTTGTGCCAAAATTATGTTTTGGGCCTTTGTATTTAAATATCTACAGTGAAATTCCTTGGCTCTCTCTTGGGCTAACTATATCGGTAAAAGACACATTGCCATTAATTCCACTCAAAATATTCCTCCTTGCTTAGAACATTTATCCCATTGTCCTTGCCAATTTCTGAAGCAGTTCTTGAAGTCCTGTTTCATGAGTGTCTTTAGATGTGCTGTCATGGCTGCTTCAGTGCCCTGAGTCATTTCAAAACTTTTACCTTTCATGGTCATTTTGACTTCGGGAAGAGCCAGAAGTTGCACTCTGCCACATGTGAATAAGGTGAATGAGGACACACCATAATGAAATGCATTGCTCATGATCCGTGATTCACTGTACACTTTAAAACACACCTTCTCTCAACTGTCGCTCACAACTGACTGACTGCACTGAACAAGTTGAAACTTGTTACACAGTTACTAAAGTTCAACTTTCTGCTGCTTGTTTTTCCTTTGGATGGCACTCAGTGGCAATATTCATTGTATTTTTTGATCATACTATGTTGCTAGTGACTAAAAAATGTTTGACTTCTAAAGAGTTTTTGCCAAAGGTTATAGATAAGGGATTTTGGACCTATAAATGGCTAAAACCATTAAACTTATAACAGGAATATAACAGGAATATTGTACCCAACATAGTATTTTTTGATCATGCTATGTTGCTAGTGACTAAAAAATGTTTGACTTCTAAAGGGTTTTTGCCAAAGGTTATAGATAAGGGATTTTGGACCTATAAATGGCTAAAACCATATACTTATTACAGGAATATAACAGGAATATTGTACCCAAGTTGGGTTTATATTAGAGGTGCAAGAGATGGGCAAATATTAAAAAATGTGTATATGTTGTTTATTCCATAAAAACGAGTAAAGGAAAAAATTTATACTAAAATATACAGAGAAAAAGTACTTGATAAAATTTAATAAATTCATGGGAAAACTAAGGGGCAGATGAGAATTTTCTTGAGAAAATTTATCTGTAATCACTCAAGCAAAATCTATAATAAACACTTCTCATTCTAAGTAGGGAAATCCATCGCCTTTCCAATCAGGAACAGGACATACACTATTACCACTTGTATTCCTTATTATATGGAGCTCCTTAGAATAATAAGATAAAAATAAAAGCTTGAGTAGAAGAAACAAAATTGTCATTATTGACTCACGATAGTCAACATAAAAGCCAAAATAGATCTACAGGTAAATTGTTAATATCAGTAATTAGCAAGATAGTTCAAGTAATCAGAAGTCAGTTACGTCTCTGTACATCAGCAGCAAAAAATTAGCAAAAATAATTAGGAAAGACACCACGTATAGAAGCATAGCAAATTATCAGTTCCCTAGGAATAATTATAATGTGCAAAATAGTATAAAAGTTTATTTAAAAACATTAAAGATAACCTACATAAATAATAAAGCTGTTGCCTTTCTGTTAAGTACAGCGTACCATTGAAAGTTTGGTGCTCTTGACACTGAGCTCTGGATTCAATTTTGTTTTTTTTTTTTAAAGTCTCAAGGGTTTTCAAGAAATTTTACCTACTGATTCTGATCAATATATGGAAGAGTAAAGGACTTAGCTATCAGGACAGTTCTGAAAAATACATACAAGTTAGGTGGTGGTCATGATGGATATGCTTGTTGTAAAATAAGGAAACTGTAACGTTGGTGCAGAAATAGGCACATTTGGTATAGGAGAAGTACAGCTCTTCACTTGTTAGATGTCAAATATGCTGAGTTTGTGGTCTCACACCATTGAGGAATGAAGTTGCCAACCAAAGAAGAAGTTAGGAGAGTTTTATTGGAAATAAGGAGGGAAGAAAAGCTGGATTTCTAGGAGAGATCCTTAATGGGGTGACAACCAAGGCCCTTTGTCAGGGGTAATTATACAGCACAGTCACGGGTCAAAGTACAGTCAACCTATAGGATTACAAGTACAGCTGCTTAGCTAATATTGATCCAATAGGGAACCAAGTCACATAGTGAGGGGACATGGAAAGAACAAAGGCATTTTGGGAAAGGAATGAGTCCAGATGCTCTGGTCATCCACCTGGGTGACTGATGCCTAGCTGGACTTACCGGACCAGGTAGAGCTAATTACAATAGAATCTCGTTATTGTTTATCTCTTAGAGAGGCCTATAATATTTCCCTCTCTGAGGAGCTAGCTCTAACTGTGGTAAGAGAAGAATGGGTAAAGTTTCAATATAAATCCCCTGAGCTAAGAAGGGCTGGTGTAGGAGAGACTGCAGTCAGGGGCCTTTTCCAGGGGCTAAACTAAAGGGCCTTGAATAGAAGTCATGTTGGGGTTTAGCAGTTCTGAACTCCTTTCAGAGAAGGTAGATCTAGTGGATCTCAGTAAAATAAGCACATTTATTGTTGGTTCCATCTGTATGATCACTTGGAGTATGGCGAGAATAAACAGATTTTTTTCAAGAGATTAAATTACATATAACCAAAGCATAAGCACTAGAATGGAAAGGAAGGTTGGGGAAAGGAGCCATGTAAAGACAATGCTCTTAAGGGAGTGGAATAGTGATTGTAACCAGCTGGCTCTTAGACCTCTCTATTGGTGCAGGTTATCTGTAAGTCTGATTTTTTTGGCATAAGTCTCTCTAGTTTTAGCTGTAAGAATACAGAGAGGTGGTTTTGAAGGACAATTTTAGCTAAGGAATTTAAAGACTCTTGCTGAGCTTTTGTAGCTTTTGTTGTAACTTTTTAGCCTCTTTGAGCCTTTGTAGTGGTCAACTATAAATGTAGCTGGAGACTGTCAGCAGGGATCAGTGTAGTGATTGGAGCCCCCTTTTTATATCTAGCCTTTATATTGTTATGGTATTTTTATATATCATTTGGTTATACTTTTTTGTTGGGTGTTTAAGACCAAGTTAAAGTGTGACCTATATTAATCAAAATTAACTTCTTGCTATATATCATAGTCGATTAAGGCTCTTTAGGGGTTACTTTTGGAACCATGTATAGAGTTTCTCAGCTCTCAGTGTCACCCACCAGGATAGACCACAGTCTTGCTTGAAATGTGGCTTTCTGTAGAAGCATGAGAGATATATTTCTCTCTGGTGATCCCCCTCTCTTTTAGCACACTGTACATTCGTTGACTTGACCTCTGGGGTACAACAGTCTCCCTGCTCAGGAGATTGGTTGACTCACTACAGTTGTAGGATCATGTAGAAAAGGTCCCCTCATGTGCTGGGTCCGTGTTGACCTTGGAGGCCCAGGGCCCAAATATTGCCTGTCCTCTTAGCCCAGTAACCTTTTTTATTTTTGGTCTCTGAACCACAGTTGTTGAACACCCAGGAGATCTGCTACCAAGCACCTTGAAATACATATTATGACCAGAGAGCTGTTATTTTTATAAATCATGGTTATTTTAGAAGTTGAGTCTCTGCAGAATGTTAACAGATAACAGTTACAAAGTTTTACTGAGAAAATGTGAGATTGAAGGGCAACATAGCATTTTAACATGACAGTCATGGTGACATTATTAGAACCATTAGGTTTTGTTACTGTTTTTGAAATGCATTTTAAATTTTCATCTTAGTATGGAATAACTTTGTGATCAGTTATCTTTATCTAATTCCAAGGTTTTAAATGACATAAAGAAACTTTTATCTAAACTTGTTATCTTTTAATAGAATATCACTTAAGAATATATTTGTCTATAGATCTACTTTATAGGTTTTTTTTTAAATTTTATTTTAATGATACATTTTAGATGTACATAGTGATAACATTTGTCATAGGGGATTTGTACCTGTTCATGACATATCTTGTTGCTTCTTTTTTTTCCTGTTCCTCTCCCCTCACCAACTCTTCCTTCCCTATTCACAAAAGCTTTGTTTCCATTTTTTCCTTCCATTTCTTATTTCTCTTGTCCCTCTCTTCCTTTCCCCTGCCCTTGTTCCCTTTCTCATTTAGACATTTTCTTCCCTTTCCCAATATAATATATTTTAGTCTTTATTTACACTTTCAGTTTCTCACACCAGAGAAACAATGTGGTATTTAATAAACATGTGTGTCCTATTTATTTCACTTAAGAGTATGGTCTCAAGATGGATCCATTTACCTAGGAATATCTCAAGCTTATCATTCTTTATGACAGAGTAGTACTCCATTATATTAAAAAAACCACATTTTCTTTATCCAGTCCACTGTTGATGGGCATTTGGGCTGTTTCCAAGATTTCGCTATTACAGACTGCTGCTATAAACATGGGTGTGCGTATATCGCTGCGGTATGATACTTTTAATTCTTTTGGGAAGATACCAAGAAGGGGAGTAGCTGGGTCAAATGGAATCTCTAGTCCTAGTTCCCTGAGGAATCTCCACACTGATTTCCATAGCATTTGCACCAGTCTACATTCCCACCAACAGTGGAGAAGGGTTCCTTTTTCTCCACAGCCCCTCCAGCATTTGTTATTGGCTGATTTGTTGTACTTTATAGGCTATTAATGTCTAACCTTTAATTTCTAGAGTGACAATATGATTGTCCAGTGTTCAAATATCTTTAAGTGTTATACAACATACATTGCATACACATAAGAGTCACATAAGCATAATATTGAAGTATCTGTATCAGCTGGTTGACTGTTTTATGTTGGATTGGTGTGCATATTTTATTACAAATAGATGGAACACAAGGGAAAGCCAGATGCTTAAATCTAAAGAGTTTACCACCATAAACAATTTGAACTGGAAGTCACCAATGTGATACGATGTTTTTTTAATTTGCATCTTTGAAGGTCTACAGACTTGGGAAACACAAATACATCATTTAATACACTATGAGGTCAGCAATAATTAGTATCACAGCTATATAGAAGTTTACATATATTTAGTTTTTACTCTTAAGACATTTTAGACTCTTTTAACGGCTTTTATAAGGTGTGACTATGCTGACAAGAGTTAAGGACATCTTTATAGCTCATACAAATTTAGGAAACGGTGTTAATGACTGCAAATAGACTTATTACCCAGTATATAAGTGTATCTTATTTATATAATAACAAAAATGTTTAATTAAAGCCAGTAGATGTAGATCAAGTTTAAATATCAGGACCAAATTTAGAGATGGCAGATTTCAATCATTTTATATGTTAAGGTCTAAATGTATATTGTATAAAAGAGCGTACCTGAGTTACTTTATATATATTAAATTTATGTAGTCTTAACTCTGTTAGACTCACAACATAGCTTGTTTTTAGATGTATGCATACGTGTATTCCCAAATATATGTTACGTCATAAACTAAGATAATAATTATTTAACCAATCACGAACCAATTATTGAAAATGTTTTGTAGGTTAACATTCAAATAGTCTTCAACTCTTAAAGTTCACTTTTTAGTAACCAAAAACCTAATGATGAGAACATAAACTATTTCAGTAAAATATGGAAGCTTTGCTTTAAAATTTAGTTTTATAAGTTTAACCAATAGCATTCAATATCTTAACCTTTTAATTATAGCCAAAAACAATTACTTTAGATGACTCATCGTAACATTAACACTTTTTTGAAGTTATATGTATGTATACTCTTTGACCAAGGAAAACTTTTTTTTTTTTTTTGGTGTCAGGGATCAAACTTAGGGCCTTGGGCTTGCTAGGCAAGCGATCTAACCACTGAGATAAATCTCAAGCCCCAAAACTTTTAAATTATGGTACATAGACAATAATAGGTATTTATAAAACTGATTGTTATTATCTTGGTTACCTAACAACCTGGGTGTCAATATTTTACCAACTTTAAAAACATCTTTACTCTTATCAGCAGATTTAAATTAGCCTACTGTTAAGCTATGTGAACCACAAGCATTTGAGAGAATGTCTTGAATATTTATTTATCTATAATCCAACATATGTAGAACTTTTGGAGGGTAATGTATACCTAAAAGTTACCACACAGGAGCATACATATTAACCTAAATCATATGTAACTTTTATGTTATCAGACTTTCATGTCTTTTGTTTATAAGCCCTATGTAACCCTTGAGCCTTTCAGTCCTCATTTGGTAATGTTTTGATAATGTTTCTGGCTATTCAGAAAACCTATATAAATGGTTTTCCATGGAAATCTCAAAAAAAGCAGTCTATGAAAAATAAAAAGAAAAAATTCTTGGGCTCAAAAAAATATTTTTCTTAATGCATCCACAGGTGTTTTAACTGATTACTAACAGATTGAACAGACAGGTGGACAAACACAAAACAATTATGTTTAGAGTGCACTTTCAGATGTATTGGCCAAGTCAAACTATAATAACTCACAGTTTTTAGGTTTGTAACTATAAATAGATTACTCTCAACTTTTTTTTTAATACATCATCAATTAGCAGATATCTTTTGTAATAAAAACCAGAAGGAAAAATCCCTGTTACACTGTGAAGGAAAAGACTGTTTTTAAGGCTGACAGTTTATCTTCTCGGAATAGCCAGCTATGTAGGCTTCTTGGGGGCCTCTGTTGCTTTGTTAGCCAATTTCAATAGCTCCACATAACTGTTCGCTCTAAAAGGATAGACTGTTCAGGATAATTTCAACTATTATTTTCAGGGGGTTGCTCAGGCCTGAGTTGGGTATAGAAAGAGACTATGTGAGACTTTTGGGGGCTTAGTATGTACAATGGTACAGGAACTCAATTCTTTCCACAATTAGGGTTGCAAACTGAGTTGGACAAAAACCAAATCAAATTCAATAGTTAGGTTCCATGTTGAGCTTATGAGGAAATTTGATTTGGTTCTCATCCAGTTTGGTTTGTGACCAGAATCATGGTGAGAATTGAGTTGGTGAACCCCGGTTCTACTCTATTCCAGAAGGGGGAAGAAGGCCTGCCAAGGTTCCAGTCTTCCCCGTCACAGTTGTCTATCTATGACTGTTTTTTCCAGTTTTGAAAAGAAACAAGGGGGGAAAAGGCATCTTTGACTATCCCTTTTGTTCTGTGCCCCTAAAATATAGCCCTGTCTAGTGCTAGCACAGTGAACTGGAGGTGCAAGGAAGTGGCCAGAACTGGATTTATCCACTCTTACTGTGCACCGGGGCCCATACATGATCCTGTGACCCTTGGATCATACTTAACTATGTACTTTCTTTTTTCGGCACCCAGTTAACATATCTCTGAGAATGGTTGTTGGCCTGGCAAGATGTTTTGGAGAGAAGTTATGACAGGAGAGAGTCAGTCCTCTGAGGACTGTGGGCTTTCACTATCCCTTAATACCTGTTTCTGTTTAAAATTTTTATTAAACTTACAAGGATCCCTAGGAATATTTTTTTGTTCTATCAATAAATTCATCTGTGCCATAAAAACCAGTCAGAGGTTGGGGATTTAGATCAGTGGTAGAGTGCTTGCCTAGCAAGCGCAAGGCCTTGAGTTTGATCTCCAGCACTCAATAATAATAATAATAATAATTATAATAAAAACCAGCCAGTCTGCCCTGTGAAACTGAAGGGAGGGGGAAGTGAAAGGAATGAAGATCCTCACTAATTCTAGTTCTGCCTAAGGGCAGAAAAGCTGATAAATTTGGACTGAAGCATTTACATTTATTCTTTGAGAGTTTGAGGATTAAATCTAGACCAGTTTTTAAGAAGAGCAGTTTCACTCCGGAAAGGCTGCAGGGGAGGGTAAATTTAGCATTCTGGAAATCTGTTCAGTCGAGAGTCCTGGAATCTGGCAGCCACAGAGAAGAGAAATACCCTGGATAAAACACTGCTCAGGGCAAGGCCAAGATAGAAGAGTGACTCTGAAGAAGAATCAAATCCTCACCACCTCTCACAAGACCAAAAGCTTTTTCCAGAGTGGGTCTCCAGTCATCAAAGAACCTGAACAAACTGCTTTTTAAATTTCTGAGAGCGAGAGAGAAAGAAAATCAAAGGACAGATTAAAGGTGCTCCTTTAAACTATATTGTTTGGGGCTCATAAATATGCATCCTTTGGTGTCACCCACAGATTTGTTTCTTCCACCTATGTCTCAGAATAAGGGTCTCTTGCCAGTTGCATGAGAAACCCCTGCCCAGGCACTGGGTTGGGCAAAACCCTCATGTGTGCCTTCTTGGATAAGCATGCATTCCAATTTCCTTCTAAATCAGGGGTGGGGGTTATGTAGTCTGTGAGTGGAGAATGCCTATCTTTATTGCTCTTATATAGATGAGCACTCATTTTCTAGGGGCTGAGGAGTTTCAGTTGGAAAGGAAAAAAGATTTTCAGATTTACAAAGAGAAGCACATTACCATTTCCTGACACACTTAAGACAACCATCTCTGACAGAGTTATACTTCCAAAACATGTCCCATAGCCTCTGGCTGAATCCTGAGACACACCCACACAAGCTTTCAGCCAAAAACCATTCCAGAATGCTGTCTGTATGTTAATAGGGGACCAAACCATTTTATAATTTTCAAACAAGTCAAGGAATACAAAGTCCTATTTGCAAAAATAAAATTGTCCCATCACAGAGACCCACATCACAATCTTCCATGCTCTCAACTTTTAACACACTGCAAGCAACCAACCAAAATGCATAAAGGAACCAGTAAACAATGGATGACACTTTCTGATTACCTAAACAAATCACAATCCAGAATCCAGGCAAAATATTTAAGGGTGCCATAAAACAAAAGCAAACTCCTACCTCCTGATTATCCAAAATGATACAGGAGAACTATAACCCTTGACCTGTTAGACGTCAAATGTGTTGAGTTTGTGGTCCTACAACATTGAGGAAAGTTGAGAACCAAAGGAAGAAGTAGTAGGAGAGGTTTATTGGAAATAAGGGAGGAAGAAAAGCTCTTGGATCTCAAGGTAGGGTCCTTACTGGACTGACCACCGAAGCCCTTTGTCAGGGGTAATTTATACAGCACAGTCACAATGTGGGTACAACATTGTGTGTACAACATGTGACAGCAAACTACAATCAACCTATAGGATTACCTTAGCTAATATTGAAACACTAGGGAAACAAGTCACATAGTAAAGGTACATGGAAAGAACAAAGGCATTTTGGGGATGGATGAGTTTAGGTGTTCTAGTTACCCACCTGAGTGACTGATGCCTATCTGAACTTACTGGACTGGATGGTACTAATTAAAATATATTCTCAAGTTACTGTTTATCCCTTAGGAAGGCATGTAGACCTGGCTATTGCATTTTGAGGCCTGGCCTTCAGATGCACCTCCAGTGACAGTGTTTTTCTTTTTGGTTTTTTGGGTTTTTTTGAAACAGTCTTGCTATGTAGTTCAGGCTGGCCTAGAACCCAAGGTTATCCTCCTGCCTCAGCCTCCCAGGTGCTGGGATTACAGGCATGTGCCACCACACCCTGCCAGCCACAATTTTGATGTCTTTATTTTTGTGTTGACTTTGAGAGCCCAGTTTCTCTCTGACTATATATTAATTTCTGTCTAACTTAGCTGCCTATAGGAGAACATTTGTAAGTCAGATTTGTTCCAAAATCTGACAGAGTGACTTCATTGGCACAGCAGACTTCATGTGTTCCATAATCTTGTCCTTGTTCTTTAAAATTGTGCCAAGAGTTGTAATATTGTAAGAATGAGTGACGTCTACCATCTTTTTGCCTTGGTCAGTCTCAATTATTTTCACTTTTGTTTCCATGGTTAGTTATTGCTTTGTGCTTCTGTGCAGTCCCTTCCGCATCACCGCTGCTTTTCCTCTTGTGTCCAGATATCCTGGGCTCTGACTGAGCATTGTACTACTCAGTCAGAGCCCAGGAATATAACTAAAAAGAAATGTTACAAAATAAAACCAAGCTTTACTGTATTTTTTTTGTTTATTTTGATTCATTGGTCTGTTAGTGAAAAGAGAAGCCTTGGCTGTGACCTACCGAATTGATTTCATGACCTATTAGTGTTTGAAAAGCAGTACTCTAAGAGAATGAAACTGAAGAGAAAATTCATCATTCTAATAAAATGACCAGTTTTTAACTCATATGTTCAATGAAAGGGAGAAGTATAGCTATGTTTAAGCCGGTTTTTATCCTTCAGTATCTACTTCAGTGTTGTCAGTTTTAATTTAGCTAAAGAGTAAATAGTACAATACTTGGTGAATTTGATGAATTTTACGTTGCATTAATGTAAGATAGTGGTCTGATGATTTTACACTTGTAAAATTGTTTTTTAAAGTTGTTTTTCTATATTTTCTTTAATCTTTTCATCCTTTTAGCAATTGTCAAGTCCCTTTTATTCTCAAATGTTCTTTCCAGTCTATGTTTTTATCTCTGTATTTTACTGTACCTTTATCTGAGGCCATTATCATTTTGTGTTACAAAATTTCTGCTGCTTTAGCTGGAGTTTGGAGGGTTTGTTGAGTTGCAAGGTGTTAACTTAATGATAGCAAGTAGTAACTTATGCCATTAATGTGGGTATATTCTTTAGAATATAGTAAATCTTAGGTTTAAAATTATTTGATTTTTGACATCTAGAATGTCAGCTATCTTTATTAACATGTTCATGACAGAGCCATAATTCATATGTTTCACTGCACGGTGGCTTGAACCACTGGTGGTACATGCATGACTGTCTTGTCAGGGGGCTTTTTCCTGTTTTTAGTAAAAAGACACATAAAAGTGATTAGATCTGTTTGTACCACCAGTGCTACAGGCCACCCAATGGGACATTCAAGCATGTACCACTGGTGGTTCTAGCTGGTGGGAACATGTTAAGTGCTTCTAAAAAAAAAAATGCTATTACCCAGATGATGGTGACCATCATTTTTATTTGATTTGTAAATTGTTCATTTCAGACATAAAGGTGAAGCAACATGTATAAGTATATTTGTGTTGAGCTATGTCAAAATGCATGTTACAGGAAACCATATTTTATGTTTTTAGTGTATATCACCTTCTTGACAAGCATTACATTGACTGTGAGTGTTCATATCTGAGAAAAATCATGTTTTTAAAGGACTTTTAATTAAGACTAAGTAAAAAGCAAATTGAAAAACAAATACATATTTGAGGGGTAGTGTGTTAGTTTCCTCATTGCTGAGATAAAATACCCAACACCCAAAGTTAAAGGAGGAAAGGTTTATTTGGCTCATAGGTTGTAGAGGTTTCAGTCCACAATTGGCTGGATCCAAGGCAGGGTAGCACGGCAGACAGGCAAAAGGCAGCAAGGCAGGCAAAGGACCTAAATAGCTTCTTTCTGCACCTTATATTTTATCCAAGCTGCCAGGATTAGGGCGATGCCAAACCAATTAGCGAATTGATTTAGTGATCACATGCCCTTAATCCCAGCATCATATGTTCTAGATTCAGCCACCTCTGAAAGAGCATGATCTGTGACCTCATGAGTCTTTAGGGGAGTCATCTAGGCCCAGACCATAGCAGGTAGACTTGATGAGCAAGCAAGGATTCTTCATTTAACAAAGTCTTGAATTGTTTGAAAGATTCAATTTTTTTTTCCAACCTATTTTCTGGCAATGTTTTGCTCAATTTATGGACAGTTGATAAAGGATATAAATTAAATCCATTATTACTTTGCAGATATACACTTGGTGGAGGAGAATGACAGTTAATTTTGTGTAAGAAGTATGTTTAGAAGAATTAGAAAGCTTCTTTCTCAGACACTTCAAGCATCTTTTCTAATGTTTGTCCTGAGTTGCGTGCTTTATCTCCTCCAAACCAACACACTCCAGCCAGGGGAATAGAATTATACTACTAAATTTAGGAGGAGCCTTTTTCCCAGGAGCTCCTGGTGGAGTTGGCTTGTTTCTAAATTTAATTTCTGAGGGATGAAAGACCATGATGTCTACTATGGGTAGAATTTCGATCTTGCTTATAATCAATCCATCTCCCTGACCTAGCATAATATGTTGTACTGTGAAGTACATATTCAATTGAAGTCATTGATAATAAAAGAAGTAGCAATACAGGAATCTGTTTAATAATTGTAATTTATTTTGAGTCAAGGACACTGTCATTTTATTTAATAAGCATTTTGTGTTAAATATCTACTGCTTGAACACTGTTAGATGGTTATACAGGGATAATTTAGCCATTGGCTCTGCTCTCAAGGAATTCGGTGTAGTAGAATAGATTTATTTGAAATTTCAGTGTATTTTGTATTTTCAACAAACAAGGTTTAGTGAAACTTCTGCTTTTTTCCTCGTATCTCTCATCTGGAATATGTTTACTGACACTTTGCCATTTCTGTTGCTTTCTTACTAATTGGTGAAGTTGCCCTGCTTCCGATCATTAACTATATCTCTGGTGCTGGTCATGAAATTAAATTGTGTGTGGGGGGGTGTTAAACCCATGGCCTTTTTACTGAGCTACATTTTCTTTATCCACTTGTCTGTTAATGGACATAGAGCCTACTTCCGAGCTTTAGCTATTATGAATTGTGCTTCTAGGAATATGGGTATACATGTATTACTTAGTATGATGTTTTTTAATTCTTTTGGGAAGATTCCTAGAAGGGGAATAGATGCGTGAAATGGAATTTCTAGTTTCCGTTTTCTGAAGAATCTCCATATTTTCCAAATGCTGGTACTAGTTTACATTCCCACCAACATTGTAGAAGGGTTCCTATTTCCCCACAGCCTCACTAACATTTGTTATTTTTTGGTTTCTCGATGATGGCCATTTTGGGGGGGGGTAAGGTAGAATCTCAGTGTTCTTTTAATTTGCATTTCTTTAATGATCAATGATGTCGAGCATTTCTGTATATATTTATTGGCCATTTGTACTTCTGCAACGTGTCTATTGATTTGGGTTCCCAGTTTTTTGATTGGGTCTTTTATTTTGGGAGGATCTAAATTTTTTGCATTTTTGATATGAGTCCTCTGTCTGAGGAATAGCTGGCAAAATTTGTTCCCATTCTGAAGGTTGTCCCTTCACTATGTTGTTTCTTTTGCTGTGCAGAAGTTTTTTTTTAATTTTGTGATTCCCATTTGTGGATTCTTGGTACTATTTCCTGTGCAACCAGGATTCTATTCAGGGAGCCCTTACCTGTGCCTGTGACTTCAAGAGTTTTACCTATTTTCATCCAGCAGATTGTTTCTATTTTAACGTTTAGTTCTTTGTTCCATTTTGATTTTAGTACATGGTGAAAGATACGGGGTCTAGATTGTGTCTTTGGCTTGTGGATAACCAGTTTTTGAAGCACTATTTATTAAAGCAGCTATCTTTGTCAGAGATCAACTAGTTGAATGTGCTTGGGGTTGTTTCTGCATGCTCTGTTCTGTTCTTTTTGTGCCAGTATCATGCTGTTTTTATCACTGTAGCTTTGTAATACAATTTCAAATCCAGGATTGTGATGCCTTTCCCTTGGCTCTTTTTACCCAGGAATGCTTTTGCTGTTCTGGGAGTCTTGTCTCATAATAATTTTAGCATTGTTTTCTCCAGGTCTGTGAGTAATGCTTTTGGAATTTCGATTGGGATTACATTAAATCTTTTTGTCAATTTTGGAAGTATGACCATTTTGACTAATATTGGTTCTGACTATCCAGGAACAGGGGGTGTCTTTCCATTTTCTGATGTCCCCTTTGATTTCCTTTTTTGGAATACTGTAGTTGGCGTTGTAGAGTTCTTTTACTCCCTTAGGTTAATTCCTAGGTATTTAATTTTGGGGGGAGTGCAATTGTGAATGATTTTTTTTCCTGATTTTTCAGTGGGTTCATTATTAGTGTACAGGAACACTTGATTTTTGTGTGATTTTGTGTCTTGCTATGTTACTGAATTTGGTTATTTATTCTAAGCATCTTTTGGTGATTTTGGGGGGTCTTTTATGTAGAGAATCATGTCATCTGCAAATAATGAGAGTTTGACTTCTTCCTTTCCTATTAGTATCTCTTTTATTTCTGTTTCTTGCCTAATTGCTCTTGCTAATATTTCGAGTACTATGTTGAAAGGAATGGTGATAGGGAATATCCTTGTTCTTGATTTTAGAGGGAAGGCTTTCAGTTTTTCCTGTTTAATATGATTTTGGCAGTAGACTGGTCATAAGTGACTTACCGGATTGAGGTAAGGTCCTTCTCTACCTGTTTTCTTCCTTGTTTTGATTAGTGAAAGAATGTTAGATTTTGTCAAAGGGTTTTTCTGCATCTGGTGAGATGATTATGTGGTTTTTAAAATTTCTGTTTATTTTACTTGTATTTTAATGTTTTCTCTTTTTGAGTTCTGTGTTATCCATTGACTATGATCAAATTTAGATTGAAATATAATTAGATGTTTAATTTTTAATGTGGATTTCAGATTTTTTTTTTTAATGAAACTTTGTTACTCTTTCTGGAGCAGATTGTTAATTGTCAAGAATATATTTTGTTAATGTATGTCAAGAAGGCACTTAACTCTTACAAGGGAATATTGTATTCTATTAAATAGGTGGATAATTTTTACTGTTTTAAGACTGTAAGGTTAGGGGCTGGGGATTTAGCTCAGTGATTAGAGTGCTTGCCTTGTAAGCACAAGGGCCTGAGTTCGATCCCCGGCACCACAAAAAAAAAAAAAAAAAAAAGACTGTAAGGTTAAATTTATAGGATGGCAACTTTTATGTATTGCAAACTTTGGTGTACTACAAATCATTCCATTCACTCACAGGAGTTATTTTATAGCAGATACAATTTTATGATTTCTGGCTTTATAGTATTTTCTGACATCTCAGCTGATACTGTGAAGGATACTCAAGTAAATAGGGCTGAATGTGTGACATTTAAAGAAGAGACATCCCAGTGGAAAGGAAAATTATTTTTTAAGTAGTAAATTTTGATGTTTCCAATCCTTAGAACAAAGTATAAGGGTGTGACAAAAGCTATGTTATGATTGTATCCAACTGTCCGAAGAGATGGTATCCCTTCTGTATTTTGTATAAAGTAATAGTAAATTTTTGAAAATCTGAAGAAAGATTGAGCATTTTTCCTAATACATGCACATGCACAAATTTTACTGGAGTTTTAAGGATTTCATGTACTTGCTAAAGGCCTGTGGACCCCAGTTTAAGAATCTGTTAAAAGGTATGAGGGAGGAAAGTATGAGAGAAGAAGAAGATACACTGAAATTTTCTTTACTTTTTCTAACGCTGTGATTGGTAACCATTAAAGTAGCAAAAAGTAGTAGATGGGAGGGAAGAGAGTAAAGGTGGTTCTAAGAATGAATTGCTAAGTTATAATGTAAAACTTATTTTCTTTCAATTTACTTGAAAGTAAAGATTTGAGGAGGTTGAGTAGAAATCTGCCCATTTATTTGAGTAGCTAGATGTTTTGCTAGGACCCTGTCTAGGTGTTTCTGGGTTTATATTTTACTATTTAAGTTGTTAATGACACTAGTAAATATCAACATGTAGATAATACATGTCGAAATGCCTTTTTAGGAAGTTTTCATCTTAGTAAAGTTTTCTGAATTGGGGCTAGAACCAGTTTGCCCAGTTTGTGTATACAAGAAGCCAGACCACATTTGTTTATCCTCATCTTATTTTCCTCTTCTGTCACTTCACATAGTGTTAGCTTAGTAGGTGACTGATTCTTTAAGGGACAAGTCCCTGTTTTGCAAAGTGTGTTTGGATTTTCAGCCAGCACCTACACTTCTAGGTACTTAAGAAGGGGATTAAATAAATCTTCAGTGTGTCCTGGCTCTCACTAAAGGCTTCTTGCACTGACGTGTTACAGTGTAATACTTCTTCCTCCCTACCAAAAACAATTATAAGCGTTTGAGGGCCGTTAAGATTATCATCCATCTTTGTATAATGAATAAGAAACGGTAATGTTTCTCATCAGTCTTGAGCCGTTGTATGAACCTTTCTTTGAAAGTTAGATTTCTCAGACTTCTTAGGGATGTATCTATAACCATTTCCAAACTTGAGTTCTTGGTCTTTTTTTTTCCTTAGCCTAGCACGTTGGTTTACAACCAGGGTCAGTATTGCCCACCGGGATGCACAGGGCAATTTTTGGCTGTTGTGACTGGATGTGGGGTTGTTACTGGCAAGTAGTCAATAGAAGCCCTTCCAAAATTCATAAATCATCTCCTGTAGCCAAAGGTTATGATGTCCAGGTAATACTCAAGTTGCAAACTTCAGTGCAAGAAGAAGGTGAATTTTGAGGAAATTTCTGTGAGATTCTAGAAGTCAACCATACATGATATGTTTATACTTGTCCAGTAGGAAGATGGGCTTTTCCTCATAAATTGTATCTTTTACTTCCCTGTCCTTGTGGTTAAGAATGTGTTTTTAGGAAGGCACTGCAGTGGTCCAGAGCTCCATGCTATTGCTGTTTAGCATACTGGATTACTCTTTATTCTGCTCTATGTTACTTCCACTTTATTGTCACAATCCTAGTTGAGTTCATCTTTCTTACCTGAATTGTTGCAGTGATCTGTTTTTTTCTAATTAAACATTTTATTTTGAGATAATTGTAGATTTGCATGCTATTGTAAGAAATTAATAGAGATCCTGTGTAACGTTTATCCTACTTTCCTACAGTGGTATAACACCTTACAAAACTCTAGTACAGTATTCAGCCAACATATTGATAATATTCTCTAATAGCAGATGTTATTTTGAGTTTCCCAATTTTACTTGTATTTATATGTGTTTGTTTAGTTTTATGACATTTTTCACATGTATAAGTTTGTCTCTCTGCCACCCCAATAAATATGCAAAACAGTTTCATCACCAGCAAACCTCTTGTGTCTTTCATTTAAAATCACATCCTCTTCACCCTTCTCCTGTCCCTCACCACTGGCAGCCATACTCTGTTTCTCATTCTTTAATTTTGTCATTTGATGATGAATGTTACATGAATGGGATCATACAGTTTGTAACTTTCTGGGATTGACCTTTTTGTTCAGCATAATTCCCTCAGGTTCAGTCAAGCTGTTGCATGTATCAATTGTTTATTCCTGTTTATTTTTGAGTACTAGCCCATGGTTTGAATATATTGGTTTTTTTAACTTGTTGAAGTATGTCAAATTGTCTTAGTTTTTGGATATCATGAATAAAGTTGCTATGAACATTTCAGGACAGGTTATTATATGAACATAAGTTTTCATGTCTCTGGGATAAATGCTCAAGACTGTGGTTGCTGAGTCATATGATAAGTTCATATTTAGTCTCATGAGAAACTGCCTGTTTTGTAGAGTGGGGTATACCATTTTAAATTCCTACCAGCAGTATGTGGTGTGTTTTGTTCCTCTACATTCTCACCAGCATTTCACCAGCATTTATGGTACAGTAACTTTACTAAGTTTCTCTGTTCCATTCAACATTAGTTCAAACTACTCTGTATGTTTTTTTGAGAGATAGTGCTAAAATAACAGTGCTTCACCTTTTCCCTACAAAATATATTTGCAGCCTCTGTATAAAGTTCAAACTCCTCAGGAGACTGAAACCATTTGCACTGTGAGTCTACCTTTCTACCTTCATTATTAACATCTACATATACTCTTAAATTCTAGAAATAGCAAAACAAGTGCAAAATTGTAACTGCCTCAGAACTGTTGGGAAGATTGAGATTGTATGTATAGTTTTAACAAGTACCTAATACAGAGTAGGCAGTAAATAACATCAGTTTCTAGTTTGAGTTTGTATTCTGATATATAGTTGGGATCCAGATACTCAGATGAATATGTAACTTACAGACTAGATCCTTTCTAAGTTCCTGAAACATTCCCGACCTTATCCCTTTTGAAGTCTGGTTTTAAGCATGACATCCAGTTATTTTGACACTTACATATTTTGTATGTTCTATTAAATGACTGGAAATGAGGTGCTTCTTTTTCATAATAGATTGTATGTTTCTCGAGGGTATTACATTCCACTAATTTGTTTTAATCCGTCGTAGTTAACCTGGCATGTTAGACACATAGAAATATCTCAGTTCTTATAAACTATTGAAAAAAAATTATAGCTGTTTCTTCTGTAGCTTTGTGACAAGTAATCACCCTTTTGTATGAATCCTAATTGAGTTAGGTTACATAAGCTTGTGCATAGCTGTCTGTATAGTGATTCTAACAGGAATGAAGAATTAGGTAAATGAAACTATGATAAGTAAACCAATACTTTGTATTTATTAACAGATGTATATCTTAGAAACTGAAGACTTTCTTGGGTTCCTTTTTATAGTTTTGTTTCTCCAATGTTTAATTAACGTGTCAGCTGTTTTCTAAATTATTATACCTGGTATAGATACCAAAAACATGAAAAGTTACCAGATTCTAGATAGTGTTTTGGAAATAAGACTAAGAGCCCTTCTGTGAAGAGTAAGGGAAATCTAGGGTTGACCCTTAGGTTTCCGGTTTGAGGAACCAGACCTAATTTAGTGCTAATACTAAACTTAGTATTAGTGAAGACTAAGGGTGAAAGGTTTTAGACCAGAGGAAATCAAGACATTTGTCTTGTGCTTTTCCTGTTATGTCTAAAATATTTCTGTTAATATCCAAGTAGAAATGTTGAATAGTCTAAAAGTTATATGTATGAATCTGTTACAGGAAGAGCTATCAAAATTTAAATATTTTTGAGACTGTGGGACTAGTTAAATTGACTTAATGACAGAGTTCAACTGGAGAAGAAAGGATAGATCATAACTCAGTTTATGTAGAAGAGGAAGAGGTTTTGGTAGATGAGACTGAAAAAAGAAAAACTAGTAAAGAATAGTGGTGTGGAAGCCAAAAGAACAAGAAGGAAATTCAAGAAAAAATACTGCTGAGAGCTCCAGAAATATGAGAAATTTCTTTTTCATTTACTAGAATGGAAGTATCTGATTTTGGTGAGTTAGTTTAGTGAAAGGGTAGAAAAAACTAGATGAAAGCAGATTGAAGAGTGAATGAGATGTAAAAAAAAAAAAAGTCGGTGCATTTAAATGACATTCATGTTTTTGTGAAAGGGAGCAAGAATTGAGATAGTAATTAGAAGGTAGTTTGGGGTCAAAGTTGGTTTTGGGAGTTTGTTTTTGAAAGATGAAAGATACAACCACTATGAAAATCAGTGTAGAGATTCCTCAAAAAACTAAAACTAAAAATTCCACTTGACTCAGCTGTCTTCTCAAAAGAGTTAAACTCATCATATTACATAGATACATCCATACCCATTTTTACAGCAGCACAGTTTATAATAGCTAGATTTTAGAAACAGCATATGTGTTCATCAGTAGATGGATAGATAAGGAAAATGTGATACTTATACACAGTGGAATACTGTGCTGTCATAAAGAAAGATAAATTTGAGGTATTCATAAGTAAATAGATGTAATTTGAGAACACAATATTAAGTAAAATAGTTCAGACACACGGGCTCAAATATTGCATGGAAACACAAAAGAACAAAATAAAAGAGATAAATAGGAAATAGGATGAAGTTCAAATACTTCCCCAAGTTATAAATCCCATTGTTATAAAAATATTACAATATGTATGCTGATTGGTTTCATTTGTACTACTAGGTTATCTTAGTTCATTGAAAAATAAAGATTTGTGTTAGTATGTGCTTCTTTTTTGTAAGAATCTTTTTGGTTTAAGTCTTGTACTTTGAGTAACAATAGTACTTGAAGATAACGATACACTAGTATAATAACTATTGTTATTTTCTTATTATGAATTTTTTTATTTCATAAAATAAGAGAGAGATTAAAGACTATATGTTCACAAAAATAAGCTGGAAAAGGAAAAGATTGATGCTACAGGAGAAAAGGAGGATGAATAGGAGTAACTGAACGAGTAGAAGAGAGAAAAGGGAAACCAGCATTTAGAGGTTGTAGAAGGTAGTAACTTGTATAATTGTGCTTCAGTTGTTGTAAGAGGGAAAAGATGAAGTGGTAGAATTATAGGTAGGTTGTTTGTGGTGGTAACATGAAAGAGTTCCCTCTTTTCTAATTCTTAATGAAATATGATTTGAGAACATGAGAGAGGGAGAGGTTATGTAGTGCTTGTAGTTACATGGTTTTCTTTTAAATTGCAGAGTATGGTGGGATATGTTGGGAGTGCTCTGAATGTGAGACAGAAGGACCAGGGTATATAGCATCCAAAGAAAACTCAAATTGGAAACTTTGTGGGGGAACTATGATTTCCCATTTCCTTGCTTCTTGGAAGGAGAAGAATTAAAGCATGAATGATAGATACAATTCTTAAAGTCCTTTTATTGAGTAAATAAATACTCTTTATCCTTTCAGAATCTTTTTTCTTTACAAAGGAAACATGAATTACGTGAAAATACTGTGTAATCCTCCCTTCTCATTTCATCTGTGGTCCACTCCAGAGTGAGAGGAGCATTATCAATAGTTTAGTTATGAATTTTTTATTGTTTGGATGCAGCTGACCTTTGAATAACACAGGTTTGAACTGCACAAGTCCATTCAGTATGCAGTTTTTGATAATTTGCAACAATTTGAGAAATCTTGTAGGTGTACTGCATAGCCTAGAAATATCAAGAAATTTATATATATATTCATGAATACATGAAGTATGTGTAGGTAAGTCTGTTTTACTTTTGCTACCATAAAATATATGTACAAATCTATTTTTAAAAGGTAAGAATTATTAAGGCAGCACACAAACACATCATAAAGGGCACCATTCACAGTAGAGAAAAATGTAAACAAATATATAGTATTAAGTTGTAGTTGCATAAGAGTAACTGTAGTACAAACTAAACTGCTATGATAATTTCATAGCCACCATTATTGCAATTGGAATGAGCTCATGTCTTCCCGCGCAGTACATTGTGTATTTCTATAAAAACTGGTATCTTCCAGGTCCTTTGCTATCTTTCACCATATATAATACATACAGAAAATGTATTAACTGACTATGTATTATTGGAAAGGCATCTGGTCAGCAACACCCTATTAGTAAATTCGGGGAAAGTCAAAAGTTAAATAGTTTAGTTAGGAGTGGGGTGTAGACTCCATAGATCACTAAGCAACTCTCTCTTGCTGCACCATCACACACTGGGAGGGGCTGCAGCTCCCCTCACCCTTGCCTGCCGTCCAGCACTGCCAGCACCACCATGGTTGGTGGAACTGAAAGAGGGAAGGGCAACTCACATTGGCAGGTGCTGCTGACAGAGCAGCAACAGAAAAGCTATCACAGTGAACGTTTTGGTAACGGGAACAGTTCAGTGGGAGAAATAGATTATGAGTTCATCAAATTTATACCTCTAACTGCCATAAAAAATAATCCCAGGAAATATCCTCTGGTCAAAAGAGATACACTGTGAAATCTGGTGTTGAAGGAAAAAAAGATGTGGAAACGGCAAATGTTGTAAGGCCTGGTAGAGTTCCAGTTCAAGTTAGTAACTGTGCAGCAGACTGCAGCCATTGTAGATGTTATCTACATGGCAGAGGTCCTGTACACAATTACCAGCAGAATTAGCAGAATGTGAGAGTGGGGAAAAGAATAAGTAGTCCCAAATGCCAACCCCTACAACACCGGCCCTCTGCCAGTTGTGGCTTCTTTCCTTATTGCATGTTGTTAGCCTGCCATTGGGCACAACAGTATTCCAGCTTTCCTGTGCGAAGAGGAGTGATGGAAGGTACTAACAGTGTGCAGAAGAACAAGGTGAATAGTGATACAGAATATTCATCAGCATTATAGGCTACTATTCCACAGGGACAATCCTTACCAAAGACTTTGTGTTCTCAGTGAGGCTTCAATGAAGGACAACAGTGAAGACGGTAAGAAAAATTGAGATGAAACTCAATGTCAGCAGTCACCTCAGTGTTAATACAACTTCAGTTACCAACATAGTTGCCCAGAAAGTCCTTAACAAGGTCTCAAAGAGATGAAAGCAGTTCATGTACTAGTTGAGAATTCATCCACTCTGGAGGCTGAGCAAGGCAGGAGTAAATGAGTAAATGTCATTTTGCCATTTCTACCATCATCTGGTCATCTACTGAAATTCCAGCAATAAGAAATGAATAAAAAATTGGGACTGCAGACCAAAGTACTTGTTTTTTTGCAAATTGACCAGATGAATAGACCATCTGCTTTATCTTTGAAGCATAGACTGTTACATTTTTACCTAAAAACCTCTCTTTGGAAAAACAGTTGTGTTCTTTAATAAAAACTGGTTTTTCTTAATATACCTTTAAAAGTTTTTAAATTGTTTAATGTCCAGGCGTATTTAAGATTTCTTTGTTTTTTTGTTTTTTGGTGGTGGACCTTGTGGTTGTGAGGCAAGCACTCTACACTCCAGCCCTTTAATTTTATTTTTAATTTGTAATGTTTGCAACTTATTTTTTCAAAAGTCAGCAAACTTAAGCATCTGTTAATAAGGATTGTAAATATTTTTTAAGAGTTTATACTTAGTTTTTTGGCTAGAAGAGAGTGAGTGCTCCAACCCCTGGTGGTGTGCAAGGGTCAACTGTACTTATGTTAAAATAGGGGAACTGCTACTATGCTGTTTATACTAGTCTTAAACATCTATATCCATATATGTGCAACCTTCTTTAAGTCTTTGTTGTCATTGATTTAGGGGTAGTTACAAGGATTGAAGGAGATCATTTAAAATTTGACTGACTTTATTTCTATCCTTCCTTAGTTGTGTATACTAATTTCTACTATATTTTGTCATTACTGCTTGGTAGATTGAATTCTGGATAATTGTTGAGTCTATTTGTATAGCTCCCTTGAACTTCACTGTTTAAAAACTGAAGTCATTAATTTTGCCATATCCTCTGTCATTGGGCTATATTTATTTTTTTCCTTTTTAAAAAGGTTTTATTAAGCATGTATTAATTGTACATACTAATGGAATTTAGTGTGTTATTTCCATATGTGCATATAGTTTGTACCAATCAAATCCAGCCTTCCTTTTTCTGTCCCACACCTTTACCAATCTCTAGTAGTCACTGTTCTACTTTCAGGTTGAGTTTTTTAACTTCTCCATACAAGAGACAAAATGTAGTGCTTGTCATTGTGTCTGACTTACTTAATGTCCTCTACTTCCATCCATTTTGTTGAAAACAAGATCTCATTCTGGTTCAATAATATTCCATTGTGTATCTATACCACATTTTCTTTATCCATTCTTCTGTTGATGGACACCTATATCTTAGCTGTTGTGAATAGTGCCACAATAAACATTGATGTGCAGGTATCTCTTTGGTGTACTGATTTCCTTTGGATATATACCAGGAAGTGAGATAGCTGGGCTCATAGCTTCATTTTTGTTTTTGTTTGGTTTGCTAGTTTATTTAGGAACCTCCGTACTGTTTTGTTGTTTTGTTTTTGGTAATAGCCATTCTAACTGGGGTGAGATGGCATCTCATTGTAGTTTAATGTATTTGTTAGACATTTGTATTTCTTTTGAGAAGTGTCAATTCAGATCATTTGTTCACATTTTAATTGGAGTGTGTCTTAGCTACTTTCTATCTCTGGAACAAAATACCTGATACCCACAATTTAAAGGTGGAAAGTTTTATCTTGCTCACCGTTTCAATCCATGGTCTCCTGGCTCCAAGGCAGAAACAGGATGGCAGAGGGCATAACAAAGGAAAAGCTGCTCATCTCAGGGCAGCAAGGAAGCTGAGAGAGAAGGGAGGAGCCAGGGACAAGAATAGATGCTTGTAAGTCATGCCTCTAGGGACCTGCTCCTTCAGACCAGGATCATCTCAGAACATTAGACATAATTATGGAGGGCATTTTAAGATCTAAACCATAACAAATTGCTTAGATATTTTGGTTGTGGTTGTTGCTGTTTTTTTGAGTTCCTTATACATTCTGAATATTAATTCTGTTAGATAAATAGTTATCAGACATTTTCTCCCATTCTGTAGGATGTCTCTTTACTCTGTTAATTTTCTTTTCTATGGAGCTTTTCAGTTTGATGTGAATCTCATTTGTCATTTTTTGCTTTTGTTTTCTTTACTTTTTGTGTCTTATCAAAAAAAATCATTGCCTGCACTGATATTTTGAAGTGTTTCCCCTATCTGTTCCTTTCAAAGTTTTAGGTCTTAAATTTAGGTCTTTGTTCCATCTTGGCTTGATTTTTGTGTACAAGGTGAGAAGAGGGGTCAAGTTTCAGTCTTTTGCATGTTGATACCTGGATTTGCCAGCACCATTTATTTAAGAGATTGTACTTTCTCCAATGTGTGCTTGGCACCTCTGTCAGGAATCATTTGGCTGTAGATGTGTGAATTTATTTATGAGATTTCTATTTCACATGTCTGTTTTTATAGTATAGCACCATCTTGATTTCGTTACAGTGATCTAGTATATCTTGAAATCATCAGATGTTGTGGTGTCTCCAGTTTTGTTCCTTTTGCTCCAGATTGCTTTGGCTCTTCAGGACCTTTTGTGTATTCACTTGAGTTTTGGTTTTTTTCTAGCTCCTTAAAGAATGTCATTGATATTTTGAAGGGAATTGCATTGAATCTGTAGATCCCTTTGGGTAATACACACTTTTTTTAAAAGGCACATTTATTACTATTTGCTTTTGGAGAAATAATTGTGCATACAAGCTATTATGTTAATACATAGTGGGTTTTTAAGATTTTTTATTAATCTACAGTAGTGGGTTTCACTTGGCGTATTTGTACATATGTATAACATACTTTGATAATTTCCACTCATTCTCCCTTTGTCATTCCTTCTCTAGTAGTCTGCCTTCTCCTCTCATGTGTTCTTTCTCCCTCTTCCCACTTTCTGTCCCTTCCCCGTGTCTTTATCTCTCTTACTTCCCTCCCTCCCTCCCTCTTGATTCCACGTATGAAAGATGATTTGTCTTTTTGAGTCTGGTTTATTTTTCTTAACATTATGACCTCCTGTTCCATTCATTTTCCTTTAAATTACGTGATGTCATTGTTTTTCATGGCTGAATAATACCCCACCGTGTATATATATCCATTCATCAATTAATGGGCACCTAGACTTTTTCTATAGCTTAGCTATTGTAAATTGTGTTGCAACAAATATGGCTATACAAGCATCTTAGTGGTATGCTGACTGTAATTCTCTTTGAATATATCAAGGAGCAGTATACCAGGATCAAATGGTAGCCTCTATTTTTAGTTTGTTAAGGAACCTCTATAATGGTTTTCATAGTGGCTGTAATAACTTACACATTCCCACCAACAGTGAAGAAGAGGTCTTTTTTTCTTCCATATCCTTGCTAGTAATTACTGTTTTTTGGATTCTTGATGATAGCCATTCATACTGGGATGATGAGATGGAATCTCAGTATAAGTCTGATTTTCATTTGCCTAGTGGCTAAAGATGCTGAACATTTTTCATATACTTATTGGCCATTTGCACTTCTTTTGAGAAGAATTTGTTCAGTTCATTTGCCTGTTTATTGATTGGGTTATTCAATTTTTAGTGTATGGTTTTTGAGTTCTTTATATCCAGAGTGTGATCAAAAACTGCAGTGAATGTTTAAAAAAAAGATTAGAATAGTAAATGACACATTGCCATTGCGTTGCCTCAGAATACTTCCCTCACTTCAAGCCTACTTAGCCTATCATAGTTCTTGCCACTTTGTGAAGTGTGAAGCAGTTCTCCTCTTTTGTAAGTGTCCTTATGAGATGTGATAAAAAATATAGTGAACTCTGCTGCCAGTGCCATTCAACAGGAAGACAGACTCATTAAAAAAGCGTGGTATGCCTTCATCCGTCTTATTTACCAGATTTGGCACCATGTGACTTTTGGCTCTCTTCCTGTGTTAGTTAGCTTTTCTAGAGTCAGTGGTTTATAAGGGAGCAGATTTAATACAGGACATTTATAAGTTACAGTTCACCCATAAGCCAAATGCAGGAAGTGCCGAATGTCTGTCTAGGCACTGGAGACCCAAAATGTCCAATCAAGGCCTGGGAGCCCACAGCACTGTCCCATGTATGTCTGTGTCTGCAGGTGATGGCTGAAGAAATCTTTATTGGAACCAGGATACAATGCACGCAGCAGAGATGACGACCAGAGCTCCCCCGAAGCAGCAGCAGCCATCCTCAATGACAGCAAGGCCCCAAGCTCCTTCCTCTATGAGAACAGTTGAGTTCCTTTCAGGAGAACCAGCTGCAGCAGAGCTTCTCCTGGGAAACAGCATGCTAACTAGCTTCTGTTCCCATTCTACTTTATGTTGTGTCAGCAACAATCCTCAGGTGGATTCTCTATGCCCAGAACCTCACCAACTCAGTCCAGCTGGGCATTGTGGCTCAAGTTGACCACAATAAGTCCACCACACCTCCAAAGTCAAAAAGCGAATGTTTTGAATTGATACAGAATATTGAAGTAGCCACAGCAGCACAACTAAAGATACAATCCAGAAATGCTTCCAAAAGTGGCAAGTACAATGTGATGAGTGTGTTTGGAGCAAAAAATACTTTGAGAGGGCTTAATGGCAGTGTGGCTTTTACTGTGGTAAGCTTTAAGAAATTTAATCCCTGTGGTTTTCGATCATGCTGCCTAGTTCTTTGAAGAGGTCTTTGGTAGTGTTTTGATGGGGATTGCATTGAATGTATAGATTGCTTTCAGAAATTTTAACAGTATTAATTCTGTTTGTTCATAAACATGGGAAGGGAAGTCTTTCAATCTCTAGTACCTTCAATTTTTTTCCAGTGTTTCATAATTTTCATTATAGAAGTCTTTCACCTCTTTGGTTGTTTGTCTTGATTTCTAGGGTTTTTTTTTTTAAATCTTCTTTAACATGTTCATGATAAGACCTTAATTCATATGTTTCACTGCTGGACAGCTCTGGACCACCAGTGGTACACGCATGGCCATCCCATCAGGCAGCATAGAACAGTCCCATCAGGGTGGTACAAGCTGCCTGACGAGAGTCATAAATGTACCACAAGTGGTTCAAGCCCACAGGAATGTGTTAATGGAATTATTTTCCTTTTTTTATCTCAGCAAATTCATTACTTATCTGTAGTAAAGCTATTGATATATGTTTGTTGATTTTGAATCCCAACACTGCTCAATTTGTTTCAGATCTAAAATTTTTCTGGTATAATTTTTAGGGTCTTCTAAGTAAAGGATCATATTATTTGCAAATAATTCAGCTTCTTTCTTTTTGTATCCCTCTTATGTCTTCCTCTTATTCAGTTTCTCTGGCTTGAAGTACTACTGTATGTTGAGTGGAGGCTAGGTGTTCCTGATTTTGGAGGAATGCGTTGTTGGAGGAATGCGTTGTTGGAGGAATGTGTTTAATGTGTTGTTGAATTTTGTGTAATTTTTTTTTATTAGTCCATGCAATTTACAGTCATCTTTTTTTTTTTTTACAGTCATCTTAAGGAGTGGTATATGTACAAAATACAGCTTACTTGTGGTTTTTGTTTTTTTTTTTCCCTATCCCCTTTCCTTTCCCTCCTGCTTCCCTCCCTCCTTACTCTAAATCTCCTCCATTTTCATTCATGTTGATGTTATTAATCTTATGACATATACTGTTTACATTCATTGAGATTATTAGGTTCCTGTACATAGCATATCTTTATTCTACTTATTTCCCCTTGTCCTCCCACTATCCTCTCACCCAGGTTCTCTTAGGACCCTTTCCTATTTGCAAGAGATCTATCCCGTCTCCTTTTATCCATCCTTTGTTGTGCTCTGTTTGTACTTTGCCTTACTCAAATGAGCGACACTATATGGTATTTAGGCTTTATGTGTTCGATTTATTTCACTCAGCATTATATTTTCCCAGTGCATTCATTTTCCTACATTGTCTCAGATTTGTCCTTCATGATGAATAGTATTGCATTCTGTATAGATACCTCATTTTCTTTATCTAATCATCTGTTGATGAGTATACAGACCGCTTCCAGCATTTAGTTATTATGAGTTGTGCTGCTATACACATTGGTATGCAAGTATTATTATAGTATGAAGTTTTTAGCTCTTTGGGGAAGTTCTTTAGAAGGATAGCTGGATCATACAGAATTTTGGATTTTAGTTCTTTGAGGAATTCCGTAATACTAGTTTACTTTCCCTTGTAGTTTGTGCATATTTTAGTCAGGGGTTTTGCATCTATTACTTCAAGTATATTGGTCTTTACCATTTTTTGTTGAACCTTACCAGCTTTGATATCAGGGTGGCTTTGTAGAATGAATTTGAAAGTGTTCCTTCCCTTTCTGTTTCATGTAATAGTTTAAGTTGCATTTGTATTCATTTTTTAAAGGTCTGGTAAAATTCAGCAGTGGATCCCTCTGGTCCTGGGCTTTTCTTTGTTGGGAGAGTATTATTGCCTCAACCTTACTATTTATTATTGATTGGTATAGGGGTGTGTGTGTGTGTGTGTGTGTGTGTGTGTGTGTGTATCTTCGGTTCAATTTTGATAGGTCTTACATGTCTAGAAATTTATCAGTTTCTTCTAGATTTTCGCATTTATTGGAATGTAAGTTTTCAAAATAGCCCTTTGTGGTCATCTGGGTTATAGTGGTATCTGTCGTAGTATCATCTCCATTAATTTGTGTCCTCTTTTGACTACTTGGGCTACAGGTTTATCAATATTATTTATCTTTTTAAAGAACCAACTCTTATTCACTGATCCTTTGTTTTTGTTTTTGTTTTTTGGTGCTGGGGCTTGAACTCAGGGCTCTTGTGCTTTCAAGGCAAGCACTCCAATCACTGAGCCCTGTATTGTTTTGTTAGTCTCTGTATCACTAATTTCGCCTCTCATCACTATTGTATCTTTGCTTGTACACATTTTGGGTTATTTTTGTTTTCTGAGCCCTTAAGATACATCATTGCTCTGATTTTCTAATGTAGGCATTCATTGTCATAAAGTTCCCTGTTAGAACTACTTTCTACTTTCATTTTGGACATTTTAACAATATTCTTTTAATCCACGAATATGGGAGGTCTTTCCATCTTTTTGTATCTTCAACTTCTTTTTCTCAGAGTTTCATAATTTTTATTGTATGTCTTTGACTTCCTTGATGTGTTTGTTGCTAGGTCTATTTTGTTGTTTTGCTTTGTTTTTGTAGCTAGCAGGAATGAGATTGGTTTCTTTCCCAGTAGATTTGTTATTGGCATATAGAAATGCTGCTGATTTATGCTAATTTTGTATACTGCTATTTTCCTGAATTCGTTTATCAGTTCTGATAGTCTTAGTTGAATTTTTTTCTTTAAATAGAATTCTGTCATCTCCAGGCAGGGATAACTTGACATCCTCCCTTTCTATTTGTATGCCTTTTGTTTCTTTCTCTTGCTAATTCCTGAAGCTAAAATTTCTACTACTATATTGAATAGAAGTTTTGAAAATGAATGCCCTTGTCTTGGTCTTATTCCTCGAGGAAATGCTTTCAGCTTTTCCCCATTAAGTGTGATGTTGGCTGTGGGGTTGGTTATATGTCATTATTATCTTGAGGTACAGTCCTTCTCTATCTAATGTGTTTACTTGCATGTCCTTTTAACTCTTTGGAGTCTCTTTGTTGAAATGGCATGTGCTTAGTTGGGTTTTGTACCATCTCTGAGAATTTTTTTAATAACTGATCTTAATTCAATTATACTTACTTTTTGTAAGTTTCAGCTTTTTGTTTTGTTTTATTTTTCATTATTAGCAAAAAATAGAAAAATGAACTATTCATTTTATGTGTTGCTTATTTTTATCTTTAAATATTTAGCCCCTCTTTCAGTTTATCATCCTTACCACCCCCAACAGTATATTCTGATAACCTGTCATGCTGTGGCATAATTACATATCTCTTACATATTCCACCCTACCCCCCCCACCCCCCAGAGCAGGTTGAGACTTGTAGTTCTGGCTTGTTACCAAATACTTTTTATGTTGACTAGCTTTACCTGGAAAATTATTGATTATATTTTATTTACTAACCATACAACTTCTACTTCAATTTACGTTTAACTGTATAGTGTTCATTCTTAAGTTTTTTTCATAGCACGGGTTTTTCAAGTACAATATAAGAGAAATTTTTATTGATGTTTCATCCTGTTATGATTTTTCAGAAGTTTGAGAATGCCGTAATTTAAATTTGATTGTATTTGAGAGCTTTTTTAAAAATATTGGAGTTGGTGGTTTTATATACCTGAATGACTTGTTCTTTCATTTGGATAAAGAATTCTTGACACTTTTTTTTTTTTGCATTAACACTGAGGTTAGCCTCCTGTTTTCCCTTACTTTGGTTGGTTCTTCAGTTTGGATATTTTAATGTTCTTTGAAGCATACTGAGTTTTGCAAACTGTGTTTCTTGGCTTGATGATTCACTTCTATTTGTTGTTTATCTTTCCTAGTACACAGTGAGATCACTCAAATCTACAAATTAGGTCACAAATTAAAAAGAAACCTCATATCTTTCAGGACCAATTGTACTAAATTCTTTTATAGACAGTGTTCCAGATATACGGGTTACGTTGATAACAAATCAAATAAAAATCCCTACCTTTGCCTAGAGCTTGTATTGCAGCAGGAGGAGCCTCTTCCTCCAAAAAAGAAAAGCTGTTACATGAGTAAGTTGTATAGTGTTGTACAGAGAAAAAGAAGAGTAAGAGGGATTGGGAGTATTGGAGAGTGTCTGTGGAAAACAGTAGTAGGATTGCAATTTTTAATAGGGTAGTCACCGAGAGGATAAAAAGAAATAGCTATGGTAAAAGTCCTAAGGCAAAAACATGCGTGGCTTGTTCAAATATAAAGGAAACCGTGTGGCTAAGGATATAAACTGTGAGGAAAGTAGAAGGGAATGAGGTCAGACTATAAAGGCGCTTGAACACAAGGTGTGCAGGTTATATATGGCATTCCAGGCCATTTAGTGGGGAGCCAACAGCATTCTGGCTGCTGTTAACAATGGCTGGTAGAGGTAGAAGCAAAGGATGTTAATTAAGCAGTTAATGCAATAATCCAACTATGTGAAACAATGATAGCTTTATGGGCTAAAGAGTTAACACTGGAGGTGGTAAAGGTAAAAAGTAGTTTGAGTCCATAACCATGCATTTGCTTAACCTTTGGAAGTAGGTTGTGAGAGAAAAAGAATCAAATATGATTCCCAAGTAACTAAAAGACAGCAGAGAAGATGGAGAAGGCTACAGATAGAACACGTTTTATGGAAAGCATCAGGAATTTGGACATTTTAAGAAAGAAATCTCTCTCAAGCTTTCAAGTAAAGATATCAAGTAAAAATCTTAATTTCAGTCTAGTGTTGAGGATAAAGACCTGAGTTCTAAAGAATTACTCTATACTTCAGTGTATAAATGATATTGCCAAGAGGATGAGTATGGATGGAGAAGAGACTACCAGGGACTGAGGCATTCACAGTGTTACAAAAGCGACCCAGAAGGGGAGTATACATGAGGCAGTAGGGGGTGGTCTCCTGAAAGTTCAGTAAGGAAAGTGACTGCTGAAAATTTGAGTAAGGACTGAGAACTGGCCATTGCAAAGCAATCATTGATGGCCTCACTCAGAGCAGATTTAAAAGATTGATGGAGTTGATAGAGAGTAATTTGAATACTTGTGAGAGTAAATGGAAGGAGTAGAGTTGGAGATAGCTACAGTAGTAAAGATGACTTCTACATAGTTTGCCTACCAGAGGGAGTAACATACCCTGAAGCAGCAACTAGTAAGGAGAAGAAGGTTGAGACTTCTTTTTTAAATGGCAACAAAAAATTGGATTGTCATAGATTAGATCTTGTTTTCCAGTGGCATAATTACTATTGGAAGTACCAATTTTGACTAAAGAGTCACCAAAAAATTATATATACAAACAGCAAAGTGACATACTATTCATTTTTTTCTTACATTTCAGAGAACCTTGATGTCATTTTATAGCAGTTACAACCATGTAGTCTTAGTTTATGAATTAGGTTTTAAGATACATAAATCTTTTTGAGTTAGTAGCTGTAGGTCAGCAACTGTTAGTGAAGGAGTGAATCTCAGAATTATGTGGAGTATTTTTTTAAAAGTCCTGTTGTGAAAGAACTCTGTAACATGAATCTGATGGTTAAGAATTATCACTTACAGAAAAAAGGAGTTGTATACATTTTGTTTGTCATAAAAGCTAATATAGGCAATGTCTATCAAAAACTGTCTGCATAGCATTTTCCTTTGTAGCAGCGTTATTAGGTAGTAAAAAAAAAATTAGCAGAGTCACATAGGTTCCTCCTTCCCCACTATATATGGGTTATAACAACTGTCAGTAGTTCTGTATTACTTTAGAGTTAGCCAGATACTCCTTGCTATAAGCTACTTAGCTTTTCATTACCCAATATGACTAACACTGAATCTTGGTACAACTGGCAGAATTAAATAATGTGTCCTTGTAACCTTCATAGACCATGGAAAATGTTCGCTGAGCATCAGCTGAAGAATTTACCTTATTTTGCTTCCCAGTCTTAACCACCCCTCCCTTTTAATTAAGTGTTCAGGGATGCCTAGGTAAAGTTTCGACTTCATTTTTTCTTCTCTCTGACCTCAAGGCTAGGGATCAAATGATTTCAGAGTCATCTGAGGATTAGATGACTTCTAAAGGCCAGTACTAAAAAGAGGGTTTCTTAAGAGTTAACTAAACAGAACTAGCAAAGTAGCTTACAAATGTGTGGTATTGCAGAGTGTTCATAAGAGCTCTTTTATTTTTTTCATTCTGGTTACTACCATCATAGTCTAGGCATTGGATGCTATTTTCAGTAATTTACCTAAATGTAATCTGTTTTATAAGTCTGTTATGTCTTTAAACAAAAAATCGTCTTTGCCTCAGATGTCATTTTTCTAAGCAAATGATGAATGCAGTTAATAGTTTGCCGGTTGCAACGCACATTAGTGCTCTCAAGAAAATGAGGACGTGGCCACTGTACCCTTACCTCAGCTTTGAGGTGTGAAGACACTTTCTTTCTATTTCCTTACACATGATTCTGTTTGGATGATGGTAGTACAGTAGTGGAGGGATCATTTAAGGAATAAGTATCCACACATTTGACTGGGTAGCTTAGTTGTTTGGCCAAATCAAATACTCCGATCCCTTGTTGGCAACATTCCAAATACCTATGTTGTATATTGTCCAGACTTGTATGTAATCTGTATCACCAGAGAGTAATAGTATGAAGATTTAGAAGTTAGATTTCTTGAACTCCAGCATTTGCTGGGTAGAACAACCTGAAATTAAAAGTACTTTAGTATTGAAGGTATCCAAAGGCTTGAAAGAGTATTGAGAGATTTGTCCAAAGAAGAGTCCCCAAGAAAGAATGGAAAACTAAGAAGAGTATGTTTACACATTGAAAGATGTGCCTGTGCTCCGTCTCCTGCTCCCTTCAATTTTTCTTCTTGGAAATTATGATTTTGTCCTGTTTGTAAAACAGTAATGATATTTAAAACTAGTATGATTTTTTTATTTATACCAGAGAAAGTAAAAATTTGTAAATAAGATTAGACTGAAAAAGAAACCAGGGCTGCCAACAAAAATGCTCTAACATTCTTTGAATTTCAGAAAACTTTTTTATCTTCCCATACTTCAGAGATTCTTAACTGGTAGTGCACAGTAGAATCATCTATGAAGATTCTTCCCACACCCTATTCAAGAAAGGCTAAATCAGAGTTTCTTCATCATTGATTCTAGAACCCTTGGGTTTTCACTCCCTGGTTGAAAATCCATTTTCTCTTTAATGCTTGGTTAAACTCTGAACATTCTTATATAATTTTATTTTTATTGTGAATAATTTTTTAATTGAAAATTTCTTCTGAAAATTATTTTAACATTTAAAAAATTCAGTCAGTAGATAGAAAATGGAAAAATAAGGGAAAAATAGACTATAAGCTTATGGAGTTACAAGAGCCTCATTGTATTACCAGTAGTTTATTGTTACAAATATAGGTTCACCAGAAAAAATCATACTGGATCCATTACAAAGGCCAGGTAAAATTTACAGACTATACATAAAGTGAATTGGGCATTGCTAATTCCTAGTTTGTCCCTTGTTTTGGCATGAAAAATGATCTCTTCTAATCTCTAATCCTTCTAATCTCTATCTCTCCAGTCTTGTATTATTTTCCAAAGAAAACTTTCCTCAGGGCAGTTTTGAGTTTTTTAAAATTTTTTTTTTTTTTTCTGTTCACTTTTTTGTCGCCATTGCTCAAATTGCTACTTGTAGCAGAATTGAATAGGTCGCACATTGATAGGCATTAAGATTGAGTGTGGCTTTTAAACACTTCTTTTGCTCCAAACGGTATTTAAATTGCTTGAAACTAATATTCTGAAGAAAATTAATTTTAATAGCTTTAACTTAAATGTATTTTCTTACAGCAGAAAAAGAAAACTAAAAACTTCAATCCACCAACACGTAGAAATTGGGAAAGTAATTACTTTGGAATGCCCCTCCAGGATCTGGTTACAGCTGAGAAGCCGATACCACTCTTTGTTGAAAAATGTGTGGAATTTATTGAAGATACAGGTAGGATAGATATATCCATATAAGAAATTTGATATAAAATTTTATTTTTTGACACCAACAATGTATCAAGTGTTTGTGACTTGTTAAAGGTAAATTTTGAAAGAGGTTTATTCTTAAGATTTTATAGTTCATTGGTAGGGTCGATTTCTTGCTTATTAAGGTAATCATCTGATATTTGAAAGGAGTTTTGTTATTGATAATATTTTTTGATAAACTTCTCTTTTAATAAATGGCTAAGTTGAATGCGAAAATGTTAAATTTATTCCAGAATTGAGAATAATTTGCTTATTATGCTATCAAGAGATAATTATTATTTGAATCAACAATTTGGAAGTTTTCAGTATTTTCAAATTCAATACTATTTGTATTACCCTTTTTATACATGGATTTTTTTTCTTTTAAAATTCATAACCATAGTTATAACCGTGTTTAAAAAAAACTTGCTATTAGGTTTATTTTGCCTAATGTAAACTGTTGAAACTAAGAAAAAGAGAATTGGACCTGTCAGAGGTCCAACAGAGGCAGATTATTGTATTTGAATATATTTTATTTTATTTTATTTTATTTTATTTTATTTTTTATTTTAAACCAAGAGCATGTATTGGTACATTCTACATACATTGGTCACATTCATTACATTTATTCTGTACCTATACATGGTGCATCTTGGTTGTATTTGAATATATTTTAAATGAACACAAGTTAACCATAAAATTTAGTGATCGAACAGACTATGAATTTTAGTGGTTTGAAAACATGAGCTATGTCAATTTTAGCTTTGTTCTTAATGTTCTCTTTTTAAATATGAGCATTGCTTAAAAAAAACTAGCACTCCCATGTCCTAGCTAAATAATTGTGCTCATTTTTGTATATGTACATCTTACTTTTAGGTTTGATTATCAGCTAAGTTCTATATATACTTAACTATCTATTTGGTAAAGAATGGTGATTTAATAAGAAGACAGAATGTGAGGAAATGCTGTTACTAGTACTATATGGAATATACCATTTATTCCCCTTTTTCCCCCTTCAAATACTTGAGAAGTGTGTTTTAGGCAAATTTCTTACCTATATTTCTGTTCATTTTTAATACAGAGGAAATACAAAGTTCCTCATAATACTAGCTTTCTGCTTTGGATTTAAAGGAGTCTTTTTTCCTCTAATAATATAATAAAGCCTTATGCATATGACAAAGCAACTGGAGAATATTTTGATTTGTGATTGAAAACAGTAATAATGGGTTAATATCTATTGTTATAATTTTAAATTCCCATCATATGTTATTATAATTAAAAATTATCATTTCTTGACTATTTTCATAGTTGTTGAGTGATAATGTTTTGAGGAAAATGCATGAATTTCAAGTGTAAGATAAAATGCAGTTCTAGTCTAATTTGTCGCACCCCAAATTAATTCAGGTCAGCTAAATGAGGTAATTTATATGTTTCAGTGCTTTGGTAGAAATAGACTGAGGAACAATAAGGCCACAAAAATAGAATAAAAGATTAATTAAGCTAGTTTTTGGTAGTATGGTGCATTTTTTTTTTTTATGGATTTTAAAACTGGTAAAGTTTTAGCAGGAATTTCTACTTGCTTTTGAATTCAGTTTACAACTCTCAATGTACACTACAGCACATCGATTTTACATTTAGAGTTCAGCTTGTAGTAATAAAAATATATTACAGATATATCTTATTTGCTGTTTTATAGATACAGTAATATAAATTACCAGTGTCACTATTATAATCAGGTTTTCTTTTAACAACCTTAAAGAAAATGATAGTCTTAAAAATCAGGTTTATTTGTAAAATTTACATGTAATAAATTTCAACAATTTTAATTGTACTACGTGAGTTTTGATAACTTCGTGGTCACGTAACTACCACCTCATTCAAGATGCAGACCATTTTCGTCACCCCCAAAGCATTAAATCTTTCATGATCGACTGACTTCTGGCTTATGTTCGCGCGCGCGCGTGCGTGCGTGCGTGTGTGTGTTTGGGGGGTAGTGTTGTTGTTGGGGTTTTTTTCTTTCTTTTTTGTGGGGCTAGGGATGGAACCAGGGTATCACACATGCTAAGTAACTGTTCTACTACTGAGCTACACTCCCAGCCCCATATTTTTAGATGCTCTTTATCAAATCAAGAAAGTACTCCAAAATACCTAGTTTACTGAAAGTTTTCCTCCCAAGTGGGTGTTGATTTTTGTCATGTTTTTTCTTCATCTGTTGAGGTGATAATTTGAATTTTTTTACTCTGTGGTGAATTACCTTAATTTATTTCAGATGTTAAACTAATCTTGTATTTCTCGGAGAAATACTACTTCGATTATAGTCTTTTATCCTCTTTATATATTGCTGGATTCAGTTTGCTAATATGTGAAGGATCCAGAACAGTGTGTATTCTGTATTTATTTAGACTTACAGTTAAGCAAGAGTATTTTACCCATTGGCCTGTATTAAAAGGTGCTTGAGAATAATTTTTAATTCTTGGCCTCAGGAACTTGTCCACATATATCTGAGGCCTTTTTTCTGTGTGTCTGTCCCAGTGCCTAGTTCCTCGACTATGACAGACCATTGTGGCCTGTTGGGTTTCTAACTCCCTTCACTACCTCCTAAAAACCTCCAGACAGCTTCGTTTGTTTTTACTTATGGAATGCAATTGGTTTTGTTATTGCTGTTTATGGTACTGGAGATTGAACCAGAATCTGCTGAGACAGGGTCTTACTATGTTGCCCAAGTTAGCCTTAAAGATCCTCCTGCCTTAGTCTCCCAAGTAGATGGTATTAATGTCCCATTGTAGTTTTGAGCTGCCTGTTGAGAGCCTGAAAAACTATTTCATACAATTTTTTAGTTTTTAGTTGTTTACTATGGGAGGGCAATTTTTGTATCAGCTAATCTTTCCAGTTGGGAAATAACCCCTAAAATATTAATGCAAGTTCAGAGTAGACAAAAAGGGAACAGTGTGGAAGAGACTAAAAAAAGAGGGGGAGACAATATTAGCTCTATTAAAGAATTTTTGTGTGTGTGTATTCTTTGGGATTTCTCAAGGGGGGGTGTCAATATATCTTTTATGTCCTATGAATACAGGGGTAGCTTTACTTTAAAATTTGGGTACTTTCTATTTCTTTGTATTGCTCTAGATTGAATTTCTAATGCAATGGTGAATACCACTTGTAAAATCAGGCACCTTTGTTTCGTTCTTTATCTTAGAGGCAGGCACTTTTGTTGCCTCTCTTTGTGGAAAGCTTTCATTCTTTCACCATTGAGTCTATTTGCTTGAGTTTTTCATAAATATTCTTTATCATGGTGAAGAAATTCCCTTTGTTCATTTCCTGGGGCTTCCATAACAGAGTTCCACAGTCTGGGTAGCTTAAAACAACAGTAAAGTAGCTTAAAACAACAGGAAATTATTCTTTCCTACTTCTGAAGACTAGAAGTCTAAAATCAAGGTGTCAGCAGGAATATGTTCCTCTGAAACTCTAGGTGGCATTCTTCCTTGCCTTTTCCTTGATTTATTGGCATTCCCTGGCTTACAGTTGTATTGCTGTAATTTCTGCTTTAGTATTCTCCCTAAATGTGTCAGTCTTCTCTTTTTACATGGACACCAGCCATATTATGAATACCTGTAGGATTTGTCTTGACTAATCTGCAAGGAGCCTGTTGTCAAGTAGAGTCACCTTATCTTGAAAGGGTATTGGTTTTTGTTAAATGATTTTTCTGTGTCAGTTAATTTTTTTTTTCTTTCATCCTGTTGGTATCTCCTACAATTTTTTTTTTTTTGGATGTTAAACCACCCTCTCATTTCGGGGATAAATCCTATAGGTCATGGTATACTGTGTACTCTTTAATATACTTTTGGTTGTTCGATAGTGGAGTTTTTTAAAGAGTTTTTCGCTTATAAGTAATACTGGTCTCTTGTTCAGCTTTCTTGCATCTTTGGCTTTAATGTTATAATACCGACTTCATAGAATGAGTTAGAAAGTATTTCCTCCTCTAAAATAATATTTTAATGACAATATCCCCTAGTTTTTAAGGTGCCCTATCTTCAGAATCTGTTATGGCATTCTTATGGACATACTGGTTAATTTTTTTCTACATTTTATAGTTTTTCAGCCTCCTGCTTTGTTGTCAATATACTTCCTGATGCTTCTAATCTCATTTTGCTTTCTAATTTGCAATTTCTAATTAGCTGTGAGTCAGGAAAACATAGCAGAGTTTACTTAAATTGTACTTTTGGTTAGGTTAAATATAATACATGGAAAAACTTGAGGTCTGCAAAATGAATTAATGTATTTTAGTGAAAGGATTTTGTAACCTTTTTTTGCCCATTGGATTCATAGTTCTTTTTGTCCCCTGTTTTTCGAGTTACATCATGATAGATTAGGTAACCAGTAAAGTATTTCTGGTTGCCAGATTTTTAATTTGTATGTAGATATAGTTACCTGAAATGCCTTTCTATTACAAATGAATTATAAAGAAATAGAGACTATTTGTGAAGGTTAGCTGTTATATTTCTGGTAAAGTTGAGTTGGAAGGATAATACTAACGGCATTCTCTCTATTGGTCTAAAATGTTTGTATTCAGCATATCAAAGATGGATGAAAATAATTGTTTTACTAGTAGGTAACTGTAAGTCTTATTAAATAAAACCTTTTGTTTAAATTTCAGTTTATTTGCTGAACTTCTACTTTTTTCACCACTTTGATGTATTTTTACCAAACATCACTTTTTTGTTTCTTCTGTCTTGTCTTATCCTGGATATGATCTATTTTTATGTTAAGTTCCTTGATACCTCCTCAACTTCCACCACTTTGTTCACTTGATAAAACCTCAACTCTGGATAAACTCTCTGTTGACTTTTCATGGTCATAGAAAAGCATTTCACTCTAAATACATTTAAACCATGCATTTCACTTTAAATATGTGACCACATATTTTGCATCATAGCCATGCATTTCTTTTTAACCTGGTCAATTTGTTTTTCTTCTCTTGCTATCTTAAAGGTTTGTTTTTTTTAAAAAAAAACAACCATTTTTGTTTGTTTTCTCACAATTTTTGAAAAATTTTGAAACTTCAGAAATGTTTCAAGAAAAATTTGAAGATTTGTATACCCTTCACCTAGATCACTGATTAATATTTTTGCCATCTTTCCTCTAATCTTTTTTTTTTATCAAACAATCTTAGATTAAGTTACAGAGGTCATGACATTATACCTACAATATAAATACCATCTTCAAAAATATACTGAGGAAGTTCTGCTGTCTAATATATTTTCCCTACTCAGATTCCCTTAATTGTCCCAACAATATCTTGGAACTTTTTGGTTCTGTCAGTTCAGGATCTTAAGGATTATGCATTATATTGTTAGATTTATTTTAGTCTTCTTAATCTAGAGCAATTCTAGGCTCATGTGTGTGTTTTCATGTCACTTAGATATTTGAAGATTCTTAACAGATTTTTGTAGAACATTCCTGAATTTTATTTTGCTAATTCATGGTCAGATTTAAATTTTGACTGGGATTCTATGTAGGACTGAAGTATCCTTCTCTACATAACACATTAGGAAACACATAATGTCCAATATTAAAGGACTTTTTCAGATTATTTTGGAATTCTAGTCTTTCAGTAACCTAAACCCAGTCAATGTCAAGTAAGTGCTCAAAATTGGGATCACTGACATCCAGATTTAACAGTTCAAGTGTAAGCTGTTTAGTCTTGCTGTAGGACAGAGGAATTAGAAGTTAGCCCTTGAAGCATTCTTTCAGATTGTTTTAGTATGCCTATGTCTAACAGCAAATTCATTGAGCTTTTCTGGCATACAATTAATACTTAAAAATGCTTTTCAAAAGTGAATCAAATAATCTTGGTAACTAAATGTTTGTCTTTGTGAAATTGCACACTGTTAACAACTACCCCGCAACCCTCCACAGCAATACTGGGGGATTGAATCCAGGGCCTTCACACTGAGTATGTCTCCTGTACTTTTTTATTTTGAGACAAGGTCTTGCTAAATTGCCAGGCTGGGCTTGAATTTGCTCTCCTCCTGCCTCATCCTCCCGAGAGTCCTGGAATTATAGGCATGTACAGTCACACCCAGTTCATTTAAGTCTTTATTTTCCCAACTAGAATTATAATTCTTGTTTTTTCCTACAAATATAAAGAATGAAAGACTATTACCAAAATAATTGGATTTTGCTAGAGGTTGTATTGAATTTGTAGATCAATTTGAGTAGTAGTAATGATATTTAATCTTCTAATCCACAAGGTACAGGATATTTTATATTTATTTGGGTCTTCTTTAGTTGTTTTTTAACACTATTGTGTAATTTTCGGTGTCAAGTCTTATATCTTCTTGGTTGAATTTATTACTAGATATTTTACACTTTTGGATGCCATTGTAACTAGAACTAGTTCTTGATTCCATCTTCATACTGCTCACTGCTAATGTATAAAAACACAACTGATTGGGCTGGGGATTTAGCTCAGTGGTTAAAGTGCTTGCCTACCAAGCACAAGGCCCTGAGTTCGATCCCCAGCACCGAAAAAAAAAAACCCAAAAAACAAAAACAAACTGATTGGGGCTGGGGATTTAGCTCAGTGATTAGAGTGCTTGCCTTGCAAGCACAAGGGCCTGAGTTCGATCCTCGGCACCACAGAAAAAAAAAAAAAAAAACAAAACTGATTGAGGTGTGTTGATCTTTCTGTAATTTTGCTGAATTCTTAACACTAAATTTTTTTATGTAAATTCTGTCACTTGTAAATAAGGATAATTTTGCTTTATTCCTTTCCAGTGTAAATCTCTTTTACTTCTTTTCCTTACCTTATTGATTTAGCTAGAATTCCAATATACTATTTCATGGAAATAGTAAAAGTGGATGTATCATCTTGTTCTTAATCTTAGGGAAAAGTATTCATTCTTTCACTGTATTTTACCACTGCAAACCTGAATATAGTGTGAGCTGTAGATTTTATAAATGCCTGTTATCATTTCTGATTTTAGTAATCAGTCTTCTCCCCTTTGTCAGTCTCAGTGATCTTTTCAGGGAACCAGCTTTTTAAATTCATTCTGTTTTTTCTTTTTACTGTTCATTTATGTCTGTTCTGATTTATATTTTCTCAATTTACTAGCTTTGTGTATAACCTGCTCTCTTTTTTTCTAGTTTCTTTAGCTTCTTTAAAGCTAACCTTCAAGTTAAATTTTTGTTTGTTTTCTGCTACTGGGGATCAAACCCAGGGCCAGACACATGCTAAGTGTGTACCTTAGCACTGAGCTACTTTCCCAAGATCTTTTTTATGTAGGTGTTTATAGCTGCAGATTTTCCTCTGATCACTGCTCTTACTGCATCCCGTATGTTTTTCTCTCTGTTCATCTCAAAGTATTTTCTAATTTCATTTGTGATTTTTTCTTTGATCCATTGGCTTTTGAAAAGTGTGTTGATTTCTACATATTTGTGATGTTTTTTGTTATTGGTTTATCGTTTTATTCCTTTGTAATCAAATAACACATTTTGTACTCAAACCTTCTTAATTTATTTAGATTTATTTTATGACATAATATATGATTTGTCCTAGATAGTGCATAAAGAGAATGTATATTGTGGTGGTGGTGGAATGTAAGAGTACATGTCAGTATAAATAAATAAATAAATAAATAAATAAATAAATAAATGGAGTACTACTCTGCCATAAAAAAGGATAAACTAGAGTCATTTGTGGGTAAATGGATGCACCTTGAGAACATACTCTTAAGTGAAATAAATCAGTCATGCATGAGTACACATCAAATTGTTTCTCTGATAAGAGAAACTGTAAGTGTACATAAAGACAAAGAGGCATAATAGATACTAGGTAAAAGAAAGATAATATTCAAAAGAGAGGAGAACTAGAAGGGAAAGAAGGGGGAAAAATGGAAAAATGTAAATAAACCTGCTGTAAATAAGGAAGGGGGGAACGGAAGGGGAAGTGGGGGAACCAAGATACATCATGTATAGTGTCTTAGTTAGGTTTTCTCTCGTTGCTGGGACAAAATACCTGACACCCAAAGTTAGGGGAAGAAAGGTTTACTTGGCTCACAGTTTGTAGAGGTTTCAGTCCACAGTCAGCTGGGTCCGAGGCAGGGTGGCATGGCAGACAGGCACAAGTCAGCAAGGTAGGCAAGGAATGCAAGCAAGCAGCTAACCAGCTTCTTCCTGTATTTTATATTTTATCCAGGCTACCTGTGTTTAGGGTGGGCGGTACTCCCACCCTTAATCCTAATACCCTTAATTTTAGTGTCATATCCTTGATCCTAGCAGAACCATGCCAAACCGATCAATGGCTTAATTTAGTAATCACACACTCTAGATCCAGCTATCTCTTACCACATGAGGCTTTGGGGGGACATCTAGACACAAACCATAACATATAGGTACAAAATAACCATGATAAATGGGATCATTATGTATATACAATGTACCAATGCATGTTCTTGGTAAAAAAATAAAAATTGAAAAAAAAAATAAATGAGAAAGGAAAGCTCATTTACAATAAAATGCTAATCCCTTAATTCTTTAAGCATTTTTTTACTCTCTGATATAAGATGTAGCAGACTTAGCTATGCCTTTTTTACTTACTTAGCATTGAAATCAGCTTTTTCTCCAAAGAACTCTGGTTTGTTTTGGTGGAGAATGATGTTTAGAAACCAGAATTGCAGCTGGTTCTATATCCTCTCAGCAGAAAAAGCTAGGAAATAAATACATGTATATGCATTTGCATATACATATATACTTGTAGCTACATTTATTTGATATCTATATTAAAAACTGAATTTATGCTGATAGTTCTAATTTTCATGCACCACAAAATACATTTTAGTTCTAGTTTCCCTTTTTATATTAAACCTTACTTCTCTTGTCCTCAATATATTTCTTAATTGCTGAAGTGTAGAATACACAAACAGTATACATACAAGCCTGGTGTGGTGGGTGCATGCCTATAATCCCAGCACTCTAGGAGGCTGAAACAGGAGGATTGCAAGTTCAAGCCCAGCCTGAGAGTCTTAGTGAGACCCTGTCTCTAAACAGTAGCAACAACACAGAACATACATGCATGCATATATATGCATATATGTATATATATCACTATACTAAAATGAAAACCTAACTAGAGTTAAGTATTTGCTTATAATTTCTTATAATAGTTAAGTATATTTTGACAAATGCATACACATCTCTTTAATCTGTCAAATAGAACACTTTCATCATACTTCCTATCACTTCCTAACTGATCTTCTAGCCACCAGAAACAACTTTTCTTATTCTTTCCCCCATTATAAATAAGTAATGCCTGCTTTAGAAAGTCAAATAAATAGAATGTAACTAACATTTTTATGTCTGTTTTCTTTCACATGGCTGAATATCTATGAGATTAATTCATGTTGGAATTGCCAATAATACTTCATACCTTTTATAGATATAACTTTGACCCACTTTTGTCAATAAATTTTTGCTCCTGTCGTTTTTATCATCTTCAGGGATTTCTGAAAATGGAATTTTTTTCCCAGTATGATATATTTTGGTTCCCTTTCATAGAATATTTGCAAAGAAGGAAATACTTTTAACCAGAGAGTATTGGACAGGAATAATAAAGTTGATAGAATCTAGTTTTCCATTTTTGTTGTTTTGTTTCCTTTTTAAACAAATTTGATCAGAGGAATACAGTGCCTTATGAGAACAAGTTCATTGAAAAATATTTTCAGATTTTCTGTGTAGAAAATAGAGACAAACAGTAGTATATACTTTTGCCCAGTGACACATATATTAGATATTCTATTGTCCCACAAGTCCCTGAAGGCTCTTCATTTTTCTTAGTCTAATTTCTTTTTGGTTAGATTTGTTAATCTGTACTGATTTATCTTCAAGTTAACTTACTTCCTTTTTCTTCTCTTTACTGCTGTTGATCCCATTCAGTGAGTTTTTTGTTTCTGTTTGGTATGATGGGTGATTTTTGTGTTGTTGCAGCCTGGTCATTTTGAATATTAAAAGGCTTTGGATCTTATTTAAATCTTTTATTTTAGCAGGCCTCCTCTGACACCATGCCAGCAGGGGAGGAGGTGGGATTGGAAGTCCACACTCCTCAGTTTGGCATCCACTGATGGTGGGGAAGTTAGGGCACCTCTTACTTCAGGTTGGTGGTAGAAATACAGGCTTTTGATTCATCCTCAGTGTGGGCAGGGGTGTAAGAACAGCTTTCCTAGTTGATTTGCACTGGTCGACAAGGTAAAAAGAAGGATTCCATACCAATTTGGCCTGAGTGGGGCCATTAAAGTCAAAACGATTTGTTTCTTGCCAGGCTATACTTGTTCCAATCCTTTCCCTAGAGAAAGTAGGCTTTTCTTGTTGATGGCTGTTTGGTTTGTTTCATTATTGTTGATTAGTTTGTTTGTTTATGCCTGTGCTTGTTAGTGTTTCTGGGCTGCAAGGCCTCTCTCCATTACCCAGTCTAGGACATAAAAGATTGGGGGAGGGGGTTCTGTAATACTGTTCAAGTTCCAGTCGATAGCCAGTCTAGCTTCTGAGCACCATTGAGTCATCTTATACATATGTAAATATATATGAATATAAAGATATATATATATATGTATATGTATGTAATATATATATATATATATTGTTTTGAGTTTTGAGCTCCACTTGGTGGGAAGCATAGGAAAAAACATTTACTCACTTTGTTTGGAACTAGATGTCCTAAGTAGTTTCAAATAGAAAGTAGTTCATTAAGAACTTACCTAGAAACAAAATGCTCTAAACTCTTTCTTGTTTCATTTTGTTTTTGGCGGTACTGGGGATTGAACACAGGGCCTTGTGCATGCTAGGCATGTAGTCTAACACTGAACCACATCCCGCCCTAAAAATATTTTACCATATTTTTTAAGTCACTAAGTATGTAAGATTAAGTACAATCTTGTTTTTTTATATTTATAAAAACAAGTATATTTCTTTGTTCCCTTAGGGTTATGTACAGAAGGACTCTACCGTGTTAGTGGAAACAAAACTGATCAAGACAACATTCAAAAGCAATTTGATCAAGGTAAGAAGATAATTATATAAAATAAAATGGTTGTATTGTTTTCCTTTTTGAAATTTCATGTTGGAAAGATTGATTTTTACTTGAAAACTTCCTATGAATATGAGAAGAAAGTTTCAGAAGTGGGACTAGAAGTATTAAATAGAGTAGATGGACAGTAAAGGTACAGGAGAGCTGGGAAAAGTATGCTGTTTTTACGCTAGTAGAATGATTGATGACTTGAGAGCCTTTTATTGCCAAGAGGCTGGGCACTAGAGAATTATAAGAGGAAACTGGACATATGAAATTTTTAAAATACATTTGGAATAGAAGAAAAATTGAAAATGATAGTTGGGTCAAGAAAATACAATGTGGTATATATATTTTTAAATGTAAGTGTGAAGGCAGAGAAAGAGTCCTAAGAAAGGAAATACTGAAAAAGAAGGCACTCAGTATTGGAACAAAGTCTGTTATAGGCCTGGAAGAAATGGGGTGAAGTAGAATTTATAGTTTTTTTTAAAGGAATAATGAGAATCTATTTTATTATCTATGTACTTTGTTTCTTCCCATATTTCATATTCTTAATCCAGTAAGCTATCTCACAAATAAAAGACTGTGATGGAATCTATACAAATCTATCACTAGAATTAAAAAAACAGTAAATCAATTTAGAATGGATCAGCGTCTTTGTGTATCAAAAATAATATTGTGTGCAAGTTGGGGGTTTGGACATGATATTGAGTAACTAGCCATTAGAAGTAAAAAGAAGGCTGGATTCCCTACTTGTAAGTAAATTCTGTGTATGATCAAAGATTTAAATATAAAAAGCTAAAACCAAAAGTATTGGGAAAATAAGTGAATATTTTTATAGTCTTAGAGTAAGGAAGGGCCCAAATTTGAAATCTAGAAATCATAAGCCAAAGTAAAAGACAGTACTAACTACAAATATAAAAATTCTATACGAGAATGTAGAAAAAGCATAGACACGAACCATAATCTTGGAGACATTTATTCACCATACTAGATTAAGCAGTTTACATCAGAAAAAAATTCTTTGATAAATATTTTCCAGTAAATATTTGAAAATGCTCAACCTCTATCAGTGATAAAAAACTTTGGAAGTTTGTATTTATTATTAGAATTAAAACGACTGTTGAGGTTATAGGCAAACAGGTATCTGTCCAGTGTTGGTTTTGAGTACTTTTTGAAAGGCAGTTTGCAAGTATCTAGTACTAAAATTCAAGAACCTTTCTTTGCTAGATAATTCTGCTTAAAGGAATTTGTTACAGAAGTCTGCATAAGTACCAAGGGCATTTGTTGCCATATTAGTAAATCTTCTTTAAAAAGACGAAGGAAGAACCAGCCATATGTTTATTACAAGTATGTAGAATACAAGAGTATGCCATATAAAATATTGACTTAAGTTTTTTAAAATGGCAAAATACAAATTTGAGTATGTACAAAAAAATATGCCATGTTGCCAGACATTGTTGTAGAGTCTTAATATCCCATTTCAAAAAATACTAAGTTAGGGAAACTGTTTAGAATTTGTAATAATTAAGTTGGTAGAATTTCATTTCCAGTAATAAAGGTAGGGTAATAGTTAATACCAAGGCCCTTGTGTCATTTTGTTTTCTAGTTTTCTATTATCTTTATGCTCCAGGTGAATTTATCTTTCTGAATCTTAATTTCTTCATTTCTGTAGTAGAAAGGAAATAAGAGTAAGTATGAAGATAACAAAATAATGCATACAAAGAACTTTTTGTCCCAGGCACCATAATAAAATGCTGGGAGTGTATAGTCTAAGGAAATAAGCCATAATAGATAAAAGTGTTCATCAGCACATCTTCATAATATTTTTAAATGAAATAAATCTAACTACTCAGTAATAAAATATTATGTAAGTTGATCAATCTATGGAAATATTTTCTAGCCTTTAAAATTGTTTATGTAGAGCAAAATGTTAACATTTGGTGATTCTAGCTTGATATATGTATTTCCTTAGAATTATTCTTACAGTTTTTCTACAGGTTTGAAATTATAATTAAATGTTAGCCATAAAAAACAAAGCGTCTTTCTTTTTTGCTTTTTCTTGTGGTGGTGGTGGTGGGTTTTTTTTTTTGAGACAGGATCTCACTATGTAGTTCAGGCTGACCTTAAACTCACTATGTAATCCAGGCTGGCCTCAAACTCATGGCAATCCTTCTGCTTCAGTCTCCTCAGTGCTGGGAACATAGGTGTGCATGGGTACCACCACAGCCAAAAACAAAATGTCTTTAAAAGTGTGGAATTTTGATAACCTTGGATAATGTTTTAAAGATGAACTCCAATATAAAATGGATAATGATTGGATGGTTTTTTTTTTTAAATGAGCAGGAAAGTATTGAAAGGAAACATATAAGCAATAATGATGTGTAAGTAATGGGAATTCATTTTTTTCTAATCTATACCGTTCCATTGAAGTGTCTTGTTAATATCAGATTAATCACATGGTACACACTTAGTATGTTCCATTCTTATTTTTAAGTTGGAATTTCACTTTTGTGACAATTTACACTTACACTGTTAAATACAAAGCTAAAATTCAGATTAGAATTTATTTTCATAATTCCTGTGTTTTGTCTGTTTAGTTCCTTATGGCCTCTTAAACAGCTTATATATACAAGTTAAAAATGGGTGTTAGTAACATTCTTCAATATATTAAGGATAGCATTTTTTATTACAATAGAAAATACTTCTTGCTTGTCATTTTTTCTCTAATCTGTAGTTTGTTTGCCTCTAAATAAAAGTGGCTAATGAGAAGTTTTAAATATCTTTTGATTTAGAAGTACCTGTTAGCGCATTTGTCCTATAATAAATTAAAATTTTATAAAAATTAAAGTTCTACTTTTTGTCTTCTAGATCATAATATTAATCTAGTATCAATGGAAGTAACAGTAAATGCTGTAGCTGGAGCTCTTAAAGCATTCTTTGCAGATCTGCCAGATCCTTTAATCCCATATTCTCTTCATCCAGAGCTATTGGAAGCAGCAAGTAAGTATTAACTTCTCCCTTTTTTTGGAGAAAGGTGATGGTTTAAATTTTTGAATACTTGGGTTTCATATTTTAAGTAATTTTGGAAAAAATAGAGGATTAGCATGGGATACTTAGTTCCTGCTTTGACATCGATCACTCAGATGTTTCTAGTAAACAGATTTTGATTTGTCTTAAAATGAGGCCTGAAGGTCTATTTGGGCAAAAAGTAACCTAGTTCTTAATACATTAATGACTAAAATTAATGTCATTTCTAAATATTTCTTTTAAATATATATTTCTATTGCAAGTCTTCAGATTCTTTCAGTTGAGACTACTTCATTATAGGTTTGATTATTACAAGTTCGGGGTTTTAAAATTTTATTTAAAAATTACTTCAGTATATTATCATAAGACATACTTGCCTTAGTCATACTCCCATATAAGCTGAGTGTAAAGTTCAAGTATAGTTTAGGTTTTCTTATTTGTTGACCAAAAACGGTAGCCTCAGAACTTTTCTACTTAGGACATTTTTGAGGACTGATTTAGAAATGTGACACATGAAAATTTGTTAGTAATTGAATGTACAACTATAATGATTCGTTATGCACATTAACCTCCAAAATGAATAAGGAAGAACAAGGAAGTAATCTCTTATCTCCTATTTATTGTGGGACCACATGTAGTTGCCTTGTCTTAAGTTTACATAAATTCAGAGAGTAACTATGTTAAATACTTAAACTGCCTGTAAAAGAAAATTTTTGATCAGCAAAATGGATTATCAGTAAGTGTAGTGTAGACAATTGTGGCCATATTCAGCCTAATTTTTGGAAGACTGGTTGACAATGATTTTAAATTCTAAAGAAAGGAAATTTCATGACACATTAAAATGATAAGAAATTCAAATTTCAAAAGTCTTTTTGAAAGACAACTAATGCTCATTTGTTACACATTGTCTGTTACTGTTTTTGTGCTCCAACTGCTACAGGGTTGAGTAGTTGAGCCCACAAAGCCTGAATTTGTTATCTGTAGCCTCAATATTAACAGCCTGATAGATTTATTATGTAAGTAATCAGTTAATTCTACAGCAATATCTAGTTATATAAATTTCATGGATAAATTGCTAATTATACCATTTTCCATTTTATCAGTGCTGAGTGATTTTGATTTTCAATAAATAGCATCATTTGTAAAAAGTAATAGTAAGTAGATAATATTTTTACATGTGAGTTTCACACAAATTTTTTTACTGCTTTTTACAGAAATCCTAGATAAAGCAGAACGTCTTCATGCCTTGAAAGAAATTGTCAAGAAATTTCATCCTGTAAACTATGATGTATTCAGATATGTAATAACACATCTAAACAGGTATTTTAGTTTCGTTTTTACAATGAAATCTATACATTTCAAACATGTAAACTTCATAAGTTGGGTAATTATAAGATTTTTTTTAAAAGGCATGCAAACTAGACATATGGTTCAGTTTTGGTTCTCTGGCTTATGTTTTCTAATTTATATCTAAACATATATGATTGGGGGCTGGGGATTTAGCACAGTGGTTAGAGTGCCTGCCTAGCAAACACAAGGCCCTGAGTTCGATCCCCAGCACCCAAAAAAAAAAAAATAAATAAATAAATAAACATATATGATTATTATTTTTGTACATGTGATAATTATATAAATAGTAAGTATGATTAGTATGTTTTCCTTTTGTCCTACTTACTCTTTAGTGTTTCTCTTTTATTTTTTTGAAGTTTAGTATTTAAGTAGAATCTTAGAATATTTATAATAAGAAAATTATGTAATTAACCAAATCAGTCTATTTGGAATTGAAAAATTAAGACTTAAAGAGGGAAATTATGTATCCCAAATCACATAATTAAAAGGTGACACATTTTATGACCAAAGTCCAAGTCTTAAGTGGTCCAATTTGCTTTTACCATACTGTGGTGCTGGTTTGTATCTTGCTTATTTTGTGTAGGTATTCCATATAGGCAAATTTTACCAGAAACTGTCCTGACTGAAAGGCAGGGCATTACTTCTTGTGTTAATAGTCCTAAATACTAACTTACTTAACATAGATTTAAGTTTGTGCTTTTTTCTGAAAAGATACTCCTCCCAATAGCACTTATTAAATGAAAGGCACAATTAATGGTTAAAAGTTTAGACAGTGGAGTTAAAAAAGGTATGAGTTTGAGATATTTCTAGTTCTGTGAATTTGGGCAAATTACTTATTCTTGCTAAGTCTTCATGTTGTCAATTGTAAAAATGAGAAAAGTAATACTTCATAAGAAAGTTGTTCTGAGAAGTGAATTGAGATGGTTAGTATTTTGTAGTGATTTTTTTTCAAAAGTTTTTGATATTTTCTACTGGTATTTTAATGAATTTCAAGGTTGAGAATATAGCTCAGGGGTAGAGCCTAGCATGTGTGAGGCCCTGGTTCAATTCCTAGCACTGCAAAAAATACATAATGCACTGCAGTTTGTTTTTTTAACTTAGTGTCAAAGCCCAAACAAAAGTGGATTTTAGTCTATACCATTGATCAATGTCTAAAGCTTTATGGTTGATGTTGAAGTGTAGTGTAAAACTGTATTAACAGTCCTTGTAACTCTTCCCCTAAGTCTTTAGGAAAACACCGGCATATGTAGTATTGTAGTAAGATTAGTGGACTTTTCTCTTCTGAAAACCACAGTACAACAACAGGTGGTTGATGGTATGATAACAGTGTACATGGATACTATAGGAGAGCTAATATAAAGTGTAAGGATATTTTGTGAACATATTGTGTGCCTGAAAATAACAATTTACTTCATTAGAAAGATTAGAGAAAAGAGAACAAAGAGCAGAGCATATTCAAAGAATCATGGTATGGCCTACTGTCAAAATTATCTTAAATACTTACTGTGTCCTGAAACTGTATTTTTGGCTCGCTTAATACAACAGTTAACATGTCTAAAAGCATATTTGCTATATTAAGGATCAGCAGAGGTCTGTGTGATGCTAGCAGAGTGAAATAGATAAAGTCAGAAAAGGAAAAGGGACAGTGCCAGGTTATTATAGGACAGTATTTTTCAGAGTATAATCTAATGACTAGTTTTAGTCCTTAAATGTCTTACAGACTCCAGCTCACTTTTGTTGTCTTTGTTGTTGTTAAGAGATGGGGCCACACTTCTTTAGGAAAAAGGCGTTACATGATTTACATTCTCTCTATTACTCTGTTTGGTGTGAAAGATCCACCATAGAATGGAACAGAGGAATAACATAATCAAGTTTAAGTTTTAAAGGGAGTACTCAACTAGACTGGAGAAAGCTGTCTTAGTTCCAGGTACTCTTAAAGTGATACAGCAATAAACAAGAGTCACATAGTTCATGGTGCTTACATTCTGGTAGAGGAGGAAAACAAGGAACTGTATAATAGATGCTTGACAATTTTTTGCCAAGCTTACAAAAATTAATCCATGGAGTTTTTCTTTGTTTATATTCTTTTTGGTTTTCTGTGTCTAGTATCAAAATGAGTTTTTTCTAATTTCTGTTATTTAGTGCTTTAATCTTTTCTCACTTAAGGTCCTCTAGTGAGTTAAAAGGGTATAGTCCCCTAACAACATCCTTTGTATCACCCTGCATCCCTCTGGAGGTTCTTAAACGTGTTACAGTTAACAAGCACAGTTTTAACAGAATTTACTTTCCTTCCTACCACTTCTCCCGTATCCATCAACTTTGACTCAATTCATACCATTACCTTTCTAGAAAACCTTACCTAGCCTAATTTCTGATGGAGTTGGTACTTCTCCTTTGTCTTTTTTGACTCTTCAATTAGATCTGATGCCTGTACTCTTTTTTTTTTTTTTTTTTTTTTTTGGTGCTGGGAATCGAACTCAGGGCCTTGTGCTTACAAGGCAAGCACTCTAACCACTGGGCTAAATCCCCAGCCCTGATGCCAGTACTCTCAATGTTTTCAACTTTATGGGTATTTATTTCTAGAACCTAGCACTTGCCCACTCCAGCGGAACATCACAGCAGACCTACTAGTTACTCTATTTTAACAAAATATTAATTTTATTCTAAATACTCTTTAAGTCTCTTGAAGCAAATAATAAGGTTATGCCTCCAGACATATTTTTTAGGCCACATATTTTACCTCGATGAGCAATTTCTGTGTTTTAAAATTTCTTTTGGCTTAGATTTAAATTTTTTTTAAATCTGTAAATTTAAGATTTTTCTGCTTTCCTTCATAGTTCCTGACTCTCTCACTACCGGTGTGTGAAATAAGATCTCTCCCAGTTTAATGATTTTGAATAATATTCCAAGATTTTCTTTTCTTTTATTTCTTATTAAAGATGATAGACATGATTGTGTACATATTTAAAGGATTAGATGCAAATAAGTTAATACTATATGTGATCATTGGTAAATTATTGTTAAATCATAAGAATTTTAAAGTGGAATATGTTATGAACTGAGTTTTGTCTTTCAAATGATATTTGTAACACTGTACAAGATATTTAATAGTTTAACAGACTGTATTGTGGAAAGCTAGAAACTTGGTTTTCTTTACAAGTTAAAAATACCCCTGGTAAGGTTATGATAAAGTAATTTTTCAAAGCTAGTTGAAAGAAATGACATACTCTATTTTTAATCTCTTATAATAGTTTAAGAATTTGGATATGCAATTACAGATTTTTGTTTTTGTTTTGAACTCTCATTAAACTTCGTTGCATGGCCTTCTTACCCTAACGGAAGAATGTTTTCTTTCCATACAAATTAAGAAGGTTTCTTTATGTAAAATTTTAAACCCCAGTGTACAACTTTTTAAAAAAGACTATGTGACATTCTCATAACAAGTGAATTTTTACTGCTGTCTCTTGTTTTGGACTATTGTTGAACATAGAATGTACAAGAAGAAAAATGTTTTAAATTTTGAGTTAGGATAACAGATAATACTAAATAATAGAATATTTCTAGCTCTGGGATTTTGTAGTTGTAATAAGTTCTGATTTCTGTTTTTTCCTTTCATAATTTCAGGGTTAGTCAGCAAAATAAAATCAACTTAATGACAGCAGATAACTTATCCATCTGTTTTTGGCCAACCTTGATGAGACCTGATTTTGAAAATCGAGAGTTTCTGTCTACCACTAAGATTCATCAATCTGTTGTTGAAACATTCATTCAACAGTGTCAGTTTTTCTTTTACAATGGAGAAATTGTAGAAACTGTGAACACTGTGGCTCCTCCTCCACCTTCAAACCCAGGACAGTTGGTGGAATCAATGGTACCGCTTCAGTTACCACCACCATTGCAACCTCAGCTGATACAACCACAATTACAGACGGATCCTCTTGGTATCATATAAATGATTGCAGACAGCCCAAAATTGGACAAAAAGTAAACCTAGATGTGCATGTTTCAGGGTTCCATAATATACTTCATTTTTCATACAGATAATTCACACTCAAACAAGACACTTTCTCTTTGAACTATATAGTATTCCTTATTCACTTACATTACAAATCTAAGAACATGTGGTAAGCATGACTGGAGAGGTTTAATTTTTATAAACAAAAATAGCTATAAAATACAAAGCTGCTGCTGCATGCAACCTTATTGCAATCAGTATATCATTCCTGTGGCAATTTCTGTCACATTATATTGTGAATAAAATTTTTCTATAGAAATTAAATGATTTAAAAACTCACATATGAAACATTTAATGCTTCTCAGCCTGCTTTATGGCTGGTTTTGTTATTTGATGTGCTAATTTGGGCAACTTGATTTACATTCTAGCAGTCTGTGTTGATAACTAAAAGCCCACTGAAGTACATGATGTGATTGAAAAATATGGTTAATACAGTTAATGTTTAAAATTTTTAAAAAATTTATTACAGTAAGCGACACATGGCCATTAATTTCCTTCAGAATACTCACCTCCACTTCAAACGCACTTATCACATCATTCTTGCTGCTTTCCAAAGCAGTTCTGCAAGTCCTTTTTTGAGTGTTTAGTTGCACTGTTGTGACTACCGTAATGTCCTGGGGTGATTCAAAACGTTTACCTTCCAGTGTCATTTTGGCTTTGGGGAAAAGTCAGAAGTCACACCGTCTGATGAATAAGGTGGATGAAGACATACCGTAATGTTTTTATGAGCCTGCTTTTCATTGGATGGAACTCCATAGCAGCACTCATTGTATATCTGATCATACCTTTTAAGAGAGAGGACTTCCAGAACTGCTTCAGAAAGTGGCAAGAGCAATAGGATAAGTGTGTTCCAAGCAAGGGGAAGTATTTTGAGGGGGATAAATGGCAATGTTTCTTTCACTGTAATGAAAAAAGTGTTTTTAATTTAAACATTCACTGTATATTTTGATCACAGCTTGTATTTTGTAATTTCAGACTACTTACACAACGCTTGGGATATTGTTTGAAAGGAAAAAAAATACACTTAACATATTTCACATTTCTGCACCTTCATCTTCACTTCTAAATAAATCTGTGAATGATTTGATAAAGAATAAATAAACCTATTTCTTTATACACATACCCAAGGACATGCTTGTGGCTAAAGTGAATTGATAATGTGTGAAGGGTAGTTGTCAACAACTCATTTCCTTATGGTCCATATTGAAATAAATGTTTTGTATACGGTTAATTCTGTAAACAGATGCATGTTCAAAAGATCTATGATGGTCTTGTAATCTTAATCTAATATATTTTAGATATTTTAATTTTTTCCCTCTTGGGGAATACATTTAGTATAGTGTAGAAAAATATTTCATGACATTTTCATATAAGGTTATATAACTTTTCATACATAAACATGAAATTTGTTGTAGGAAATTCTTTAAACCAAACATTTTAATTCTAGGACTTCAATTTAATCTGTTCCTTGAATCTATTTTTATGTGGCCCTTAAAAACATATCCAAAAAATCCATTGCTAATATAGCAATAAAAATACTTTGGGTACTGACAGACTCCTTGGAGTATGTATATATAAAATTATAAACTTGTATCCATATTCTTTTCTGTGATGTGTTGTACTAAAATCCAAAATGGCTTTTGCACCATTTTTAAGACCGTTTTTTCCTTTAATATTGGTACCAAGTTCCTATAAATGACTGCTGCTTTTGAGGTTAAATATTTTGTTACTGAAGATACAACCAGAAAACTAGGTTATGGCTAAAATTTTCAGGATAGGTGGCACAGGTAAATTTTGCTAGACTTTATTCAGAGTTCTCTCACTATCAAATCATGCCATTTTTTTTCCAGGAAGAAAAATGGTTTGTTTCCCATTGCCAGGTTGTATTTTGTGTAGTAAAGAAATTCTTTGGTCAATGTTGTAATCTTCATTCATACTGCAATTTTAAATTTATCTTCTGTGTATTATAGTAAATAGATGATTTTGAGATTCAAGGCTCCTAAGAGTTTGATTTGCTCCATTTTTTTCCCCTAAAATAAATATTCTTTCCCAACTATTATGTCCTAGGTATTGTACTTCCAATTTTAAATTCAGAACCAAGATGTCAACATGAACCAGGCTGCTGTTGAAGTACATGTATATTATAAATTATCTTATTTGTGTTACACTCTTTCATGTTATTATCTTTTCTAAGAAAACAAAGTCCCTATTATTCCTATTGCAAAGCACACAGGAATTAAGAAAGTACAGTAATTTTTAAAAAAAATTATCCGGTAAATGTAGTATTCTTAACTTGTTCTATATTACTTATACCTATTGTCTATATAGCTTTAATTTATAGCTGTCAGTTTAACATTGGCATGTCTGGCAAAGAAAATTAAACTTTAAGAGTTTTATAAACTGTTTCTAGGTTGCTAAAGAATTTATTTTTCTACTATATATGGTATAGACAAAGCATCAAAACTATGTACAGGAAAAAGCCTGACTATTTCTATTGGAAGTAGGCTGAAAAGAGAACTTTCAGAACTGTTTGTGTCTTTGGTTCATTCTGTCATAACTTCGCTGTTATAATATGTGAATCTCAGTTTATTTAAGCTATTCATTTTTATACTTTGTTAATTTAATGTTCATCTACATTTAGTGCCATTTTTGTTATTGAAATTAACATTTACCATTTTCCACATTTAACCACCTTTATACCTTTCCCAAAACTTACCTCCACTTTTCTATGCATTCTATCATTGATTTGATGCACTTCATAGTGAGTCATTTAAATAGTCTACATTTGGTCCAATTAACCAGTAGATTGCAGTTTTTGAAAATTAGAGTAGTTTTAAAGCTCAGTCTGTTAGACTGAACCGATTATGTTTGTTTTTGCCAAGAGTTTAGGTATGTTTCTAAATAATAGAAAAATAATTCTAATAACATGATAACAATTAATTTTTTTCTGGTAAGTTACTGGAAGGTTTCACTATTTAGGGACATATGAGACTTTTTAAAGGATTTAAAGAATGATAGATTGTCTCATAATTGTGAGTAAACATTAAGGTATCATATTTTACAATATTAAATAAAATTCCATCTATACACATTGCCATATTTCACTTAAAGTTCATTGCTTACAGTTATTACAATATTGAACTTAACAGTATCTAGATTAGCAGTATAAAGAAACATAGTGGTATTCTATTTCAGACTTTCAATAGATTTTTTAGAAGTCAGATTCTATTCAACAAATACTTATTAGGACATACACAAATAATTTCAGAACAGAATTCCAGAAACAATATATCTCTCTTTGAAATGGTATTTTGAGTAGTCTTTTTCCCCTTAACATTTACACTGTAAATACTGTAGGTAACAGCAATCTAAATTAGCCAAAAAGCAGCTTTTATTTTCCATACTATATGTAAATAATGTAGACCTCTTTTCTCCCTTTTCTTTCTTATTTGTTTTGTTTTGTTTTCGAGGTACTGGAATCTAATTTCTAATATCTTAAAAGGGAATAATTGGAATAAAAACTTAGGCCTTAGCTTCCATGGTGATTTTTAGTTTTTTATACAGTAATAATTGTGATGCTATTTGTCAACTGGATATAAATATATATATAATTTTAAAAAGTCAAAAGTGGTTTGTTCCTTTGTTTATAATTAATGTAATTTTGTGCTTCACCCAAAGGATGCTGCAGTAAATTATCAGTGAAGCTTCTGATGTACAAAGAGTGCTATGAATAAAACATGAAGAAGCTGTGTAATTTTAAATTATAGTTGCCTCTGTTTTTACCATTTTGTTGGTAAAAGCTAAATTTTTCAAGTAAAATATGAAAAATAAATTTCAGTATGATAAAAATTCTATTAGGGAGATGTAATAAGCTTTTCCTGTATCATAAAAGGAGATCCAGAATTCACTCTGAATGTATATAGATGAAACTTGGATTTTTAAAATGGTCAGGAAAATTAGATAATGCACAGATTTCTAAAATTTAGGTGCTACCTAATTTTGAGCTATGGGTAGATAGTCTTGGACCACTAGGAAATGCTTTGAAGCATATTCTAGTTATAGCAGAGCTGTTAATCTCAAAGAATATATTTTTGTTTTCTCTTCATGGTTTGGAAATACTAAGCCAAACTTGATTGGGTGTATGGTTTCAGGTTCTTTGGATCTGATAAAGTCTGTTTAACTTGAATCTTTTCCTTAGGTTTAATTGTTTTAATTAATTCTTAGGCTAATCAATTTATGTATAGAAAGTACTATTATTATCTGTTTAATTTTTTATTGTATTTAAATTCTTGAAATTCTTAACCTTTTCAGGTTATCAAATATCTGAAAATAAAATTTTCTAAGATTTGATAAGGAAAGGGGCTACTCTTCAAAATCATTTTCTTATAGTAGCATCCATGTATATTTGAAAAGACTGTATAAGCATTAATACCATCTCATATTCCAAAATCTAGTTATTTGATATGATCCAAGTAGCTTAGTCTTCATAAAGTCGAAATCTAGCAACTAAAGAACTTTGGGGAATCTTCATTGTTCATTTGAACCTCATGATCATCCTGTATTTGGGAGAGCTACAGGATCTCATTGTTTATGTATTAATTAGATGTTGTAATGTTAGACATTCCATAGAATGTCTTCTATGGAAATTTTACAGGCAGTAATTATTTTGAAAAGCCAGTCAATGTTAGTAAACGTAAAATTATAATCCTTGAAATCAACAATGCTGGCAATTTCTGGATTAGTTATATTTACCAGTAGTTAGGAGTGTTAAGAACTGCAATATATACTTTATTAAGTAGTTGTCAAAGGATTTGTAGTTGAGAAACAGTTTAATACTTAACTTGTGTATTCCCACAGTGCAGACTATCCAGTTTTTTCCTAAAAGGGTAAAAGTTGTGACAGTTTAATAATGATCCTCCTAGTAGTTTGTCTAGTATTTAGTTTAAAATTTCTAGTGTTTTAATCTATTTTTTAAAATTTATTTCTGGATTATTTCAGTGGAAGTGATGCGTGTTTAGCAGTTGACCTTTTATTTACTGAAGCAGTTGTTTACTAATTTACCCAGATTACTTTTAATTATGTGCCTCTATTTCCTTACCAGATCATTTTCTCGTGTTCTTGAACTGTGGACATTTTGTCCTGTTTAATGTATTTTATCAGCTTTACATATGGATCTTAGTTTCCTTTTTCTCTAGATTCTTGGCATTTCATTTTATTCAAATTTCTCTTTAGGTGCTCAAAGAAGCAGAGTTGTAATATTTAATGCCCTAAAATGGTAAGTGAAGCATAATTATATTTAATTCCCTAAAATAAGTAAAGCAGAATTACAGTATTTAATTCCCTAAAATAATAAGTAAAATCATATACACTATAATGCTCCTATTATCTGTGTAGGACTCTCAAAGTTATTTTTTTTAAGGTTATTTTTTAAAATGTAGATGAAGTGGTTAAAAAAAACCACCTGTCTGAGAGAACACAGTCTTTTGGATATCCTCTCAGTTCTTTTTTTCTTAGAAATTTCACTTCTAGGTTTTTCATTGTTGTCAGAGGTATGACTCCTGAATGTTTTGAGATTGTAGTGTTTGAAATAAGAGAAACTACTATTAGGAATATACCGTTTTGAAAAAAAAATTTTTTCAGTGATGAGGATTGAACCTAGGGGAGAGCCTTTGCACTGAGCTATATCCCTCTGAACCCCACTTTTTTAGGGGGGTTGGGGTGGGTAGAGTCTCATTAAGTTGCCTAAGCAGGACTTGAAATTTAGTCTTGCAGCAGCCTCCCAAGACTAGGGATGTACTTTTAAAATGCAAACTAAAAATGTTTCATCCAGCACTTTCAAAAATGACTTGGATTACCTTAAAGTCCATTTAAAGTACTATTTTCATGGTATAGATCAGCATTTAGCAAACTTTAGGCAAAGATAAACAATAAATCGTCTTAGGCTTTGCAGGGCATATTGTCCCTCTCTGGCACTATTCAGCTCTGCTGTTGTGGTGTCTAGCCATAAGGGGTACAGAAATGAATCAGCACAACTGTGTTCCACTAAAGTTTGTTTGTCCCACAGACCTCAAATACCTGTTCCTGGTATAAATTAGTAAAATGAAAAGCTCCAGTTTTTAATCCATGTGGAATAATGTATGATAATTCGAAATAATAGATTGGAATAAAAATTTGCACAGTAATACATGATAATTACCCACTATTTCTATCACTTTTTTCTCAAGGAAATCATCTTGTTTTAGTTATAAGAAGTAAATAAGGAGAGCTATGTGGAATGGTGTCTTACTAAATTATTAAAACAATGGATCTAGAAAGGACTGACACAGTTGTATGCATCATTATTGAATTGTTTTCACACCCTTATTTCTATTTTAAAGCTTGACTTGAATTGCATCCCCACATATTATACATGAGTGACTACAGAATTACTATTTCAATAAGTTGTGGCACAGATACTTAACCCTAAAAAATACCTATAATGGCTCTAAAAATATGTGATAATAATTTAATGTATGATTTCTCCAATGTGTAGGCCTCTCACCAAATAGTACTCAGGTTCCTTTGGAAAATTCATATGGGAGAGAAACATGTGCCAGTTGTTGAGCAGGATTTTATTTAGAAAGCATGCTTTATTGTACATAGGAGAATTCGTGATAGAGAAAAACATAAATGTAATAAATTCTAAAGTCACAGCTCCATATCTGCAATCAGTAATTTTTTTATTTGTGTTAAGTACAGGGTGGGAAAAGATTATCAAAAGATCATGTGTTTCACCAATAATTCTCATACTGGTGAGGTGTATGAATGAATCACAATGAATCTGTCTGATCACATAGAGAATACACATTGAGTCACCATGGGAAAGTCTTCAGCAGAAGTCAACTTATGCCTTAGGATTTCATGCTGAAAATACTCATACTGAGTGTGAAAAGGCTAAATCACAAGTCAGACTTGGTTGCTGAATTATTGCCTGCCTGCAAAATAGTGTTCAGTCATCCTAGTGTTGCTCACATGCTTGCATGTCTCCTATTGTACCAAGATTGGTCTGTGTGACCTTAGGCATCTTATGTGAACATAACAGATGGAATTTCTTAAAAGCCAGTTCTTGTTACACAAGTATTTTTAAGCACAGTTTCCCTGTAGAGAGCCAGGTTCTCATGTAGTTATAAATCATGTAAAGCAGCAGGAAAGTCTTTCCACTTATAAGATGATCTAATCCAACATCTCAACTGTGAAAACATCTCTTAAAAATGGACAGAACTATTTATAAAAATCATTTTGGAGCTGGGTGTCTTGACTCCTCTAATCCCAATTACTGTGTAGTCTGAGACCTTCAAGAGGATCACAAGTTCTGGATCAGTCAGAGCAAATTAGCCAAACTGTGTCTTAAATGGGTTGGAAATGAAGCTTAGGTGAAGGTTCTGGGTTCAGGCCCCAGTCTCCCCGCTTCCTACTCCCCATTGCCGCCACCACCACCAAATGGCAGGACAAGACAGTGCATACATGTAATCCCAGCTACTTGAGAGCCAAGTAGGATGGAAGTTGAAGGCCATCCTGGACAATTTAGTGAGTTCTGTCCCAAATGTTTTTTAAAAAGCTTGGGAGTGTATCTTAGTGGTAGAGTGCTTGCCTAGCTAGAATGCACAAAGCTCAGGGTTCAATCTCCTGCCCTATCAAAAAAAAAGGAGAAATCAATTCGAAGACCTTCAGAAAGCTATCAAGATAGTGCATTATTACAATTGAGGAAGAAAAGAGGCCCAGATAGATCAAATAGTCTTTGGGAACACTTTCTCCTTGGAGTTTTTGGAGAATTTCGGAAGAATCATCCAAGACAAATGGCTGTTTCTTATGGTGTGCTGTGGGTAGACAGGAATTGGAGTTCAGGGTTTTGCAAGTATTCCTACAATTTTGTAAATTAGGTATCTACCACAAAATAAGGCCTGTGTGAACACAAAACAACTAGAATTAAAACTGATAGATTTTTGAAGTATGCTTATAGACTCCAAGGAGATAAAAGTCAAGAAGAGTATAGCAGGTACAGTAATTGGGAAATAGAGAAAAGTACCAAATGAAGAGCTAAAAATGTATTAACTGGTACTAAAAACTCAGTGCACAGCAAAGGAAATGAGACAAACCAGAATAGGAAAAAATACTTGCAAGCTATATATCAGACAGAGGATTAGTATCCAGAATATATGGAGAATTAAAGATAGAAAAAAATGTTAAATGGGTAGTAGACCTAAGTAGACATTTCTCAGAGAAGGGAGAGTGGTCTTACATAGGGCCATTAGGTATGTGAAAACCATTTGACATCAATAGAAATGCAAATCAAAACAACAGTCAAGTTTTACCTTATTACAGTAAGGGTGACCTAAAAAAAGTACTGCATAACCATTGTAAAAAATAGATTCCTCAGAAACTAGAACTCTGGGTATCTATCCAAAGGAAATAAAGTCAGTTTGTCAGTGAGATAGTTTAATGGGTGGCTTAACAGTAGAGCTGTGCTTAGCATACATGAGGCCCTCCATTTGATCCCAGTACCACCAACAAGAAACAATATAAAATACAGAGAATAAGAGAAAAGCTTATCATAAATTGGACACCTAGAAAAAGAGGAAGAGGAAAAGCAGTATGCAAATAGAGCATTGTTGAGCTCTTTCCATGGCTGTCAAGAAGTAACTGGCTCGGGAAGACGTTAATCCTAAGAAGGGAGAATCCATACTTGCAGATACAATAAAAGTGAAGCCAACAGAAAAATCTTAAAAGTGATTAAAGGATTATCTTTGAATACCATTTAAATTAAAGTGTTCTCAGTCAAAACCCAGAAACCAAAATACAACAGCGAAGTGACATCTTTACCTAGAATTCAGTATCCATCAAAAAATAGCATTTAAAAATAAAGGTAAAATAAGTCATTTTCAGGAAAAGAAGATATTCCTAAAAATAAATACCAACTATAAAGCTGGCTTGAGGTTGAGGAGAGAGGGGAGGTACTGAAGAGATTTTTAGGCAGAAGAAAATTCTCTCCAGATGGAATAATGATAGGTAAGAAGAATGAAAAGAAAACAAGGATATTTGGGCAAATGTAAATTAATATGAAAACAAAAACAAATGTACTTCCTATCCCCCAAACTGAATTCTGAATTTAGAGACTATGTTTTTCCAAAGGGGGAATGCTTGTCACTATTGCTGTTTAAGCTATGGCTACCATCCTGTTACTTCAGGCTCCTGTGCTAAGGGATTTAGAAAACCAGCAGCCTCTCCCACCCACCACCCCCGAGCTGGGGATTTAACATAGAGCCTTGCACTTGCTAGGCAAATTATCTACCATTAAGATACACCCCAGACCTAACCATTATTTTGACAAAGGTAAGTGTTAATGAAAATGAGGAGGTACAGAGGCTGTTACATCGTGGGAGCAGGAAAGAATATTTTTGGCACTCAGGTAATCCACTTGGGTGTCTCTTGATAATCCCTTGCTCAAATTTCACAATAAATACACGAGTGTAACAGCCATGGTGTGAGAGCAGTGCATGTGAGCAGGGGCTCAGAGGTAAGGGTCTGATGCATTAGGCAATCATCTATCAATCAGGGATGGCAAACCTTTTAGCGCTTTCAGTAATACAAACAGCCTGCTGTAGCACGCGTGCCATAGGTTTGCCATCACTGAATGTTCAGAGGTGTTACCTCAGTAGGACAGTGAACTGGAATGGACAGTAAACCAGAAGAGGAAGACTGTCATTTGTGGTTTTCTCAGAAAAGCCCACTAAAAAAGAAGAAGATGCTCCTTGAACATAAGATGAGATAGGATTTTTGAGCTGTAAAGGGGGTAAACTGTAGTGTATCCTTCGTCACACTGCCCACATGTGCCTTGCAGTAATAATAAAGTTAATCCTTCAACTTCTGAGAGATGCAGATAACAAGCTTCAGCTGTCAGCCCTCTCCAGGAATTACTCTTGGGTTAAAAAAGCCACTTTGCAAATGTAACTCTTTCCAGAGGGTTGCCTGCATCTAGTTACTGGTCATTATGTAAATATAGATAGATGTCCAGTATTCTTACTCCAACTTGAGATAACTCTGAAGGGCCATTTTAATTTCAGAGATTCTAATGCAGTTAGCAAGGGCATCTTTTGTGATTGTATCACAGTTCACCTCTCTGTTCAGCAGAGCTTTGATTTCCATCCTTGGCAATGGTGTTCTGGAGCAAGTTTGTTCTGGATTGTGAAGTCACTTGTTAGATTTGCAAGGATTTTGCAAGCTACTTGGTATCAGGTTGGCAACTTAAAAGTCAGTCAAGGGGGGGTATATTTACACTACAGACGTGAGCAAACCCTACAAATCGGGGCTTTTGCCACCTCCCTCCAGAGAATGGGCTAAGAAGTATCAGCAGGCCACTTCCCACAGGTGCTAATCGCAGGAGCACTCCCCAACAAAGTTCCTGTACACTAATCTCAGTCTCAGCCTGCTTGCCAAGAAGTCTGAGCTCTAACACATTCATAGTTATATTAGATCTTTAATTTCTTCTACATAGGAGTGAGGTACAAGAAGAGATCCTTCAGTGAAGGTATGTATCAGGTATTAGAAATATGATGACCAATTTGGTTTGCATAGGACTTTTGGTTTTAGAATCAGTAATCTCACATCCCAGGCCAACCAGGATGGCTGGTTAGCCTAGCAGGCAAATGGGCCACCTGTCTCAGAGAGAGGCCTCGCTTGTTGGACTGATGACGGAGTACGGCAGGCTTTTTGAGGTGGTGTCCGCAGTAAGCATAGGAAAATTGTATTTGGAGAGACTAAGGCTGGTTGTAGGTAGTGGTCTGACCAAGTAGGGCATAGGTCTCTAAAAAGGATGCAGCCATGGATCTGAGATTCATGAGCAGAATCCTAGTACACTTGAGCTTTAGCAAGGGTAATATAAGACCTAAGCCACAAATAGAACAGGAAATGAAAGAAATACAGAATATAGTTGGTTACATACTGGAACTAGAATTTAGGCAGTGGCTTAATCACGATGAACCATACTGTATATGGACCTAATTTCTAGATGCTATAGAGAGTTCGAGGTAGGACAGTCGGTAAAACTATTCATGAGTTACAGGGTTCTTTAACTGACCAATCCTTGAATCTGGGGCACTGCTGAGTCTGCAGGAGAACAGCTGATGATGGGTACTGAAGTTCTTTTCACAGTGTCATGAGAGCTAAGTGTATGTATATTCTATGAGAATGGAAGCTGAAACCATTTTAAACAATTAGTTCTCAAGTTTAGGACTTGAGTTAATAAACACAATGTCAAAAATCCAAATCCATCCATCATCACAGGGAGGCTGTAGCCAAATCAGAATGAATTCTCAGTCTTGTAACAAACCACAAGGCATGCTCTCTTTGTAACCATCTGCTTTCTAAAAGGAAACCAGGGATTTTGCAAGCTAATTAGTATCCGTTTGGCAGCTTAAAGGATTTTTCATTCTTCGTTTTTGTTTTTATTCTTTTTAGCTTTCCTAATTTCTTGCTAAAAGAACATTTTAAATCTTGATACCTGGCATTTAAAATTTCCTTTTCTCAGTTTAGAATGATTAATCAAATACTAGTAAAATTTAAAAGTATCAATATCCAAAAATATTTTACATTCTTAGGCTAAGTTGAAGGTTCTCAGTATTATACAGCAGTCTGAGGTTAGTAATATATTTTTATCTTGGCCATAAAACAAGATTTATCTGGGATAGCAAAGAGTAAAAAGAACTGAACAGATACAGGAAGTGGCTCATAGGTGATACGTTGTCTGTTCTTCCCTCCGCACACACTGCCTATTCCATTATGGGGATAAAGCCTGGGTAGGAAAGGGAGATATTGGATCATCATACTATGGGGCCACGCATACTCTGAACCCCTGAGACATCTAGGTCCAGAGATGCAACTTAAAGTTATGACCAGGTGAGTGAGTCTCTCACTTTATAGGTTGGAAATGACTGCATCATCCCTATGGAAGATTGTTACATGTGATTCTTGGGGTGTTTAGCATTATTGAGACAGTACACTAGAGGTTAAAGAGGTTTTTGTGGGCTGGTTTTGTAAGTCTTAAATGATGTATTCTAGTCCTTCAAAACTGATTCACAAACGAATACTGGGAAATGCCTGGGTGTGAGGTATTTTTTGTGGGCTTTCAGATTTTAGAAGTACTGAAGAGAATCTTAGCCCCTGGCCTATATCCTGGGTAAAAACCTTCCTACCGTACCAGTGCATACAGAGCAGCAGCTTTCATTCTCATGGTGGCCAAGACCCAGAGTCAGAAGTATATTTAACATCATCACCCAGTGTGCATGGGTGCACATGTACAGATACACACTTAAACATATTACATAAATATGGGAGTTTCCCAAACAATACTTCCTCTTATTATTTTTGATGGTTTTGAATATTTTCTCTGTATACTGTTTGTATTGTTCATAATCAGCTACTGATAGTTTTAATTTGCCCTCAGCAGCTAACTTCAGAGCCTAGTAATAGGTCACACAGCTTTAAAAAACACTGATATTGGGGGTTCTAGAACTAATTCCAGACTCTAAAAATAGCCCAAAATCAGTATGTACTTAAATGCCAAATATGAACTTACTTTAAAGTTAGTTATTTAGACTGAGCATATGCATCCTATTCAAGGAATAAGTCTGTGAAGGTATAAAACAGGCCAGTCCACAAAAATATTTTTTCATACATTTATATACCCAAGTAGAACACCAGTAGGGCAGCTACTTGCAGGCCAGCAGCCAGCCAATTCACTGATGCCCTTATGTTTTCTTCTATTGTCTTCTTCCACAGCTACTTAAAAAGCAGCTATCTTTTAGACAAACACAGACTAAAATGTTAACAAGCCTCTTGGGAGATGTGGTAAACAAAAAATGCAAAATTTCTTGAGACTCAACCTTTTGGTCCCAACAATAGGATTATTAAATACATGCTTTGTCACACTATGTGACGACATTCTCAAAAGAGGACTCCCAGAACTGCTTTAGAAAATGGCAAGAACCATGGGATAAGTGTGTTCAGAGCAAAGGGGAATATTTGGAGGGGAATTAATGTCTCTTTTACTGTAATAATTTTTAAAATTTAAACATACACTATATTTTTTGACCATATCTCATATATAGTCTTGCCTGTTGTTACGGACAGAATTGTGTGTCATCAAAATTCATATTTTGAAGCCCTAATCTCAGTGTGACTGTATTTGGTTAATGGGGCCATTTGAGTAGTAGTTAAGTTGCAACGAAGTTACAAGGCTGAGGCCTCATCCCACAGAACTGGTATCCTTGTAAAAGGAAGAGAGGGGCTGGGGATTTAGCTCAGTGGTTAGAGTGCTTGCCTCACAAGCACAAGGCCCTGAGTTCGATCCCCAGCACCAAAAAAAAAAAAAGGAAGAGATTCCAAGTGTTCTCTACACCCTGCACAGAGGAAAGACCTTGTGTGGGCTCAGCAAAGCAGCTTCACCAACTGTGACAGAATCCTGATCTTGAATTTCTAGCTTCCAGAGCTGTGAGAAAATAAATTTGTTATTTAAAACACCCAGTTTGTGGTATTTTGTTATGACAATCCTAGCAGACACCTGTCTTTTGTATTTTAGATCTATCCACTTTAGTTTCCAGGTCTCTTACCTCTCCTTTATGTTTCAGTATCTTTGTGCTATATTCAATGTGATTTTTAAAAAATGATGTTTTCCATTTTAGTGATTTTCTCTTTAATTATGGATAATCTGAATTTAATCCAATCTGAGTTTCTGCTCTTACACTTTTTATTTCTAGATGTTGCCTTTGATTTCTTTTTTTTTTTTTTTTTTGGTCAGACCTACATGATCATTTGTTATTTTCTCTTGTTCCTTGTGCATAACTCTTGATACACTCTCTTTTTTTATTTTCAAACACAATCTGACACCACTTTAAACTAAAATTTACCTAATATGAATTCTGCCTGTAACCAATATAAAGGTGGATTCACGATTAGGAAACCTCAAGAGAATATTTTCTGGACTCTATTCATAAATGTGGCCGAGATTGGATTGTTTCTAATGATCTTCCCCTATGCAATAAAGGTTTCTCTGAAGTTCTTCCGATAGGATGATACCTTTCAGAATCTCAGCCTATACCAAGGTCTTATTTTGACTTCCTACCTTACACAAGCCCAAAGTTTTGTCTCCTGCCTCTTGTATGTAGTCAGTTAAAACCAATAGCTGTGCTGTCAGATGCCGCAGGGACTGTCAGATGCTGCAGGCAATGATCCTTCCAATGCTCATTATCTAGCCGGAGGTATCTTGCCAGGTCAGCCATGTATTACATAATATCTTTTTTACCCCAGTGTTTTGCACAAAGAATTCATTAGTGTGTCTATTGCCAGAAACTGAAGTTGAATCTTACATGATAGTCAATACTCTTTCCTGTTTTGTTTCCAAGATGTCCAATTTAATTGTACTATTAAGCTCCTCACCATGAATTCAGATTTATGAATTAATTGTTGATATCCAGGCATAGCTAAATATTAACAGTGGTGCCTTTTAAAGATAGGAATGTGATAGGTCAAGTCTTTAGTTAATTCTGTCATTCAAATATGTAATTCTGTTTAAATGCTAAATCTGTTCCATGTAGAATATTTGGAACAACCATATTGAAAAAAAAGATGTGGTCCATAAGGTCCTTATGATCTAGAAAGGTAGACCAGTAAAGAGAAAATTTCAGCTCGGTGTTAGAGCTGCTATGAAAGGAGTTTGCCTGTTTATATGCTGCTGGGAAGCAGTAGAGCAGAAATTACAGGTTCAGGAGTAAGGATAGGTGGTTGATGGAATCAGGTTACTGAGGAGGCCAATAAAGTGGTAATTTTCTTTTTATGAACATAGATTTCTAGTTTAAATGTTGCCAGCCTTTTCCTTATCCATTTGTATTTTGTGTTTAAGAACACTTTCTCTACATCAAAGTCACATGTATTCCTTAATGTCATTGTCTAGAGGCTTCATTGTCTTACCTTTCCTATTTAGATATACATTCTATGTGAAAATGATTTTTATTAATATCATGAGGTAGAACTCATTTATTTTTGCCCCAATAGATAGAATTGACCTGATACTGTTTATTGAACAGATTGCCCTTTCCTCATTGCTCCCCCTGTGCCACCTTTGTCATGAATCAGGTAACTTAAAGTGTGGGTCTCTCTTTCTGGCTCTATTGATCTATTGGTCTATACTTTGTGCCAATCGTACATGTTCTTAAGTCAGAATGTATACCTTTTTGAGGGGTGGGAGAAGGCAGGAAAGGTGTCCTGGAGAGGTGTCCCAGACAGGTATAACTGCAGCAAGAGGAAGAGTAGATTTCTTCTTCTATCCAAACGTGGGGTCCCACCTCATTGGCCTCTTCAAGAGCCTGATTCCATCAATGATCTCTTCACTCCTGAACTTTCAGTCTCTGTTCTACACTTTCCCATTGGCATACAATCATGCAAGTTTCTCTAATTTAAAAAAAAAATCCTCTTTTATTCATATCTATTTCTATATCTTTCTTTTTCTTTACAGCCAACCTTTTGTTTTCATTCCATATCTTCCTAACTTCCATATTTGAATATGGTCAAAAAGGGAGATGTTAGTAAGCAACATAACCTGTAAAGAATTAGCTCCCAGAATATGTAAAAAACTCTTGAAAAGGGCTGGGGATTTAGCTCAGTATTTAGAGTGCTTGTCTTGCAAGTGCAAGGCCCTGAGTTCAATCCCCTGCACACACACACACACACACACACACACACACACACCTGAGTTCAATCCCCTGCACACACACACACACACACACACACACACACACACACGCACACACACACACACACACACACACAAATCTTGAAAACCCGTAAGAAAGTGATAAACACCAAGCAGAAAAATAGGAAAATCATGCATGGCCAATTCACAATAAATACTAGGAAAAATAGTTACTGTCCTGAGTAATGATGAAAATACAAATAAAAATCATAATGAGATACCAATTTCAGACCAATCAGACTCTCACAAACCTATGAGTATGATAAAATTAAGGATTAGGGCATAAAGCGATAGTAATTCTCATTTATTGGTTGTAGTAATGTCAATCAGAATAATTGTCTGGAGTCCTAATTTGACTGCATCAGGTAAGGCTGAAGATTCTAGCCCTGTGTGACCCAATAACTCAGGCTCTGGAAATACATCCTAGAGGAGCTCTCACATATATCCATTGAGAGATCTTTTATAATAAGAGTCAGCAAACTTTCTATAAAGGCCAATAGTAAATATGTTAGGCTTTATGGATTAAATGATCTCCACCCCAACTATGAAATTTTACTGAATGTGCTTGAGATAACACATAAATGAATGGGCATTGTGTCCCAACTATGTGTTATTTATGGACTCTGAACTTTGGATTTCATTCACTTTTCATGTGTCACAAAATGTTCTTTTGATTTTTCCCAGTGATTTGAAAATGTAAAAACTATTCTAAGTTGATGAACCATACCCCCCTCAATAGGTGGCAGGCTGGATTTGGGGCCTCATGAGTTGTAATTTATTAACCCACTGTTCTATCAGGATGTATTTTTCAGCAGCCTTGTTTTGGAAGCAAAATATTCAATACAACCGAAGTGTTCTTCATAGAAGAGTGAATAAATTAAAAAATGATTTTATGTCCAGGGAAAGATTACCGCCTAGCAGCTATATGTATTATACTGGTAAGTATTAAAATATAATATTAAGGCAAAACAAACTGAAACAAACAGTTAAAGAGGATATTATAATGTGATAACAATTTAAATAAAAATTTAAGACCTGAAAAAATACTATGTATTATTTGTGGATACATACATATATGGAAAGTTATTTTTCAAATTCATGAAAGTTGGATTTGGGGATTGACAAATGGAAGAATGACATTTGGAAGAAGTACACAGAGAGTCTAAGATTTGTAACGTGTTATTTTTAAAAAGTTAACACGAATTAGGCAAATAAGATTTTATACATAGCTTTTCCATTCTCTATGTTATAAATATTTTCATAATGCTAAATTATCCTAGTTTGGGAGAAAGTTTGGAAGAGTAAAAAGAATACTGAATTTAGGGCATCTTAGTCCTTAGCAGGAGGAGCATCAGGAACTAGCAGAATGTGATCTCAGACAAAAGTTTTGTATCTTTTCATCAAATAAAAATGTCTTTACTGGTTTGATTCAGTGTGTCACCATTTAACAGCATTCTGAGAAGCATGAAACACCTAAGAAAGTATTTTCTTGAGACACGGATACATACAATCTCATTTTAAACTTTTTCCATGGTGAAATGTGACCCACACAGAGAAAAGTGCATGAATATTGATGTAGCTTAATTATCATGAAGTTCAGCTATGCAGCCACCACACAGAGCTGGAACACTGCCAGCTCCCAGAAGCCCCGCATGTCCCCACTTCGGTAATCATTTCCTTGCCCTCCTGCAAGTATTTTTGTTTGTTTCGAGGTAATGTTAATTGTATTGTGATCAGGATTGCAAAGCAAAGATCCTTGGAATGTCTGCAGGCTCAGGGAGAAGGGAACTGGGAAGTTCTGACTGAATTGTTCCTTTCTCACCTGCTAAAAAGGAGGCCAAGACTTAACGCTGTGCCTTCAACAGCAGCACAGGCCGATGTGATGTGAGCCTTTACTACGTAGTACACACTGTTAGCCATTACATATCGAAGTGCCAAAGAGAGGAGAAAGGACAGAAGAGTTGCGCTTAATTCATAAACTTTAGGACTACTTATTTACATTTTTCTCAAGATAAATTGCACAAGGAATGGCCCTTGTGACCAATTTTTCATTTGCTTTTGCCTCTAAAGTATTTGTATAGTTGGTCATTCACATTATCTATGGAGAAAAAAAAAATTGACTCAGAGTTTTAAACACATTTACAGTTCACTAAGATTCTTAGGAGTGACACATATATACACAAGGGGGAAAGAGAATGTATGTGTGATACATTGCTTAGAGGGATATGTTCTCAGATATGTGTTTCTAGGTCACTTTGTCATCTACAGACATGTTAGGGTGTATGTCCACAAACCTGGGTGATATAGTCCACTACACACCTATGCTGTGTGATATAGCCATTGCTTCCTGGGCTGCAGACCTGCACAGCACGTTATTTTATTGCGTACTGTAGACAAGTGTAACACAGTGGTAAATAATTGGTTTATCTAAACATACCTAAATGTGGAAAAGGAATAGTAAAAAATATAGTATGAAGGATAAAATATGATACACCTTTATAAGATTAACCATGAATGTAGCTTGCAAGACTGAAAGTTGCTCTTGGTGCATCGCTGAGTGACTGTGAAGGACAAGGACATGATTGTACACCACTGTGGACATTATAAACAAAGCACACATAGGTTACACTAAATTTATTTAAAATTTTTTCCTTCAGTAGCAAGTTATCCTTAGCTTTTGTAACTGTTTTTACTTTACAAAGTTTCATTTCAAAACTTTTTGACTCTTTTGTAATAATATTTATCTTAAAACACAAACACATTGTACAATTGTACAAAAATATTTTCTTTATATCCTGATTCTATAAACCTTTATTTTAAAATATTTTTTAGGGCTGGGAATTTAGCTAAGTGGTTAGAGTGCTTGCCTAGCAAGCACAAGGCCCTGAGTTCGATGCCCAACACCAAAAAATAAATAAATAAATAAATAGATAAAATAAAATATTTTTTAAATGTTTGTAATTTGAAGCCAGACATGGTGGAACAGTTGTAATCCCAGCACTCTGGGAGGCTGAGACAGGAGGATCACAGCTTCAATTCCAGGCTGCCTAACTTGGTCAGTTGTGAGACCCTGTCTTTAAATTAAAAAAAAAAAAAATTTTTTTCAAGGGGTAGTATTGTAGCTCAGTGTAAGATTCAATTCCCAGTCCCATAAAAAAATTGTTTTTTATTAAAAAATTAAGACACAAACACACATAAGGCCTACCCAGGGTCAGGTTCATTGATGTCACTGTCTTCCACTTCTGTATCTTGTCCAGCAGAAGGTCTTCAGGACAGTGACATGCATGAAGAGGCACCTCCTATGACAGACAGAAAGGCCTCTTTCTGGAATCTCTTCTGAAGGAGCTGCCCCAGGCTCTTCTTGAGCAAGTATCACTCTTCAGAGATGTGCCCATGTTGGTTTGCTTGGTTTTATTTTGTTTTGATCATAGAATTGGTTGTAATCAGTAGCACACTACAAACATTCTTTTCTATTAATGAAAACGTTTCGGTGTTGGAGACCATATTTTCTAGTTTTTTAAATTGTATATTGAGCATCTGCTAAACCCTTCACTATGACTGTCCTGGAGGATTCCTTTTTCTTCTACTGAAATTTCTTTTTCTCTTGATAAGCTTCCTGTTCTATTAGAATCTTATGAGGTCACCCTCATATATGCAGCCTGTAATTGACTGAAATGTCATTATGCAGCTTGTTTATTTATATATATATATATTTTTTTTTTTTTTGGTGCTGGGGATCGAACTCGGGTCCTTGTGCTTGCAAGGCAAGCACTTTAACCACTGAGCTAAATCCCCAGCCCAGCTTGTTTATTTATATATATGAATTTTTATATATGAATCATACATATATGAATTATATATGTATGTGGGTATTTATGTATAAATATGAAATCTGCCATTGAAGCTAATGGATGTTCTGTTGATAAACGGTAGAAAATTTGTCTGCTTCAATCCTTGGGTGCATCTAAACATACATGTCACAAAATAATACAGAACATAAGCAAAGCCTGAGCTGAATCATGAAAACAATACGATCAAACCTGGAAAGACTGCCTGCCCAAAGTAAAAAGCTACCAGTTTAAGTAAATGCTTCAGAAGGACACCTCTGAAAATAAAAGCAGTCAATATATTGGAGAAAACAACCTATTGTGCAGTGTAACTAAGCTTTTCCTTCACTGATTTACTGAGTTTATGCTTCATTACAAGAGGTAATATTCAATATATGGGTTCCAGGTCCCCATTTTGAGGCACTATGAAGAGGGTGTGGGACAGGTCCAGGGGCCACAAAAATGAATGCACTGCCATCTTCATTATTAAAGAAGCAATGGTCTAATGAGGGGTAAAGACAAGACATACACAGATAACTAGTTACATAAAGCAGTGCATGATAAGAATTGTGAAAACAGGAAAGGGGGAAATAAAACAGTAGTTACTTGAGTATCTAATGTGAGCCAGGTATATTGCATATATCATCTTATTTTAATCTTACAAAAATATTATGGAGTAGCTTCCCCCAGTTTAGGAAATGTTGGTCATGCGCAAAAAACTAATCCAGAATCAAATTAGTAAATGGCATAGATGAGATGCAAATTCAAACATGTCCTGCCCCAAAGCATGTGTGTCTAAAAATCTCACAGATTAAGAGCCATGTGACCTAGGCACAAAAGATTCTTTATTGATCCTGTATCTCAGAGTTATGAGAAAGACTAAGGAGGACAAAACATTTTATGATGATTTAAAACACCATTATGTGTCCCATCCAATGATTTGGAATTATTTTTCTAGTATAGAGTGAGACTTTTTCAGCTGGAAGACATGGAGCAAAGTAATCAACAGGCATTTTCCTGACTGTCACCAGCCTTAAACTTTGCCTTTAAAAGATAAAAGTATTTGAGTTTTATTATTCATGTGAGTACCAATACTCATATGAGTACCAATCCGCTTCATATATTTTTGTAAAGTAGGAAAAAAAATCCCAAATGAGTCTTATATAAATAATAGGGGTTCACCTTTATTATTAGTAGTATTTCTATTTATATAAATGATCATTTTGACTCTTAATTCCTTTTTGGTCAGATGGCTGTACAACACCATTTATCCTTCTCAATCTAACTGCTTGCTTTCCTTGCTCCATGGTTTCTCAAGAGCCACCATTTTCATTACTTTGCAAGGCTAATGAATATAAATCTAGACTTTCATTCTAATAAACTCAGTTGACAATCAGAACAGGTTTCTTTTCCATGTGAGTTGTGTAGTACAGAGGGGATGCTAGAGGTTTACCCCACAAAGCATAACTCAGCACTGTTGTTACAGCTTGTGTCTAGATGTCCCCTCAAAGCCTCATGTGTTCGTTCATAGGTGGGCCTTTTCAAAAGTGGCTGGATCTAGGGTGTGTGATAACTAAACTGGTTTACCATAGTTCTGGGTGTGGATAATGGAATCCCCACCCTTGGTGTAGGTGGCATCTATCAAAAGGCTTATAGCCTGGATGAAATACAAAGGTACAGAAAGAAGGTAGGCTCATTTCTTCACTGCCTTATTCTCCCCTGCCATGCTGTGCCACCCTGCCTTGGAGTCAGCTGACTATGGACTGAAACCTCTACAAACTGTGAGCTATAATAAACCTTTCCTCCTTTAACATGTGGGCATTGTACCTTGTCCCAGCAATGAGAAAGTGACTAAAGGGGCTGGGGATTTAGCTCAACGGGGCTGGGGATTTAGCTCAGTGATTAGAGTGCTTGCCTTGCAAGCACAAGGGCCTGAGTTCGATCCCCGGCACCACAAAAAAAAAAAAAAAAAAAAAAAAGAGAAAGTGACTAAGATGACTACGTTTCTGTTTTTTCAGTTTTGCAAGTAAGCTACTCGGCAGACCACGTTGCCTCCTGACAGGGTCTGTGTTTCCAAGTAAGCAAAGACTACTGATGCTTGTCACCTGTTGTCTTCCCTGAAATGCTAAAAAATTTTATAATGAAGACCATACCATTTCTCAAAATGGATAAGCCATAGCAGAAATTAAAACTATAGGGAACAGTCTCACTCACATTTTTGTCTTGTATTTTTCTTTTTTTTAACTAATATTTGTCTTGTATTTTTCTTCCTGATTTTGAGAAATCTAATTTTATGACAAGATTTGAGATCGTAGTTGAGATTACTACAATTACAGTTTTTTACTGATTTCAAACATAGCTAAAACTCTAATGGCTACAATCTATTTGTTTCTCTAGTGATAAAAACCAAAATAAATATTAAGAGATTAAAAGTAACAATACTATGTAATATGGTGGCATATGCTTGAAAACTGGTGAAATAGCATAGTCCAATTGCGTAACTCGAATCCAAAGTATGAGATGTTGTAAGACTTTGAGTCTGAAAGTTTTATTTCTTTTTTTTTTTTAATTTTTACCAAGAACATGTATTGGTACATTGTATACATAATGATCATAATCAACATGGTTATTTTGTACCTGTACATGATACATCTTGGTTTTCCCCCCTTTTCCCCCACTCTTCCCCTCCCCTCCCTTCCACTCACCCACCCCTCCCTATTTGGAACAAGTGTAGTTACACTTTTCCGTTTTTTCCCCTTTCATCTTACTTTTCTTTTAACTTTCTTCTTTATCCCCCTTTTCCCTATCTAGTTCTCCTCTCTTTTGAATACTATTTCTCTCTCTTTTTTTTTTAAACGTAATATCTATTCTACCCCTTTGTCCTTATTTACACTTATGGTTTCTCATATCAGAGAAACAATTCGATGTGTACTAATAAGTGTTTGATTTATTTCACTTAATAGTATGTTCTCAAGGAACATCCATTTACATACAGATGACTCTAGTTTATCTTTTTTTATGGCAGTGTAGTACTCCATTGTGTAGAAAAACCACATCTTCTTTAGCCATTCATCAGTTGTTGGGCATTTAGGTTGTTTCCAAGACTTAGCTATTACAAATTGTGCTGCTATGAACATGGTTGTGCATATATCACTGTGATATGATGATTTTAATTCTTCTGGGAAGATACCCAGCAGAGGAATAGCTGGGT